>BSBM01000616.1:13272500-13746568 GCA_027924585.1 Larix kaempferi | reverse complement strand
AGGAAATTGTTGATTAAATACAATAATAAACTATTGGCTATAATAGCTGCATCTCCTGCAAAATGATCGGGATGCGAAGATTGTTAGCCAAGCGTGTAGCATATTATGTAGAAATGGGGGATTAATGCAAATCTTAACAAGTATCAAATTGAACAGTGCTCAAATGTGGACTGAACGTCTAGCAGAGGAATGGGGAATCATTCAAGCTGTGATATGAGTGGGGAATCGACCATGATCTTTTGAAAAGTCACAAAAAGGAAGGACACTAAAGAGAGATCTCCAGATCAAGGAAGCCACAAATATACAGATGAAGGAAACAGTGCCCCGATATCTTAGCATCAAGGCTTCATCTCTTGAAACAACTCTAGCCAAAGCACCAATCTAGCAACAAAGCCTCAAACAAAAAATCAGAGTCAAGATCACCAAAGAAACATAATAACTTGGAGCAAATAAAAAGCACTCACTTGTTGCCTCAGCTCTATAGATGTCTTGAAGCTCGGCTTTAGTATTTGAAGCTTGCTTTGCAGGGATAGATGGTAGTTTCAAATATAGGTCTTGCTTGCCATGAATTAATGATGGAATATGCCAACCGTTCTTGGAGATTGAGAACAAAGAAGAAGCTTGGATAGAGGAGGAGAATTCCACCACACTAAACTAGGAAAGTGCTCCAAATATGTAGCTTACTAGTTATAAATCATAATGATATATCATGAAGTTAAGATACTGTATTTCCATGCTTCATGTAATTGAGATTTTCTTAGTTTTTGTAGCAAGATTTCTGCGGTGGTTAGTGTCGGAGGGTCTCGGAGAAACCACGGTAGCCAAAATAGTCTGTCAAGGTTTCAAATCCATAGCAGGATCCATCTTCAGGACAAATAGTCAAGTTTTTTCGTCCTGAAGATGGATCCTGCTATGGATTCGAAACCTCGACAGACTATTTTGGCTACTGCGGTTTCTCCGAGACCCTCCAACATTTTCTTAGTTGTTACTGTGTTATTTTCATGGAAAATTTTGACATGTTTGTGTTGAATTTGCATGCAAAATATTGCCATGTTATCTGCTTTATAAATGCATTTATGGAGAATGTGCTTTTCCTCCTAGGCGTGGAGAACCTCCTTAAAGTCTCTCTATATCTCTTTATGTTTCTCTCTGTACTAAAAAAATTGCAGATTTATGCACAAAATGTATACAATACTAGTATAGCTGCATAGAAGCTAGTTTACTTTGATTTTCCTTACACAATTAAGAAAGCTGCATATCAAATTAAAGCTGCCTTCATTATGTAGTCGTTGTATCAAAGAAAAAACGCCAAAGAGAAATGTAGAGCCATCGTATATGGAATCCAGACAAATCGTACTATTTCCACTGTCAAAGGAGATGGAGCCCCAGTTTTGTCCAAATTGAAATCTCCCTAACTATAAACCGATTCACAGTTTTAATTTTATTTAAAAAATACAATTTATAATAAAAATTTTAATTCTTCACAGTTTATACCAGAATAAAATTATGTGTATGATCATAGACCTTATTTGCTCCTTATTATTCCTGGGATGAGATAGTTGTTTTCCCGGATTGCCGGAATCAAGCACATTAACCAAAGTAAAGGTCCAATTCACACTTTGCTATTAATAGTTTATGATTCCTTTCCAATTCACACAAAAATATGAAACTATGAAGTGGGAAATTAAATAGTCCATACATAAATTTAAAGCTCTGATACCCCGCACCGTAGCCTCGAGCTCTCAGCAGTATAAAAAACACGACGTCCCTCGAGTTGTGTTGTAGAGGGACCATCGTGGATATTTTGGGACAGTGTTTGAGAATTTTTCCAAATTGTCTTAATAATTGGCTTGTTTTTAAATCCCCTAGGACATGAGAGAAACCACTTATTGAACATTTGTTGTTTAAAAGATGGTTTGAGATGACATATTTCAAAAAACAATGAGTTCTATTCTTTGGATGTGAAAGAACATAGGAAAGGAGGATTTCTCATTTTTAGGTTTTAGGGTTTAGAATATATAGTTATTCTAATTAGGAAAAAATATAAATGTTTTTTTTTTTTTAAGTTTCAAGATTAAATGTATTTTGCTAAAATATTTTAATTAAATAATAAATTATTAGTTATGATTTAGTGATTAGAATAAGTGTAGTTATGCAAATAGCTTATGCATCTATCAAAACATTCCAAGTTTAATCCTATGAGGAGAGCCTTTGTGTAGTATTTGTATGTAAGGAAACATGGTTGATCAATTAATTTCTCTTTTTTATATAAAAATAGGTTTAACATGTCTTATAAATAAAGTTAAATAAGTTTGAGTAAACTTTAATTAGATATTTTTATTTTATCTTAATTATATGTTATATATACCTTTCAAGTAGATTTTAATAAGATATTTTATCCTCTTAAAATTAAATATACATTTTTGTTTTTTGGTATATATACACCTTTTAGATATAACTATCGTGTATAAGGGAAAGTGTTTCACCATTTAACTCTAATTTTTGTAATACTTTTTTTAACACCTATTACAAGCTAAATTAAATTGGTTTAATTAGTAAAATACTCTAACCTTTATTATAAAGATTGTATCCTATGTTAACATTGCATATAAATAATTTTGAAGGAGGAAGAACGCTTTTAGAGATGTATGAGGTTTTTACTAAGATACTTTAATCTTTATTATTGAGATTTTATCCTTTGTTCATATTACATATAAATAATTTTGAGGCAAGATTGTATTCAATTATTTATATGCAACTCAAACACATAACATCTTTCCTGAAAAGCGATTTAAGGTTGGTATGCAAACTGTGGAGTTATTATAGAGATTCCCTAATGTAGATATATAGAAGAACGGTTTAAACATGAGGAGAGCATACCAAACCATGTGTAGAAAATCCATGGAAGGAGACATTGGTTGGGAAACCAAGGGAGGCACCTAAAAGGTGGTCCTTTATAAACTTCCTGCACGCCTTAGTATCTTCATCATCATGATTTTGTAAAGGTCAATTAAGACCAGCGTTTGGGATTTGATCGCTTATAGTGGCATTGGAGACATCATATAGATATTGTGGCTCGAAGGTTGAGAGCATATAAGAGAATGAAGATATGTCAAAGCCCTTAATGTTTAACAAATTGTATAACTTGCTTACTTGTCTAACTATTCATTTGATTAATGTTTAAAAAATAATACTTCCTTTTTAATCAAGTTATATTGATAATTAATAAACTAAATTATTATTTTAAAATATCTTTCATCCTTTTTGTGATGAGAACCTTATTGTGAAGTTTGACATGCCATTGAATGCTATAAAGTTGTAGATTTATATGGAGATTATAATGATTAGATATATCATAATGCAACTCCTTTTAAATTTATAATTGAATATAGGGAACCTATTGTCAAATCCTCTTTTAAATGTGGGCATTTTGATGTATCTAACTTGCAGCAACATTACCATTATGTGAGAAATTTTTATCTATTTAATCTGTAGTTATGGTTCATCACATACAAAAAGAAGAAAATTCATGTTGTTTGTTGAGGAAAATGAAATAATGAAAAATAAGTAAACAATAACAATAGTAGTGTTCACCATATACGTTGTGGCTCTTGTTCTATTTACACTCATATTTCACAGATACTGAAGTCATGCTTAGTAACCCTTCACGTTGGGATTGGGATTGGGATTGATATTCATAGATAGATAGATATATATGTATATGTCTCTTATAGTATCACATTTCACCAAAGTTAGATTTGATTATAAGAAACACATTTTCCCAATTCCCCCCTTCCCTCTTAGAGTATTTTAATGCACACATGGCTAAAAATAAGGAAACAAAAACTTTCATTCATCACATAGCTCTCGATATACACATTATTCCAAGTTCTCAATTGTCTTTTCATGTGTATCTGGATTTGTTTTTCCAATAGTTTTAAGTTGAATTTTCTTGGGTCCAAAAAATTATGCATAGGATTTTTATTCTTCTATGACACATTGAAAATTACGACACATTGAAGATTGACCATTTTGACATTTACTAATCAAATGTGTTTTGACTACTAGGTGATATGAGACTCCTATGCCGCAAAATGTGTTAACAAATGTCATTATAACTAAATTATATTGAATTTGAGAATCATTTTATTTAATTTTTATTGTGTCTTATTGATATTTAATATTGATTTTTGTTTTTAAGGCAGGGACTAAGCTACACACAGCTCTTGTTATTATTCTATTTTTATTATAATTTTTTTCACATTTTTAATAAAATATCAAACAAATTTCTTAATACTTTGAAGTGATGCTTTATAATTGCAATTTTTTCTAATTATATGTAAAACCTATTAACTTTTTTTATTATTCTATTTTATTATAAAAAAATTCACAATTTCAAATGTGTCTTTTTCACATTTTGAAGTGTGACATTTTTCCCTAGGCCTTGAGTGCCTAAACACCTCAGGTCCCAAACTACCATATATATTCAGAATAGATTTATATCTCACTCACTTACTCAAGGGTTTCCCTAAATTCCCCAAGTACCGAATGAACTACTATGGGTATGGGCGGGGAAAATATTATTTAAAGAGCGAGTGAAGGAAACGTGTTGAACGACATCCCTACCCAAAGTGTGAGGAGATATCTTCAGCTTAAGCGAAGGTGAACGAACTACCAAGGAGTGTGAGGATATATCCTCAGCGTAAGCGAAGGTGAACGAACTACCAAGGATACTCAATAGCGTGAGGGGCTAGTGAAGATACCAAAACCAAATTCATTTTCTTTCCTTTTTCTTCATTCTTATTTATCTCTTTTCTGAAGAAATACATATTATCAAATCAATACTAATATACAAAATAATAATGATAAAAACTAACAATACATATATAAAAATAAAAAATGAAAACATAATATATATGGTGAAGATTATGAACAAAAAAACCTATTGTAAAATTTAAGAATTTTTATAATTTATGTTTTTTTTAAATATTAATTTTTATATAGATTTAATATTATTAAACCATAAAATATAATAATAATATTCCAAAATTTATTATAAAAATGTATATTAATTTTAAATGTTATATTAACATTATTTATTAATGAATTTCATATATTAAATAATGCTCATGTGAAATAAAATCTATTAAAACATTCAAAATAATTGATAAACTCAATTTATAAGGTAAAGTAAATATGAAGTCCAACATGTATATTATTATTAATAAATAGCTAATAAAACATCCTCTCAATTTGTAATTAAGAAATATATGAAATGAAACTGTATATGCTTTTATGTAATATGTGGATAGCTTCATATATTTTAATTCTTAGATATATTTAGATAACGATAAAATTATAATTAAATATAACCCAATGAAATATTTCATATCATAAATATTGATTTATGATAATTAATTTTTTAATTGTTTTTTTCTTTGGAAAACAAATATTTTCATTGAAATTTACATTCTTCATAATCTTTAAGATGATTTTACAATATCCATACTATTCAATTAATTTATGTCTCATAATAAAAGAAGAAAAGAGATACAGGAAGACAAATTTTCGAGATAAAAAGTTCATTACATATTGCACAAATATGTGTTCCCCTACCACAATTTAATTTAAGTTTAAAACACATAAGCTTCAAAAATACCTCACCCCCACATCTTTCTCCATTATCTTCAGATGCACCATCATAAAATCTACTTGACCAAAAACTATCGACATTAGGAACCCTTACCACTCTGCCCACCCAATTTCCTTTTCTTTTAAAAAGATTTCCTTATAAGGTCCAATATCACTCAAACCAACTCTTACATCACATAGTTGCTTATTCTCAAATAAAATACCATTCCTATGTTTTTACAGATGAAACAATGCAATTCTTTCCAAAGTTGATTGAATATATCCACTTTTGAAAACACATAGATACATTTCTTCAATACCATATGGCAATCTAGTACAGGAACAATGTATCATTAGGTAAGCTAACCTCTTAACCTCCTTTTCGCACAATATGCATTTAGCAAAACCTAATCTAGTAGTATCTACATCTCACTTTTAATATAAATAATTAAAAAGCATATGCAATTATGTAAAAAAACTACAAAATAAATTTAGCAATATAATTTATTATGTAACGAAGAAAATTAGATTACATTTTTTTTCAACTAAAAAAAGTTATAACTTGGTATTCATTATTTGGAATCAAAGTTATATAGATCTTCTCATGGATCAAGATAGTACAAAAAGACTACAATCCTACAACCCAACTTAAAAAAAGTTGACTTTCAAACTATTCATCAATGTACCTTTTCAAGTGTGAACTACCCCACATATAACAATACAAAATGTTCTATACAAAATGTTCTTATCCCTGAAGAGAACAATACAAATCTGCCATATAAAGAAATTAAATTACATTTATAATAAAGAAAATTAGATTACTAAATTTAATTTTGCAATTTTTATTTATATACTTTTTAACTATTTTAATTGTTTATATTATTGGTGGTTAAATAATATGATAAGAATTATCACCCTAAAATAATATTGGATAATTTTTTTGGGGGGTTTTGGCTTGCTCGCGAGACTAATCTGGTGCACCGCTACAATCTTGCTTTTGCTACCATGGCCCCAGGAGGGGGCCTCGAGGTCGTCCCTCCTCCACCCTTAGAGATCACGGCCTTCAGGAAGCTGGTTGCGGCCAGCAACAAATGCCCTGTGTCTGAATCTCAGCAGAAATTTGTCAAGAAATTGGACAGTATACCTACGATTTCCCTCCCTGAAGAGGAATCCTGTCGGTCTGCGTTGAATCTAGACCAAAGGGGGCTCAATGGGAAGTTTACAGGCCTATGGCCCTCCCCCAAAGTTGTGGAAGCATGGGTGCAGAGGAACTGGCGTCCTCTAGTCACGGAAGGCATCATAAGTTATCTTGTTGGTAAAGAATTCTTTGTGTTCATCTTTGATATCGTAGAAGATAGAATCTTATTTTCAGGAATGGCCTGTATTTTATGGGTCCTCAGGGCCTGTATTTAAATAAATGGACACCAAATTTTGACCTGAATCAAGATGTGCCGTTGGCAATTCCAATATGGGTGCGCCTCTCACATTTGCCTTTGCATTGCTGGAATCCGAAGTCACTAGAATCCATCGACAACACCCTCGGAAAATATATTGACCGAGCAGAGAGAAAGGATCAGTATTCCTGTGCAAGAATATGCATTGAGGTAGATTTGGAAGTAGGGCTACCGGAAGCCATAAAAACAACGGTGCCAGATTGGTCTCACAACCAAGAATTGGACTATGAACAACTTCCATTCAAATGCAGAAATTGCCATGGTTATGGACACTTTGCAAGGCATAAAAAGAAGGTTGATGAAGATGTTGAGAATTCGAAAGGAGAACAATGGACTCATGTTCAGAAAGCAGCTCCGTTAAAACAAAACAACATATATAAAGGAAAAGGGGCGCCAATGGGAATTAAAGCTTCCACATCAGGGCGGGTTCAAGGAGAAGGGAGTTCACCCCTTCATTAGCAGACGCATCCAAAAATCCATTCAAATCCCTCAGCACACCTATAGAAACTCCATAAACATCAATTGAGGAGATAGAGTAGCAGAAACAAACTCCCGGAGTGGAGAAAGACAATGTAGAGGCAACCCAACCTGGTTCTCCTTTAGGAACCTCCTCCTCCCCTTCCTATGCTGAAATGACAAGAAAGAAGCCTCCAGAAAACTCTGGTTCCTCGGAGGATGAGACTTTTGAGAGGCCCTCGAAGAGAGCAGGGACGAAATCACATAAGGACGCTAGAGAAGAAGAAGCATAAAGGCAAACAACGCAAGGAAGCCAATCAACTATTGAAATGTCCATCAGGATAAATACCAGAAATAGGCCTCCCAAGGGAGGTTCTACCCACTCCATCCCTAGTAAATAATGCGCATAGTCTCTTGGAATTGTAGAGGCTTGGGGAATCCATTGAAATTCGAAGCAGTAAAATACCTCATGAAAATTGAATCTCCTGAGATCCTCATGCTCCAAGAGACTAAAATTGCAGGGGACACCCTCCTTGAAATCAACAAATTAAAATGGAATACAAATGTAGGGAAGGCCATTAGTGCAAGAGGCTCCTCAGGTGGTCTAGCAACTCTGTGGTCGAAGGACAAGTTTCATTTAGAAAGCTCCTTTGAGACTCAACATTGGATTTTCACCATGCTTCGACACTCTCCAAGCAAATTTACCTTCTCACTTTTCAATCTTTATGTTCCTGTCCTCTTCTCTAAGAAGAAAGATTGTTGGCAATCTCTTTCAGATTTTTTAGAAATTTATACCCCTATGAACATAATTTTAGCCGGAGATCTTAACATAGTTCTTGATCAAAAAGAAAAGAGAGGAGGCAACAATGGCAAGGACCAAATGCTTCCCTTTGTGGAGGAGCTAGTTCAACAATGGGATCTCCTTGATTTCAAACCTTTGAAAGGACTTTATACATGGACAAACAATAGAGCTGGTGCTGATCACATTTCAGCACGCCTGGATAGGTTGTTGTACAAAGCTCGCTCTTGATGGAAAAGAGACTAATCTCCTCCAAAATCCTCCCAAAGCTCCCTTCTGATCATAAGCCTATCCTCTTAATTTTGGAAGAGGAAGAAAACTCGAGCCCAATACCATTCCAATACAACCCTCTTTGGACAGAAAAATATGGGTTCATGGAAATTGTGTAAACGACCTGGTCCACTCAGTCACAGGGTCACCTAGTTACGTGTGGGAGCAGAAAATCAAGACAGCGAAGTACGCTCTGAAAGATTGGATTTAAAATACCCATAATACCCCCTCTAGTCATAGAAGAGAGACTGATCAATTGTTAGCAAATTTGTAAATGGAAATGGAAAGAAAAGATATTACCACTTCAGAAATAGAAAAGGAACATGTTGCCCAATTCAAATCCTTTTGTTCCTTTCGCCAAGAAGAAGAGTATTGGAGGATTAAGTCCTGTAGCTTGTGGCTTAAAGTTGGAGACCGTAACTCCTCATTCTTCCATCGGCAATACAGACCACGCCTTTCTCGAAATCATATCACATAAATTATCTCTTCAGATGGGATGGTTTACAAAGGTCTTGATCAGCTCAAAGTAGCAGGAGAAATCTATTTTCATAAACTTTACAAAGATGACGGTGATGGCTGTGAGGAGGTCACCTCGGACTTCCTCTCACACATCCCTTCTCTTGTAAGCAGGGAAGACAACTCAGCTCTCATGAAGCCATTTTCAGAAGAAGAAATATGCAAAGTTATTTGGTCTATGGAGCCCGACAAAGCTCCAAGACCGGGCAGTTTTTCAACTCATTTTTATAGATCATGCTGGGAAATAATCAAGGTTGATTTGCTGAGAATCATTAAATATTTCCATCAAAAAGCTAAAGTGGGAGGTAGTACTAACTCCACTTTCTTAGATTTAATACCCAAAGAAGTGAGTCTGGGCTCCTTCAACAGATTTAGGCCAATTTCTCTGTGTAATGCCTCGTACAAAATTCTTGCCAAGCTAATGGCAAACAGAATTAAGCCGCTACTAGAGAAACTCATTTCTCCCATGTAAAGTGGATTTGTCAAAGGATGACATATCCTGGATAATGTTATACAAGTGCAAGAAGCCATGCATTCCATCTATTAGCGGAAGGAGCAAGAGATTCCCATGAAGCTTGACATGACAAATGCTTTCGACTGGGTAAAACTCTCCTTCCTTTACAAATTCCTTCTTTCCTTTGGTTTTAGCTTTGATTTTGTCAATTTGATTAAAGCTTGTACTGAAAAATCCTTGGATAGCCCCGCTAGTAAATGGAAGACCAACTAATTATTTTCAAGCTATGAGGGGAATAAGGAAAGGCTACTCTCTCTCCCCCTTCCTGTACATCCTGATGGCAAATTCATTAAGTAGAAAGCTGATTGCAATAAAGAAAGTAGGGACAGCTCCAGCTATTAGGTTGTTGAAGGGCCTTGATCCAATAAATCATGCCTTATTTGTTGATGACTCTCTACTGCTGGGCGGAGCCTCCAAAAATATTGCAAAGGTCTTAAATGAAATCCTTCATAGTTTATGCAATATCTCTGGAGCCCTCATCAATAAAAGGAAAAGCGTAGTGTATGGGTGGAATGTAGACCAACAAACTATTCCGAGAATAGCCCATTTTTTGGGGTTCTCGAGCTACGCTTCTTGGGAAAAAATCAATTATCTCGGGCTACCCTTCATCTTGGGATCCAACAAATCCTCGTTGCGGAATGAATTTTTAAGCAAATTCAACAGAAAAATTGCAGCATGGGAAGGTCATTGGCTCACTAATGCTGGGAAACTTATTTTTATAAAAACAGTGCTCTCTTCCTTACCAATCTACCAAGCATCCTTCCTTATGGCACCAAAGGCGTTCACGGAACAGGTCTAAAAAATGATTCGATATTTTCTATGGCGAGGAGGAAAAGGCAATCAAAAGAAATATCACTTAGTAAATTGGGACACTGTCAAACGCCCAATTTCTGAAGGGGGTTTATAGGTCCAAGATCCTGATCTTGCCAACATTGCTTTGGGTAGCAAATTCAGTGGAATCTCTATTCAAATGGAAGACATCTTGTAAGTCAAATATTAAGGAAAAAATACCTCAAAGGAGCTCCTTTGAGAAATCTACAGGCAGAAAACACCCCAAAAGGAACGATGATTTGGAATATTTGTCGTCGTGGATTACATTTCTTCCAAAAACATTTGTACTGCATCCCTGGAAATGGGAACAACATCCTGTTGTGGCATGACAGTATTATGGGACACTCACCCCTCGCAAATTCTGAAGAATTAAAAGGCGTTCGGGTTTGGATTTCAAAATAAGCAATCCGCAAACTTGCAGACATCTTCGTTTGGGATGCTACAGGGAACTGGCAGTCATGGGGCTTCCCTAGAATTCCAGAGCACCTGCAAATTCAACAGAACCTCCTTATAACAGCTCTGACGGATTCAACACCTGTTCATCTGCAAGCAATGGACAAATGGGGATGGGGAAATACTGGTATCTATACAACATCGCAGGACTACTCTTCCCTTCAACAACAACAGGTTTCGATCCATTCAACGTCTTTTTGGAAGCAGGTATGGGATCCTCTCGACCTTCCCAAAGTTAATTTTTTCTTCTGGGTTTTAATGCATAAGAAAGTTTTGACCAAAGAAAACTTGTTAAAAAAAGGCATTATCGGTCCACATAGATGCGCATTGTGTAGTAATGCTCTCGAAACAATGGAACACTTGTTTATGGATTGTCCATTCGCCCAAGAAGTATGGAAACTCCTCCTTCACGGCCTCAATGCTACAACTCCAACTCAGATTACAGTGGTAGCTTTATTCTCCTCCTGGAAGGCGCGTTATCCCCGTGCGATCCCAACCAAGTCTATATGGAATCGAATTTGGCAGGCCATACCCAAATATGTGTGCTGGAAAATATGGCTGGCTAGAAATGATCAGATCTTCAACAACTCTCTATGCTCCCCTTCGATGGTGGTTGTCAAAGCTAAAGCTCTCCTTCTTGAAACAATGGCCCAACTAACCTTCAAGAAAGAAAACTCTCTACATCCTGAAGAAAATAAATGGTTGGGAAAATGTATATTTAGGTACATAAATAAAATCAATGTTCGCCCCTCCATCACTCTAGGATGGCGATTATGAGACCCGGATGCAATTTTTCAAGATTGGTGGAGGAAGCAGGGCAAAACATCAATTTTCTTCAATGGAGCTTCCAAAGGAAACCCAGGGATTGCTGGAGCAGACAGAGTAATATACTCCTCGGATGGCTCTAGAAATGATAGCTTCAGTTGGGGTGTTGGTCAGAGAACTAAAAACTAGGCATAAATTCTTGGGATGCTAAAACCATGTCAGATAGCACGTGAAAATGGCATTCGAGAAATACAAGTTTTCGGAGATTCTGAAATTTTGATAAAGATTTTAAATACGGAGGATCATTTCAACAATCCAACTCTCAATAAGACTCTGCAAAGGTCGCGATATATGTTGCAAGACTTCGCCTCCTCTCACTTTTTCCACATCCTTCGTGGATCGAACAAGGAAGCAGACTTCAAAGCAAACATGGGTTGTCTCCTGCCTCAAGTAGCATTCAGCAAAAATGATGAAGCACCTTCAAAGGTCCCTATACCCTGAAATCTAGCTTTGTATGGAAAGGAAATCTGTAATATGGTTAAGCTAGCTTTTGAAACTTTGTAATCATGATTGCTTTGGCTCCGGCCCAACCGGTTTCTAAATAAATAAAATAACCGTTTTAGTTAAAAAAATATAATATGATAAGAAAAACTTAATTTATAAATTAAAACATTTTAATAATAGATATAATCATTATTAAAATTAAAATATTTTATTAATTGATATAATCATTATTAATATAATATGATTTTCGATAATCCATTATTACATTACAATATTTTTATATCTATTAGTCGAGATTGGATTTTATTGAATTTTTTGTGTTGATTTTGTAGAGAAAGTGTTATTCTCTTCACTTTTGTGAAATGAAAGCGGATCTCCAAAAATCGTAGATAGATCAAGATTCTACTAATTGTGCACTCTCACTCACTCACAAATTAAGTGTTGGAACTAATCATATTACATTACATATTTTATTTAGTAATGGATCTTTGCATTACAAAAGGTAATTGTTATTAATAACATCTCACTTGGATTAAAGCGTAAACAAACTCCAAATCATAATAGAATAATTTGACAGTATTGGCCTTTCGTGTATGGAAATTCAAAATAGTTCGAAATTTCTCTAATTTTTATTCTTCATTCTAGATGTAATACTAATATTGATTCTTACTAGTGAACAGTTGAGATTTTATATTTTTGTTTTTAAATAATGACATCTAATACTAATATTGATTCTTACTAGTGAACAGTTGAGATTTTATATTTTTGTTTTTAAATAATGATTTTAAAGGAGAAAAAATCATAACTGTAATTTTTTTATTATTTTTTTTTTGTATATTATGATAATATTTAAAATTTATTTTGTATATTATGATCATATTTAAATTTTATTTTGTATATTATGTTAATATTTAAAGTTTACTTATAAAAAAATAAAAAAATCAAATGATTTTTAACATATACATTTATACTATATAGGTTGATTTTCTCTCAGGCTTCTTATTAAGAAAATGAAAATGTTTCATGCATCCAAATTCCGAATGGCTTCATGAAAATAAACATTTGCATGGGCATTTCCTTTCTTTTAAAGCTTCCTATGAAAGAAAACCAAACTGAACTTGACACTCCACATGCCGATGCTGATATTGGAAAATGTGGCGACATCATATTAATTGACCCCATCCCCATATGCCACTGCAGTCCCGGTATATTTTATAATATAAAAAAATCATGAAAAAATGTGTGTTGCGGCGGATGGTTTGGGAGGGACAAACCGTGTATTAATAGAAGAGAGGAAGCATGCTCGCGCACTGTAAGCAGTCTAAGGATCAATCTATTCATTCTATATTTGTCAGTTAGAGCGAGAGGCAAAAGGGCTAGACGCCCATATGGCCAGCGAAGACACTGGATGGAGAGAGCTGGACATATTGGAGGCTTTATATCTAAACCGGCCGGACCTCCTCAAGGACGAACATCGTCGGAATTTCTTATCGCAATATGAACATGAAATCACAGGCAAGCAGCGGCGGGGAATCTCCTCCGACCCCATCCCCAGCTGCCCTTCCACTTCCTCCGCTTCCACTGCCAGTAAGTCGTCAACTTTCCCTTTTTTGATAGTTTTGCAGGTTTTGTTTCTTTGGTTATGCTAATTCCGGCTGGTTGTCAGTGTCTTCCACGGGCACAGGCAGCTGTAAAGTCTGTCGGAAAAGATCTCTGTCACAGATTATCGACGAAATGATAGACCGGGCAGATCTTGTCATACAATGTGCAGAAGCCCTCCTGAAGGAATGGAGAAAACTCAAGGAGGAGATTTCTCGTTAAATCTTCACCGACATGAATGGGGCCAGGGACAAAATATTTGGTTGTTTATTAGTTTTTTCACTGAGATTATAATTAGGGTTTTAGGCTGAAGCTTAAATTGCTCCAAGAAATCAAGGAAAACAGCTTGAGTTTGACTATAGATGCACTGCTCTAAATTTAATGTAAAACTTCGCCTAGTTTATCATTTCAGTAACTCGTGAAAAAATTGTGCTGGTTTTATTTCTTGCCAAATTGTGGAGTTGACAAACATTTCTAGTTTGATTTGTGTTCGTATTACATTCTGTCATTTGTTGTTGCTGTTGGGTGCAAGTCTTGTATCGAGAAAGCTGCCCTTCAGAGGATATCTTTTTGTGTGGATCCAAAAAATGGCAATAAAAGCATTTCTTTATATATATTCCATCTGAACCAGATCTATTATGTCCTTGAATGATTGCAGCAACACAATTTTTAAGGATTTGCTCTTGCTCTATTATGTCCTTGGGAGGATTGCACAAACAATTTTTTTTGAGATTTGCACCAAAAAATTTCCTACGGATTTGCCTCTTAACTTTCTAGAGATTTATGTATCCGTTCCTCAATCTAACGAAAATTAAAATACACTTATTTTCCATTATACCGAACAGTATTTATTTGCAAAACTGTCTGCCTTGGGCCTTGGGAAGGAAGATTTTCAATTTTGTATGAATTTTCCACTATACCGTGGACAGTATTTATTTGCAAAACTGTCTGCCTTCGGCCTTGGGAAGGAAGATTTTCAATTTTGTAAGAAAACGGGATGAACACTTTTAACATATTGATTTATTTAAATAAAAATTATTATTTAGATTACAATTTTCTTTTAATGTTTATATCCTTCTTGCACTACTTTTTCTTTTTAAATTTAAAAGTTATAATTTTGACAACATTTGATTCTATAGATTAAGGTTAATGATCTTTTTATAATATCCCGATTTTCTTTTAACCTTTAAATCTTTTTTTCACCACTTTTCTTTATATCATCCTCATTTGAGAAGGTGTTTTAGCTGGACTTAAAAACAACAGCTGGTTTTAAATTTCACAAGACACTACAAAATTATTTTGTAGGAATCAAGTGGTTTTAAATTTAACAAGACACTACAGATAGTTTAGGATTGATTCCGCTTAGTTTTTTTTCAAATGATATGGGGTTAATATGATTATAAAGATTTGAGATTCATGATGTTCAATTGATTAAATAATATAAAATTAATTATTTTTTCATAGTAGAATAATTCATAAATATTTAAGTAGAGGCCTTATACATAATATTTTTTTTATCAAACATACACCAATTTTTTTTTATAAATATACATAAACATCTATATAATAATGTTAAATATATATAACAATTTTAATAAAATATTGAATATCAATATAGCAGCATATCTCTAAGTGAAAAAAATATTGAATATCAACCATTAAATATTAAACATGAAAAATTTATACATAATATTTACAACCAAAAATTAATATTTAAAACACAAAAATATAAAATCTCAACAAAGTGGGATGTAGAGATTAATCTTTTTTTTTTTTTTGTAAACTAGTACTCACTAGAACTTGTGGCCTTCCATTTACAACTTCTCATCTCAATTACTCATTACCAATTGCTCTACCCCATGTGGGCGGAGATTAATCTATTTTAAGATCAAAAATGTTAATTGATTAAAAATGATTTTTTAACAAATAGAGTTTGCAATGTTTAAGAATGTTTAATTGGTTTTATATAGTAAAAATAACAAAGCTTAATAGATATAGTTTTTGTATCTTAGTATGTAGATTTTCATTGTGTATCAACATTGTGTATGTTTTTATGAAATGTCAACAAGTGAATTCCAGAAGAACATACACAACATAGTTTTTGTAGATTTTTATTTTATTTTTAATATAATTAAATATCAACAATAATTAGGAAATGATGTTAAACTATTGTCCATAATAATAGTATTTTTGAAATAGGGGTGGCAGGAGTGGGATGGATACTTCTCGGCCCAAATGAATCCCAAGAATGGAGGTATGCCTAGGATCTAGGAACAGCCTCACCGTAGCAGAGGATTTAACGTTATGGAAGGGAATAGATCTCACCTTGAAGAAAGGATGTCAATATCTCACTATTGCTGGAGACTCAGAGAAAATACTCCATTGTATGGCCTCAAAAAATACTCCAAAAGACCCATACTTAAACTGATTCATAAAGCGAAACCTCCAGTGGTGTGAGAAAACAAGATAGCAGACTCACAAGCTAATCTTGCTTGCTCCACAGTGCAAGGATTGTGCAAAATAGGAGGGCCACCCATCCAACCCACATCCCCTAATGATAAACCCATCACGCAAGATGGCAGCAGGACATCGTACATCAACATGAAATACAGAAGGCGTTGAAAGTAAATGCAGCTCAGGACATGATGAACTCGTCCTCTCATCCTCCCCTTGAAGCATGTAGGACTCTTCATGATATGGCGACAAGGGAAGGTCGTTAAATTTTCATTCTCGCAGAGCTGGAGTCATGGTAGGCTCCAGCTCGTGTCCCCCAACGTCATCAGTCTTGCATGAAATAATAATTGCGGAATTGGAGGAGAAGATTGGCTCCTCTCTATGCAACTTAGAAAGGTGGCAGCAAAGCATAGAGCAGCGAACGGAGGTCGAGGTCAAGCAGGAAAACCAAAGGTTCGAAGAAGCACTGGGTCAATTGGAGAATCCTAACTCAAAAATCGCGTTCGATACTTGATGAGGGAAGTTGGACCCTGGGTGCGTTGAGCGGAGCATCGATCCCTCTCCTCCATGGGCTTCCTCAAAACCTACCAGGGGATGGAAACTTATGAACAATTTGTGAACAAGAAAAATCTCTTGAATCGTCGCAATATTGATATTGCCTAGTGTATCTTAGATTATGACCATGATTGTTAAATACTTATAGATCATAGCTTATAGAGAAATTCAATTCATTGTTTAGCATTATTTATATAGAGAGAGATTATTTTTATTTTTAAATCATTTATATAATGTTAAAAAAATAATAATTAAAATAAATAGTTTTAATGGTTTTATTCGAGATAAATTTTTAGGTCAAAATTTGGTTAATTGGATATTTTTGGGGTTTTTTTTCAAAAAATAAATTCGTTATTTAATCATTTTTAGTCTCTAATATCCCCTAAATTTACATAAAATATTTTTTTATCATAATATTCGTCAAAATTTACAAGTTTTAGTAGTAAATTGTATGTATCATATTTAATATTTGCCTACCAATCTATATATATGTTTTTTTCAATCCAAAATAATCGCCTAGAATACTATACTTAAGTATACTTTTATAATCCTTAAAAGATACCCTGTTCCATTCTATTATATTGCTCTCACCCATCATATTTACATCCAAATTCATACTCTTGGGTAATTTGCAGATGATTGGTTTGAAGGGCGGATATATATTTTTCTTATTGTTAAATATGCATATGGATAAACATTTATGGAATTTGTGTGATTCAATTAGAGACTAGTGATAATGATTGTGTTTTTGTGAGACACATTGCTTTATGATGGGAAGTATGTCTAACAAGCATAGATCCATCTTAAACCCGTATTTATTAAGCATCGAGAGGGATCCAATTTCTTGAGGTGTATTTCTTTTCTAAATTTAAACTCAAAAAATTTGATATCTCTTGATTGATAAACCCTGGTTTAAGTTTTAATTTTTATTTTATAAACGAATATTGATTTTTTAAATACTTTTCATAATATTTTATTTTATGAGCGAACATGGATTTTTTTTAAATACTTTCATTAATTTTTTATTTTAACGCTACACATTAGAAGATCTCCCCCATACTGGGCTGTAGAGCACCTCGTTTCACTTGGTGCAATAATATTTAACATTTAAGTATATCATTGATATATGTCAAAATTTGTGAGTTTAATTTTAAATATTTTAAAAATATTATTATTTTTTAACCAAAACCGAGACGCCGGGGAACAAGAGCTAGAGCCTGCCATGACTCCATCTCTGCACCAAACCATAAGATAGTTATTCTGTCGCTTCGTCCCAAGCCCTGATTGATCAATGGATGCCAAAGTATGCGCTGCCCTGCTTCTTATGAGATAGCTATGCGAGAATGAAAATTTCGCCACCTTCCCTTGTCGCCATATCATGAAGAGTCCCACTGTCCCACACGCTTCAGGGGGAGGACGAAAACAACTAAAAAAGACACCCTAAACAATACCATGTTGTATACAAAGGTTTGCACATTATTGATGTCATTATTTCAGTTAAATTTATGGCGAAAACTTAGTAACGAAAAAAAAAGGTAATTCCAGAAAAATATTATTTAAAACAAAAAAATTCATTACGTAAAAATAAAATTGTTATCCCTAAAAAAGTTTCCTAATCATAAAGCATGTTCCCATTTTAAGAAAATGAATAATATCAATATCTTTCTTGTTGATTGCATAAGGGTAAAGTGAAAAATGTTACACTTATTCTAGTGACATGAACTATGATTACAAATAGAACCTATTACCCACTTACCATTATTGCATGACATTACCGCTTTACCCATTAATCGGGCCCCCGTACGGTATAGGGTTACCAATGCAAGGGGTATAATATACATGCCTATAATCTGACAGATACACATGGAGGGGCGAAGCAACGATATTAGTGAAGCTTATTTAGGTTTCCACAATGCATGTTAACTTATATGTTCATGGGAATAGGCGTTGTTGATGGAAATAGCGTTGGCAACAGCAGAAGATAACACGTGACACTTTCTTTTTACCCGCCACGGCCGGCACAAGGATTTATAGATAGTTGTTAGATCCCAACCCCCTCCCTATTGAAACTTATAGTAGTATTTTATTTTTTGAAATCCTATGATAATAGTTTGGTATCATTTGCCCAAAAACAAAGTTCTAATACTTAAGCTTGTTGGAAATGAGTTTTTGGTTGAAATTCTTCCTCTTATTTTGGTGTGAAGGATGTAGTAACCTTTAACTCTTAGACTTGAATCACAAACTAGGTATAGATTTTTAAATAGATTCTCAATACAAAAATCCTAATTACTTGTGGTCCTGTTATTAATGAATACCAACTCCCTAGTCAACCTTATTTAATACAGAGACTCCTTTTGTATTAAATAAATGCCCACTACTATTTAATGGGCCTCATTCAAAGAACATGGCCACATAAATTAATTGACTAACTCCTAAGTAACCTAAAGTATGGATATTGAGGTAGAACCCTTACATGACCTCCCCCTTCAAAACAATGTTGTCCTCAAGGTTGGAGGTGGGGAAATAGTTTTGGAATTAATGATAGTGCCCATGTGGCATCTTCTGGATGCATGTCCTCCCACTAGCTTAGTACTTTTTAAGACATGCGTTGGTGCACTTGATGATCTCTAGTAGAAAATACTACTTATGGCTAGATCCAAATGGAACCTTCTTCATCAAACTTTCATGACAAGCTATTTTGTGCCTTGCATTTCAATCCGACCATTACCTTCTTCATACAAGACACATGAAAGATTGGATGAATCTTGGAGTGGTTTGAAAGAGCTAGCTTGTAGGCTACTTTTCCAATGCATTGAATGGTCTTATATGATCCAAATATCTTTGGTGTTAATTTCTAGTGTATTTTGGTTTTAAGGGATGTTTGTTTATACGGTTGAAGATGGAAAAATGCCTTGGTATCCTTCTGAAAAAGAATGCTCTTAAGCAATTATGGTTATCTTATTGCTTCATTCTATTTTGAGCCTATGCCAAATTGCCTTTAAGTGTGTGGATATTAGTTTCTCTAGTGTGAAGTGTGTTATCTACTGCATGAACCTTGTAAATGGTAAATAGGAAGCCACTCACAAGGTATATTTGTCATAGATGGCTAATAGTATCGTGTCATTTTGGTAGCTCCATGATAAATGGTATTGTAGCACCATTCTACAAGGGGGATACAACATGCCCATTGGTGTGACTTTTTGGAAGTGAATGATCGTAAATCTAGGTTTCTAACAACTTCTTAACCGCTTATGTTTCACCAAAATTTGTTGGTGAATGTGGGATCTCGATCCAAGACAATGGAAGTGGGAATCCCATGTAACTTAAAACTATGATTAATGAAGACTTTGGAAAGTGAGAAAGGTGTAAATGTATGTGATAAGGCACACAAATAAGCTTATTTGAAAAGGCATTTGACTACCTCCATGATTGAATTGTTAGAAACTCTTGGAAGATGGGCACTATAAAGTCCACATATATGTTATCCCATATATCTGTTGGTATCAATAATGGTTGCAATGACTTTTGTGTTTTTACCATTTCACCCTTGTTTTTTTGGAAAGTGTCATTGACCAAGTTACAAAATCTTGGATGTCCATTTTCATGCCTTCCCAAAAAAGTAGCACTTAACTCATTCACAGGTTTTATGAAAGCCAAAGTGACCCGCGGTAGATGACAAATGTAACTCCTCTAAGACCCTTTGTTTAAAGGCATAATTTTTATACCAAAACAATGTGCTCTTTATACCTCAATTTATATTACTTCCACGTATAACCTTTAGGAGGGTGTGGATCTTCATAAATCCTTTGGATGAGTTGAATCACAATGTTGTTTTACTACCATTCTTGGCAGGCTTCATCGAATTAACCTCTAATGAGTAAGGATAAATAAAAGATGGATCCCCCCTCCTCATATTGCCTTGATGAAAAAAAATCCACCACATTTGTTTTACCTTTCTTATATATGATCTCATAATCATACATAAACATCTTAGTGACACACTTATGCTTCTTTGGTAATGATAGCCTTTGTTTAAGAAAATAATTCAGACTATGATGGCCAGCCTGGATCTGAAAATTAATCTCAATATATGGGCTCAAGTCTCAACTACATGAGGCATGGCTATCATCTCTCTCATAAATGATTTTTCTAAAATTTTGGTCATGCAATTACTTATTGATGAATGCAAAGAGATGATATTATTGCATTAATAATGCGCTAAAATATTTACCCAAGGCATCACATTCCAAGACAAAATCCTTATTTAATTAGGAACTACTAATATTGAAGTAGTGCATATGCAACCCTTTAAAGTTGATAAAGCCTACTTAGTTGCCTTACTCTAGACAAAGGGATTTTTTTTAGTAAAGTGGTTAAGGGAGCATCAATTTTTCCATAAATTCTCACAAGCTTCCTGTAGTAGCTTGTATGTCCTACCAACCTATGCAGTCTCCTTAAGATCTTGGGATGGGGCCACTATTGAATAGTGGAAAATTTCTTGGGATATAATTGTACTTTATTCAAAAAGAAAATGTGACCCAAGTATTCGACCTTTGAAGCCCCAAAAGTGCATTTGGAACATTTAAGGACCAATTGGTGGTCATGTAGGTGTTGCAAGACTCTATTAAAATGCTCTATATTGGATACCCAATTTTTGTTGTAGATCAAGGTATCATCAAAGAGGAAGAACACAAAATTACATAGGAAGAGTCAAAAAATCTTGTTCATGAGGCTTTGGAAGGTGGATGGATCATTGCAAAGTCCAAAGGACATCGCTAAAAAATCATAGCGACTTTCATATGTGAAGAAATTTGTCTTAGGGATGTTCTCCTTCTTCATTCTTATTTTTCAATATTCGAAACAAAGGTCTAATTTAATGAGAAAATGGATCCATGAATCTCATCTTGTGAGAAAATTATTCTTATTCTTTGTTCTTGCTTTGTCAAGGCTGAGACGATGTTGGGTTCATTACCTGGCTACTTGGATGGTTTACTTATGGCATGGAAGCTATTCCAATATTAAACTCCAACAACACCAATCCAATGACAATACAACAACATGTGGAAACTCATTTATGTTGATCTTTTAAAGAAATAAATTATCAAATCAACACTGCCACTTTGTCTTATTCACTAGGTGGATGGCTTGGTGAACTTGCCTTCCACATAACCACATCGAATAAAAACCACGGTGCATAAGTTCTGCATGAAACGTCTTTCCTTGACTATTGGTTGCATACAAGATATTGAAATTCCCAACATATGTTACTCACTCCCACAACAAATAAAATTTTCCCTAATTGTTCTAAAATGCATGAGCATTTATCAAAACTCCCATCATGCATAGATTCATCCATAACTATTTAAATTTGTCTCTTTAAAAGAGGGATTCTAGCCAACAAGTAGAATGAACAGTCAACAAGTCTAAAATTTGTTTGGCATTATTTAAGGTTATCCCAACAGGTACAAAATGCTCAAGATTGGTTTAAATTTCATCTACCACAAGAGAAAATCGTCCAACAACAATTAATCCACCCTAGTCTGTATATTATTGCTCCGACAACCTCTACATTCAACCAAGGTGGGATAAATTCGTCTAGGCAGTTATAAAAAACAATCTAGCACT
This sequence comes from Larix kaempferi, assembly GCA_027924585.1. NCBI lineage: Eukaryota > Viridiplantae > Streptophyta > Pinopsida > Pinales > Pinaceae > Larix > Larix kaempferi. Next base: position 13,724,142 of record BSBM01000616.1, on the reverse strand, counting down.
TCAAAATTCGCCCAACAATTTATAAAAACGCCGAGGCACTTCATAATTCATCCAATGATGGTGAAAAACACCCCATGCACATTTACCTTCATCCAATAGTGGTAAAAAAATGCCCTAGAAACATTTACATTTATCCAACAATGGTTAAAAACGCCCTAGGCAGATTCAATTCTTCCAGCTATGGTTAAAAATGCCCCAAGCATATTTATATTCATCCAACAGTGAGAAAAACACCCAACAGTGGTCATAAACGCCCCAAGCATATTTAAATGCACCCAAAAATTATCAAAAACATCCCAAGAACATTTAAATTCATTCAGCTATTGAGAAAAATGCCCAACAGTGGAATATATTTAAAAAAATCAATTTAGAAACTACCTAAAGAGTTGCAATAACTCTTAGATGAGAGCCATTGATCTTACCACTCATAATGGAATGGACAGTGGTAGTTCCATAGTTGTTGGCATTTGTATTTTGCAAGAAAAATTGAAAATATGAAAGACAACCTTACTTAATTGTTGAGAATGAATATTCAGACCATCCCATGAACCAGAGAAGTATTTAAACATAGATCAACTCCCATTATACGCTAGCAACAATTAATAAAATGAACAAGAGATATCAATCAATCACATGATGGTGGACACCATAATTTTACCTCGAAAAACCAGCTTTGAATGGTTGCTTATTGTATTTGGAAATCTCTAGTTACAAGGTTGCTTATGGCTCCCTGTGCATCTTCTTCTCTTCTCCACCAAAAATCCCATTTCTTAGTGGAAATGAATGAACAAATAGGGAGAGCTTCGGTAGTGGGAAGGCCAACAGGCCTCATCTTTCGTTTCCCATTCCCCATCTTTTCTCTTATTTCATTTTTATTTTCACATTTATTTCATCTTTTTTTCTTGTCTTATTATATTTTTACTTGCCTTGTATTTTCTTTTATCTATTGCATCACCTTTAGTCATTGTGAGATTACATTGCTAGTAGTAGCATTACAACAATTTAAGAGTTTGGATCCATTTTAGATCACACCTCCCAATTGAGAGGCTTTTTGGTCTCCAAAAGCTCAAGGAAACCAAATTGAATAAACGTGCACTCTATTGAATTATCTGGAAAGTGGGATCTAAATCTGATTCTCAGCTACAACTTTGGCTCTGGCTCTGGCATTATGGCATTGGCTACTGGCTCTAGTCCTGGATATGGCTCAGCTCTGGGTTCTGGTTCACTTCTTCCTGCTGCAAAAGTCTGCTCATTGATTCTCATCCTTGTACAATCCTTTGCTATGAACTCTAGACTCAACATCCATTCCCATCTCCCTCTCAGGCTTGGAGACAATCCATCTCGACAGTTCAGTGAATTCAAGTCAAGTGTTGGTCTCTATTTGTTCATGTGGTGCAAAGTTCTGTCATTGAATCCACTTTGAGCAATCTCTAGACCCAAAATATTTACTCAGAATTCACTCCCATCCTCAACATGCAAGTCTCTTGCATTCTCTTGATTTGAGAATGGTCCATCTTGGCAATCTATGAATCCAAGTGGAATCCTGGTCTTCTCTTGGTTCACTATTGAATGTTTGCAACAATCATTGAATAGTGAGATCCCAACGAGCATATGCCATCACAAAATTAAGTGTAGGTTTCCCTCTTCAACTAGGATCCATTGCTCCCTAGCATGGAAACAATTATATGCTGGCCAATCATGCTTCAACCTGTCTTCAATGAGGAAAACATCATCCCATGCAATGATCTCTTCAATTCTAGAATTAGTTGTTGCTTGTCATGGTAGAAACTCTCTGCTATTGGGATGAATTATTTCTCATCATGGAAGAAACTCTCTATTGTTGGTAATGTGTTAATCAACACTTTTTATATGTAATAACATCAACTGAATGACCTTATAATTGGCATGTAATCATAACAATTTTACTATCCAAGATAGTGCCAACTCCTGCAAATGCTTGGCTACAAGTTTTAATCATCAATAGGATGAAGTGGTGGCTTTACCAACATTCTCCACCATATCATAGTTTCTACTACACACACTCTCAGAAATGAATCAACTATTCATTGAACCACAAAACATACTCAACCATGGTTGCTTTGTCTGTTGTTATGGAGTTCCAAGGAACCCCGAAGTCATTTACCTCCATGCACCAATATTTGGCCCATCTTCCAAAGTGGATTCTTTTGGTGCAAGTTTGCAAACCATTGGAATGTGGTCATCCTTGACACCAATTTGTTGTCCATCTTGCTAGTTTCACATTCATCTTGAGTGGATATCTCTCCTTGGATAGTTTCTAATCCTTGGCTATAGATGTAGGCAACTCTTCATCACTTATCTTCTTCACTCTCCATTCTCTTCTCTTAGTTGCACAATGGGTGGGGTGAAGCTTTGGATGAAGCCTCCAACATTTTGCTTCCCGTTGTCCACTCAACTTGCAATGGTGGCAAAAAATCTTGAACTTAATTAGATTAGATTGCTTGCTTGCATTCTCCATTTTGTCCTGAGCTAGTGGATGGTTTGGAGAATTCTTCTTTCCATCCTTCCTCTCAAAGGAATATGGCTCCCTATACATGGATTGCTTCTCCCAATAAGAAGCCACATAATGGCCTTTCTTTCCACAAAATGAACATGATTCTGAATACCAACAGTTAGCAGCCGCGTGGCCTTTCTTCTTGCAATAGTAACAAATCAGGGATGTATTTCCTGATGTATACATCTCAATCTTCTTACTCTTTCTATGGTTGATTTGTTTTCCACTTCTTCTACATGTTGGTGGAGGATGAGTCTTCAAGATCTTCTCATCACTTCCCATCTTCAATATATCACAAGAAGGTTGAGGAGGTAGTGGATTGATACCTTCATTTTCCACTCTTTCTTTTGAGGATCTAGCCAACTCTGTCACATTTTGTGCCTTCACAAAAATGGTCTTATTGGACATATAATTTTCCATTCCTCCATTGAATCCTAGGCCTCCGTGCTTGTCCCGTGGTGTAGCTACAATGGGACTTGATATGCCTTGTCTTCTCTTGCCAAGTCCTTATCCATTGTATCCCATCTTCCTTAAGAGTTTGGAACCAATGCCTTTGGTATGCTTTTCAAATTCACCAAGTTTCTCTTGATAAATGTTTATGGAAGTTGGTGAACTTATCTTAGTGGTCTCAGTCATGGTGTTAGCTTCGATGGTGGTAATGGAAGGTGGCTTTGCTTCCTAGTTCCCTTTGACAACTTCTTGTATTTGTGTCAAGGCTTCCTCCTTCTCTACCAACTCTTGTTGCAGTCGTGCCATCGTCTAAGTAAGCCTATATTTTTGCCAGCTATTCAATTGAATGACCTTCTCACCAAGTTGTACAAGATGCACTTTATGCATGTCCCAATCTTTCATGGATGCAGTTAGGGTGTCTTAGTGTTCTTCAAACTTCTTCTTTAGCAGTGGCAACAATTTGGAAGATGTCTCAAGTTGCTTCTCCATATCTATCATCCTCTTGTTGAACATTTGAACCTGCTCCTTCAAGTGTCCATTCTCTTCTTGAAGCTGAGCATTGATGGCTTTCAAATATTCCAACCTCTCTTTGTTTGATTTACCCATGCTAAGGTCTGCAATGTTCTCTTCAAAGTTTTGGGGTGTGGAAAAAAAAAAACTAGTTCCTTTGTTTTTTCTCTCCAATACTTGCTTTCTTCTTGGATCTGCCTATTGAATTCTTAGAGCTCTTCTAGCTTCTCTCTCTTCAAGGATTTTCCCATAGTGAAGTCTTATTTCTTCTCCAAATACTGGTAGTCGTGTCACGGTCAAGGATACAATCGCTCTGCTACTTTATGATCCGTAATCGAGGGACTTATAGCCCAATCAACTCACCAACACAGATACTTGCGAGAAAATTATTTTTACTCTTTGTTCTTGGTCTATCAAGGTTGAGAAGATGCTTGGTTCATTACCTAGCTACTCGGATGGTTTACTTATCGCATGGAAGCTATTCCAATATTAAACTCCAACAACACCAATCCAATGACAATACAACATGTGGAAACTCATTTATGTTGATCTTTTAAAGAAATAAATTATTAGATCAACACTGCCACTTTGTCTAAATCACAGGGTGGAGGGCTTGGTGAACTTGCCTACCACATAACCACAACGAATGAAAACCACGGTGCATAAGTTCTGCATGAAACATTTTTCCTTGACTATTGGTTGCATACAATATATTGAAATGCCCAGCATATATTACTCACTCCAATAACAAATACAATTTCCCCCAATTGGTCTAAAACACCAGAGCATTTATAAAAACTCCCAACATGCATAGATTCGTCCATAGCTATTTAAATTTGTCTCTGTAAAAGATGGATTTAAGCTAACAAGTAGAATGAATAGTCAACAAGTCTAAAATTTGTTTGGCAATAATTAAGTTTAGCCCAACAGGTACAAAATGCTCAAGACTAGTTTAAATTTCATCTACCACAAGAGAAAATAGTCCAATGATGGAAAAATATGCTCCAACAACAATTAATTCGCCCTAGTCTGTATATTATTGATTCGACAACCTCTACATTCAATTGAGGTGGGATAAATTCGTCTAGGTAGTTATAAAAAATAATATGGCGCTTCAAAATTCACCCAACAATTTATAAAAACACCCAGCGCTTCATAATTCATCCAACAATAGTAAAAAATGGCCCATGCACATTTACCTACATCCAGTAGTGGTAAAAAACACTCCATGAACATTTACATTTATCCAACAATGGTTAAAAACGCCCTAGGCAGATTCAAATTCTTCCAGCTATGGTAAAAAACGATGCAGGCATATTTACATTCATCCAATAGTGAAAAAACACCCAACAGTGGTCATAAACGCCCCAAGCATATTTAAATGCATCCAAAAATAATCAAAAAAGTCCCAGGAACATTTAAATTTATTCAACTATTGAGAAAAACGCCCAACAGTGGAATGTATTTAAAAAGTTCAATTTATAAACTACCTAAAGAGTTGCAACAACTCTTAGACGAAAGCCATTGATCTTACCACTCGTTTGGAACAGATGGAGGTAGTTCCATAGCTGTTGGCATTTGTATTTTGCAAGACAAATTGAAAATATGAAAGACAACCTTACTTAATTGTTGAGAATGAATATTCAGACCATCCCATGATCTAGAGAAGTATTTAAACACATATCAACTCCCATTACACTAGCAACAGTTAATAAAATGAACAAGAGATATTAATCAATCACATGATGGACACTATAATTTTACCCTGGAAACCCAAATAGGAAAACTAGCTTTTAATCGTTGCTTATTATATTTGGCAATCTCTGGTTACAAGGCTGCTTATGGCTCCCAGTGCATCTTCTTCTCTTCTCCACCCAAAAAACCCATTTCTTAGTGAAAATGAATGAACAAATAGGGAGAGCTTGGGTAGTGGGGAGATCAACGGGCCTCGCCTTTCGTTTCCCATTCCCCATCTTTTCTCCTATTTCATTTTTCTTTTCTCATTTATTTCATATTTTTTTTCTTGTCTTATTATATTTTTGCTTGCCTTGTATTTTCTTTTATCTATTGTATCACCTTTAGTCATTGTGACATTACATTGCTAGTAGTAGCATTACAACCATTCAAGAGTTCAAATCCATTTCGGATCACAAATTTACAAAAACCACGTGACCGATGAATGTGTATATATTTACCATAGAATGATCATTGTAAATCAATCTTATCTATTCATTCATATACTTATTCAATTATATATTTGTCCTATATGGCATTTTTATGTTAGATTTTTCTTAGTAAATGAACTTTTGTTCATTTCATTCAATAATAATGCAAAGTGTTGTAAGAGGGAAACCAATAGGTAAGAACATACCGTGAAATACCTCAAGGGAGGTAACCTAAAAAAACAGAAAAAAACAAAAATCAATAAAGACTAAGATCTAAAACCATTGTATATGTGTTCTATTTTGAGTAATTGATCAATAAAATCTTGGAAACATTGAATGCTCAATATATAACAAACCTAATTAACAAATTAGTAATACAACAACATAACCTTTATATGAAGAACGCAAAGTTATTATAATTAAACAACCAAAAAAAATATAAGGGAAAATGGAAATAATTTCTACATATAATAATAATTTCCATCATTAAAAAAAATTAATATATAATTTTGATCTCAATATGTCACAATAAGAAACAGTATATCAAAATTCCAAAGGAAATCATTTAGATACTTGATCTTATTTTATAAGACATGTATGATTACATGTCTCATGTCTTCATCAAGGAAGAAGTACTACTCAACATCGTGCAATGACCAATGATAATAAGGCCAGCGTCTCAAACAAATGAACTTAGTCTTTTTTTCAACTATGGTAACTTATGTTTTTCTATGTATATAAATATATTTGAATCATTTCATGTTATGTGATCAATGTTAGATGGCATCATGAAAGCCAAGTTTGATAATAGCAACATATGTAACCTAAGCATCATTTTTGTTAGGTTTATGAATGTCTTTTTGTTACTATCAAATGAATTCTTGTAAACAAGTAGTTTTAATATCTTAAAATAAAAATATAGATTCTAGATCAGAGATCAAGTTTTGTAATAGATATATTAGCTCTTACAACAAAAAATATCTCTCTATATATAAATTCATTTTCAAGCAAAGAATATTCCAAAGCAAAACAACACTAAAAACTACAAAATCTTAAAATAAAAATATAGATTCTAGATCAGAGATCAAGTTTTGTAATAGATATATTAGCTCTTACAACAAAAAATATCTCTCTATATATAAATTCATTTTCAAGCAAAGAATATTCCAAAGCAAAACAACACTAAAAACTACAAAATACAATAAAAATATAACTTCAAACCATTATTACCCCGACCATGCGTATGGCACTATAGCATGCTTTATGATTATACATGTCAATAGCATAGCATAACATAGCATGCGTCAATCTTCATCATACGTTCTTCCCTCTTATACTACAAGACCCAAAGAAAGATGGGATATCTTAGGTAGTTCAAATCATCCGTTCTAATTGAATCTCTTCTATGGGTTGTTGAACAAACGATAGGTTTGTTGTCGGAGTGTCTCGTTCGATCCTTTTGTGTTGTTAGGATCAAAGGATTCGAAATGTTTTACAAATGGTAAATAAATTTTTGGAACAAAGGCCAATGTTGTATTAATGTAGGCAAAATTTGTTGGTTAGTGAAAACAAATCGTTACAATCAGCATAGATCCATCTTAAACCTGGATCTATTAAGTACGAAGAGGGATCCAATTTCTTGAGGTGTAATTTCTTTTTATCTTAAATATTTTTATTACTTTTTTATTTTTGATAAGTTATGAACCGACATGGAAATGTTACATTATGAAACGTGAAAACATCTACTCTCACATACTAGGTTGTAAGCACCTCGCTATTTCAAAGGTTTAATGTTCTCATTGAATGGTTAAATTTTTGTTCCATTGAAAGGCCAATGTTGTATTAACTTGTAGGCAAAATTTGTTGGATTGTAGGCGAAATTTGTTGGTTAGTGAAAACAAATCGTTACAATCAGCATAGATCCATCTTAAACCCGGATCTATTAAACACCGAGGGGGATCCAATTTCTTGAGGTGTAATTTCTTTTTATCTTAAATTTTTTTATTACTTTTTTTTTTTTTTTGATAAGTTATGAACCGACATGGAAATGTTACATTATGTAATGTGGAAACATCTACTCTTACATACTAGGTTGTAAGCACCTCGCTATTTTAAAGGTTTAAGCACCTCACTATTTTCATAATGTTTGCATAATTGATTTCTATTCATCCTAAAATATGGTTAAATGATGGAAAAACTTTCCTTGCACTTTCTTTATTCAATTCAGTTGATGCTATTGATGTGAATTTATAACGCTCATAAAAAAAATATACAACAAAAGTAACATCTATAGTAAAGGTTGGCAATTAACACTCAAGTGGAATTCATTTTCTCGCTCTAATCAATAGCAATACCTTTAGGAAATATCCACATTCTCAAATAGTTCACATTGAGAGCTATTTGAACCAAAAGAGAGAGCATGAAATGAGATGTTTTTTATTTGTGTTTATGCATATAAATTGTTATTAATGTTATTATAAAAAGCACTACAAGGAAAACACCTTGTAGCTGAAATTTTTGTGAAGGTTTTTTGCGTTACAAGATTGAACTAAATCATCAAAAAAATCTTTGCTACAACCTCTGCAAATGGTATTAAATGGTTTATGGAAATTTATTATAACTAAACAAAACTCAATGGTCAAAGGTTATATCTGAGGTTTTCTTTTCGGTGCGATTTTATTAATAAGATGCACTAGTGTGTATAGAATCTTAACCAAACTAGTGCATTATAAGTAAAATCCCACCAGTACTTTATAAGTAAAATCACACCAGTGCTTATTAGATTTTATAATGCATCGGTGCTGACAGGAAATAACAATGCACTGGTGAAGTTGACAATGGCCTTGATGGTTGTTGCATTTTTAAACATTATGGTGTGGCTTCATTATATTGTCGTTTGGATGCGATTTGATCATAAAAGCACCAGGGCGTACAATTAATAAAATAGCACTGGTGCGTACACTTGATATATTGTTGCACCAATGCTATTTTATAGTAAAAACATTGGTGTGTACAATTAATAATAAATGCACCGGTGTGACATGAACATAAAAGCATCGATGCAAAAAGTTTTGTGACCACCATTTACTCTGTGTGTGTGTAATAATTGTAAGCATCAGTGCGCTTCAGATGATGAAAAGCATTGGTGATCATTTGCTCATCGGTGACTATTATAAAAATTACAATGCATTGATAGATCTATATTTTTTTTATGTTTTTTACTTTTGTTATTAATCAAAAAATGAAATAATTTTTAAATAACAATATTCATATTTGAGTTTGAATTATTATGTTTGGATATGATGATTGAATGAATTTGTTATACCATCATATTTCACGTTTTTTCATTGTAATATTTAATCATCCATATATTTAATCAACAATGTAACACTTCACAATGACATTGGGCAATGCAATAAAATCAGAAACTTATTTTATTATATATGAATAAAAGGCTCGTTGTCATACAAAATGGGGACAACATAAAGGTCCACGATAATCAAAAGGTCAATATGTAATTGTTACACTTATTGGTAACTCGTGTTCTTCCAATTAGGACACTATGTCTAGTACATTATACAAAATTATTGGTTTTCACAGCCAATTATTTCAAAACATACAACAACTTGCATTAACATCAAAATTATATTTATTGTCATTCTTCGCTCGAACTGTTGTCAATGCTCAAACTACTTGTGTGACTTGCGTTATTTGGCCGAATGTTTTGTTGATTGGCTCGATTATATGTTCCTCCTCCTGAGCTTCCATTTACAAACATAAAAATAAAGTGTAATGAGTTTATCTACATTGGTGGGTGTAATGAAAAAATAGATAATACACGAGTATCTAAATCGAAAAGCATACCATATCAAGAATTATGTCGAAATAATACACATTTTTTCAAAGTGAAGTCTCATGCCATCTCTCTACAACTCTTATGTTGGCTCCACTCCATACTTTGTTTCATGCGAGTTTTATACCCCATCACAAATCATAGATTTAATATAAAGGTTTTTTGTTGTTCGCTTAATTATAAAATAAGAGAAGTAAAACAACATAGCTACTTACAAATTCCACAATTATTTGTTATACGCCAACATATATTCATAACTCATACTTAACCCAATGTCAATCAATTCTTTTGATGGGTCTTGTTTGTATGTTAGCACCTGTTTGAAGACATCCAAGGATGGGTGTAAAAAATTAAAATATAAATATCACACCCAATATGAAATCTTAAGTTCTAAGAAAACACAATTACTCACAAAATTTGTTATCAACCATTTTCTCCCTTGTTGTCATATCGCATGTGTTGAATGGGTTCCATTTTTTTTGCTGCAAGAAAACAATTGAAAATTAATATTTAATGCTAAATTAATTAATTATAGTACATAAAAGAAAAAATCAATGATTACATACATTTGAAGTACGTTGTTGTTGAGATGCCTCCTCCTGCGATGCAATTATGTCCACTTCTTTAACCATCTCCTTGTACAATTTTTTGGACATCCCTACTGGCATTTTCCAGATATCACCTCCTTCATCCTTTGGAATTTTCAATCTTCCAGAAAAATTAAAATCACATTAAACTATTTTTGTATTGATAGAAAAGTAAATATAACATAATTAATATTAATAAATGAATGCTTTGTCATAGTATACACATATTCTAGAAAAACATGGTTATGAATATTATTTTTTCAATTATTATTTTTATTGTTGTATGTTTTTTTTATTGCAAGTCTGACGAGTCTCATCGACCATTGCTCTAAAAAACACTTCTTGTAGTTTAAATATAACTTGATCCTTGGATTGATTTTTGTACTATAAGGGGAAAGTATGTCTATATGTTCTTTCCACTATACCCCTCATTATTTAAAAAAAAAAACCTCTTTCATTAACTTCCAACACCACTCCACGTCAGTTAAATACCAATTCATCAGCATTTACATCTTTCCTAATTTGTATTTCTTAGAACGACATTCCCTTCCCTCATTGTTGGTCCCTACAAAACATTCAACATATGTGAAATAGATTGTTTGAAACATGTTAGTGAATATTCTTATGTACATTATTATTAAAAATTCAAAGAAAAAATCATATTGATTACTTTTTTATTCACCTAATTCATCCCTTTGCAATTTTTCAAGCAAGGTTTTACACTCTTATGCACTTAAATTGCAAAGAATCTATACTAGTTTCCTCATGTTTTGGCTCTACATGACACACATTAACTAATGCACATTAGTTAAACTTACATATAATTCAAACATATTAATTTTATACATAAATTACAAAGAACTTCCCTTGTTCTATTTTTTGGATGTTCTCCCATCGTGCTAATTAGAATTATTTATCTTTGAACTCTTATCATACATTTTGTATCAATAAAAATCCTAGACCATTAAATAGATAAGCTATTAAAAAATAAATTACATAACTTCTAGCTAAAAAAGTAGGCATACCGATGCGCTTTAGGAATAAAAATGCCTCAGAGCGTCTACCATATATATGCACCAGCTCATACACAATATATTTGCATCGATATCGAAAAAATAATTTTAAAAAATAAGCTATAGCTTTAGCGGTATGATATCTCTATATAAAAGCAATGGTGCAAATTAGTATACGTATTGCACTAGACAATCTGTAAAAAAAATTATTATAATTTTGTTTTAAAGATGCAAAGTTCTCTTATAAAGTGGAAATAAAAAATAGAGAGAAAAGAGCTGACAATGGTGGTCTAAGAATACCGAACCACCAACCCAAAAAATCAAAAGGATCAAAATGGTTGGAACTAAAGTTTCCAGTTTTCTGCTCAGTACAAGGAGAATCATAATGTTCAGAGAATAAATAGCGTTTGTATGAACTCAAATAGAAACATGTGAAATAAACAAAAAGAGTAAGAAAACTAAGACAAGAGAACTGGAAGTCGCAGAGTTCCTCCGGACCCTTCTTTGCTTGTAGTTGTATCATTAGGGAGATCTCCTCTAGAATTGGACAGTTGAAGTTGTCCTCCTCCGTTGCCTCCTGGTCCGACCTCTTGATAGGTTGAGGTTCAGTTTTATGCCAAGGAAGAACAATGTTCTTCGCTTCCTCCTGCACTCTTTTTAATGTCAACTGTCCAATGGTGGAGGGGATGGGGAAAGGACTAGTGGCAATCCCCTTTCCACGTGGCCCTGAGAGCGTAGGACCCCTCCCTTCTCCCCCATCAACCACCGAATTCTCCAGACCTCCAACAACACCTATGTTATTGCCGCCTACATGACTCCCACCTGCCTGACTTCAGCCAACATGACTTCCTCCTGCATGGCTCCCGCCAACATGGCTTCCTACCGCATAATTCTAGCCACCAAAGGTGGTTTCCAAATTTTTTACCAGGACTTCCAAATTGGACATGTGAGATTTCATAGTCTACGTAGTGTTCCTAGCTTTGTCCCAGTTAACCTTCTTATCCTCCATGAGTGCTCCTAGCATGTTTTTTACAATCTAGTAATGGTTGATGCATCCATCGTTCTTCCCAGAAGAAAGGTGGTCGGCTAGCAGATGAGCTTCCCAATTGTTGATAAGCAGTCGAACCAAAATGGAGATGCCTTCTCCATAGCCATCCGAAGCGACTAGGTCCTGGTGACTACTAGAGCGGCCAGTTCTCCCTCTGCATGACCTTCCTCTTTGTCTCAACATGGTGTCCTGAAGTCGAAGGCATCTACCAAGAGCAGAGAGCATTAATAGGGGCAAATTGCCGAAAATTGCAGTAATTCTGGTAGGAATGGCACGCACGATAAAAATCCCAACCATCTGCTTCAACCTGTGTCCGCAGGAGGCCAGTGGAGCCACACACTTGAGCTTCATGGTGCTAGTACCAGGACACCTGAACCAGGTTGGCCGAGGCGACAAGGACCTACTACCTTGAATGAGCTGGGGTGTAATCCCTACGTCTCATTAAAGTATCGTCAATTCCTCTACCACAAGTCGATCTAATGGGTTGGCGGATGGTGAGCTTGCCACGCGCCCGTGGCTCTAGGACACCCACATTCGGGTTTAAAAAAGTAAAAATATTTATAGCTAAATGGTGCGCTTATATGGCAAGTGCACCAGTGCATTCTATGCTACTATTCACATCAAAAACAAAATAATCATTTTTTTTGAAAAAATTGACAAGGACAAGCTTTGGGATCCGATGCATTAAGTGGTCCCATTGCATCATATAGGCCAATGCCTTATATATAGAAGCATAAACCCATTAAATATAAGGTGCCTTAAAAAACCGTAATTGTGAAATAGTAGTGCGAGTTAAACCCTAATGTTAAATTTTGCAGTCACATAAAATAAAATGAAGCAACAAGAAAGCAAGGGTTCCAGAGCTGAAGGTAACTATGATTTTTTTTTAGAGTTTACTCTAAATGTTAATAGGAACATAAATAAATCATGCATTGAGATCGGTAGTAAGAATTTACATACTTGAAATTTCTTCTATGCAGAGTTTTGTGTGACTCACCATACCTTGCAAATTTCGATCTTCGGAAAAATCCAATTGCAAAACTCTCCCCTTGTAATTTTGGCAAAATACTGAAATAGTGATTAGGTTTTCTTTTATAAAATCACATTATCAAACAAATTTTTTGAAACGAAATCCCCGCCCCTTTTTTTGTTGGATATTTCAGCTCATGGAAAAAAATGCTTGCATTTTTCTCACATTTTTTAGTGAGAAATGAGCTTTAATATATAAGCACACTGGTGTGATCTACTAAAAGTGCACTGTTAATGCATAATTTATTTTTACATTTTTCCCATAAATGCGCCTATAAGATATGATTGTATTGATGCATAATATTTTTTAAAGCACATTGTTTGGGTATAAAATGGAAAAAATAAACATATAGTCCAAACATGTAATTTCATGCTGCATTATGTGTGCACCACTACACCTATAATATATGTGAGCACTAGTGCAATAGAGTTCACAACACACCAAGTAGACATAAAATAGATAAAATTATATGTAGTCAAAATCGATAATTTAGTGTTGCATTTTTTCGTTCATCGATGTGTTTTAAATATATGAGTGCATCGATGCACTATAATACAACAAGTGCACCATCTTGGCATAATATTGAGAAATGCATATGTAAATATATGAAATTAAAACATAGTGGATATTTTCATTTGCAGGGTTTTTTACGTATATTTATCTTCGGTGTGTATATGTGTTATACGCACAGGTGCGATTTAGTGTTACACACGCACCGATGCGCTTATTTGATATTAGTGTATTAGTTGAGTTAAAAATCCCTTTGAATGCATGTTTGAACTTAAAATGGTATATTCATCTCAATTTCTCTTTGAGAATAAAAACACATTAATTACAATACTTCATAGTATAAATATCATGCTTAACCTCTATTTAAAGGTAGATTGTTATATGGTTCCAAAACTTTAATTAAAGTTAGATTGTTATATGGTTCCAAAATTTTATTTTAGCAATGTAAGCACATTTTGATTGTTGAGTTGGTTCAAATGTAGGAAGAAAAGGTTATAATATCAAATGGTCAATTCTTCAAATTCTAGCTCATTCCATATTGTTTAAAGTTCATCAAGTCCTCCCTTTCCATCTCCAGTAAGTTCATATTTTATTTATATTTTGATTATCTACTTGAATTTATGTTATTTATCCATGTGAATCTAAATAACAAGGCATTCAATTTTGTGGGATTTAGATTCAAGGTCGAGTTTGGATGCATGTTAAGATTTAATATGCTAAGACAGAAAATAGCAGCATTACATTCCATTTCACAATAATAGCATATACAGGATCACTGAAGAAACAACAAGCACAGCATAAACACAAGAGACATAGATTTATCCTGGGAAACCCTCATGGGGTAGAAAACCCAGCAAAGCTTCCTCAATATAGATGACCAGCAATATACAAAGATGCAAACCAAAGACATGATCTCCTCCTCCACCATAGCAGACCTCTCCTCCACAAGTGCGCCTCTCTCAAGTGAGTGAGTGTGTCAAATGAGGAATACACCTCCTCTATTTATACACTACTCTGACATATCTTTTACACAAGTACATGTAGGCTCGTATTTAGCCAATGGGTTAAATACCCCACTACTACTGACTGGGCCAACCCCTCTAGGGTGGTCTAATAACCCTTTGACCCACATAACATATACAGGGCCAACCTCCACTAGGGAAGTCTAATAACCCGAGTTACCACATTCCGACGGAGGAATAAACATCTCCGGATATACAATAAGATCTTTACGGAGGAACGAAACATCTCCGGAATAATAAAGTACAATTATAATATTCTTTGAAGTTACAATATCTCAACAATGCATAATATATTCCACTATTTGAAAAACGTCACAAGCTCTCATCAGGAGCAAGATACCATAAACAATTGGTGAATGAAAATTAAAAGCCAATTTACCTTTCCGATTGTAACATGCCATCTTCTAGCCACAATCATGGGTCGTCGACGGTAATTCAACGTGAGTTGGATCTATTTTATGACACCCCAGTAGTATGTGGTAGTTCAAAATGTCAAGGATTGAAGGAGAACCTTAGACATATCACACACACCCATTATATATTAATGATGGACTACCCAATGTTGATGGTCTGATAACTCCTAATGTAATAAAAAATCCAATATGCGATATAGAAAAGACACATAGGAACACTTTCTTGTGCTCATTTTTTTGAAAAGTTGGAAGCAAAAACAACTATATTCTAAATTTACCAATCCCTTTAATTGTGTTGAGTCAACCAAGAGTTCTCTTGATCCGAAGTGTAATATCAATACCACACAAAACATCTCTACTAGGAGACCAAAAAATTTGTATGAGTTGAGAGCAAAAATGTCCAAGTACACACCAAGGTTGGTCCAATTGTTGGTGGATAGTGATGACTTCTCTCTTACTTTGCATCTGTAAAGTAATAGAAAACTTTTTACAACCATGCCTTTTATGGTGCTTGGCTATCTTCTCTACCTATGACCAATGTTGGAACCAAATTCTCCTTTTTTGGTAATAATGTTATGATTGCCAAGTCTAAAATAGATGTTGCAAATCTTGGGTTGTTTATCGTTTCACATGTATTTGTTCCTCCCAAACCAAACAACTATTATCACTTTGTCATTTTTCAATCCTCTTTATTGTCAATATAATTACTTGAATATTGTTAAATACAAGCATAACATTTCCATGTATAGTTTGTGCACGAATGGTTATGCTTTTGGAAGATTTAATAGGAAGAACCTGTTATATATCGATGGTCATCCATGCACTCATGGGAACATTTCAAGGTTCATAAATAGTTTTAGGTGCTCTTTATTTTATGCAACTTGTTCATTTGAGGAACACTCCAATGACCAAGAGTTCTTTATGAAAATGAACGCGTCTAAATTTGTTGGTGTGCATGCAATATGTAGTCTGTCTCTTGATGCAAGTTGTTAATAAACTATAACTTTTGTAGACCACCAACCTATCGTCAAAGACACCTTGCATTGCGACTACCTTTAGACTTCCCCTTTGGGTATAAGATAAAAATCAATGATTAATATTATATATATATATATATATATATATATTCAATGGAATTAATGTAAATGTATTGCTCAATTGGAACTTTTATTTTAAAAAATGCTTTCAGTTGCACATTTACTATGGGAAAAAATTCCCATGCTTCTAGTAATTATTTGGTATAATGTTTGAACAAACCAATTGCATTGTGTTTACTAGAAATCAATGATTAATTATATTTTTTTATTTTCAATGGAATTAATGTAAATGTATTGCTCAATTTGAACTTTTGTTTTAAACAATGCTTGCGATTGCACATTTACTATGGGAAAAAAATCCCATGCTTCTAATAATTGTTTGGTATAATGTTTGAACAAACCAATTGCAATGTGTTTGCTAATATCATCCATGTAATGTTCAATATTTTTGAAATCAAGATTTTGATGATGAGTGACTTGTCTACCATATTTCATTGCACCCCGCTACAATGTCAAATTGAGAGAAGGCTGCAAAAGTAGCACAACTCAAAGAGGAAGCATACCAAGCATGGTTGAATCAACTACCTATTCAATTCCCACTACATCTTGAACCACCAGATATGAATGTTTATTGTAGCACTAGTTCTTCACATGTTGGTAATGAAGGAAATGAAATAGAGGTTGGTATGGATGATTTCTTATGGGATATGGGTGTCATGGAGGCAATATTGTTATATCCATTCCAAGAAGATGAGCTAGGGAATGATGCTCATATCACTCATACCTTATTCGAAAGCCTAAAATATTCTTCCACCACCCCTCTCTTTAGACTTGGCTGGTCAAAGTCTACCCAGCTAGGGGCAACAATGTTACTATACAACTCGAAATCAATGTATGGCATTTCAAACACATGTTTCTCAAAAATTTTGAGGTAATTGACCATCAAGTCCCCTGTATTTTGAGGAATATTGTCATGTGGATTTCTAATCATGTCATGTTTATAAAAGCAATTTTATAAGAACAATCTCATATGTGTTATCTTTTGATCATTATTTGCTTTATTTATATGTTACTGCTTACCTTTGTGTAAAAGCAATTTCATTGTTCTATAAGTAATATCTTTATGATCATTATATGCTCTTGCTAATTAATTTCTTGAGTAAAATCAATTTTTTGAATCTATGTGATATCATATTTTTTGGCTTGTCATAAGTTCTTTAATTGGAGTATAGTTTTTTTTTCATGTATTGCAGAGATTGTATCTAGTTCCTGTGTTATTTGTCTCTAGTATTCCTATACGGAAGCATTGACATGTGTTGTTTGTCTCTAACATTCCTATATGGAAGCATTGACATTTCCAGGGCATTTCGCTTCTTGCATATTTACATAGTGTTAACAAGAAATGAACCCATGATTAATACCATTAGTGACTTGTCATTTCATAATTTTTTATAAGTGATATCATGTGTTGATCATAATTTGCTATATGTTGATCATGTTAAACATTTTGATTTATTTTCATATATATCATGTCATGTTTATTTCGATCGTCTTTTACTCAATATTTATATGGCTTTGAGCAATCTCATAATCTTGAAATATTTGTCATGAACACCTTGTTCTTGTTGCAATGGGATTTCTATTCTTGTGATTGCAGAGGTTACATTGTTCCTACTTGTCTCTAACGTTCATATATGGAAGCATTGACATTTTCAGGGCATTCATCTCTTGCATATTAACATCATACTAATAAGAAATGCACCTATGCTTCAGATTAGTTGCTTGATGACTAAATTTTCATATATTTAAGTGAAATCTTGGGCTCACTATTTATATGTTGTGGCAAACACTTAATGTGTAAAAGTAACTTCGCTTTCCTTAATGAGCAAGTTAATCTTTTATTTGATCATATTTTGTTGCCATCTTTTTTATATGATGTTTGCTAACCTTTGGTGTATAAGCATTTTCATTTCTGTAGAGCAATGTTGTTTCTATGATCTTTATATGCTTTAATCTTGGAATTTCTTGTGCAGATAAGTTCTGTGTTTAGGCTTTCATCTTATTCCAGAAATAATGGAGCACCATCTTCTACTATTAAATTCATGATGTTCATCTGTATGATATCATTTTCGATGTATAGACCATTGGGGTCTTGTTTCTTCAATGTTTGAGTTCTTCTACAAATATTTATATTGCACCTTGATTGGAAGAATGTTTGTTATCTGCATGTGTATTGGCCATTTGGGTATTTTGTACATTGTTGTGGTGTTATTAGCCACATGTTCTGTTGTCTCAGCCGTCGGAAAGTATCTGTACATTGGTGTGGATGTTATATCAGAGTTCTTCAGCTGTCAGTTATGGTTGTGATGATCCTTGTGGTGATCTAGGCATCTTGTGGATCTAGTATCCATGTTGGCTTCTCTTTAGATTTGGGCACCTTGTTGTTCGATTGCGTCACATGTTCTCGACATCTGTTGGATCTAGTAGCCATAAAGGCCTCCCTTTAGATCTAGGCATATTGTTGGTATTTCATTGTACAACCTGGTTCGTGTGCACTTTCATGATTCAGTGAGAAGCGGTTGTTCTTCATCAAATTCCATTTTGCAGCTTTGGTTCTTCTGGAAGTTGTCATCAAGGGGGAGCAGTAATGACTCCTTCCTTCCTTTTTTAGTAGGCTTTTATCCCAGCCATTACTAAGGGGGAGTGTTGGAATATTTTATATTCCTTGGAAGGTAATAATGTCTTTGTAATATGTCGGAAGATATCCACAATCTTATGTAAAAGAGTAATACATTATATCCCATATTCATTATGGTAAAATATACTCTTGATATTCATTATTATATAAAGAGATTTTATTATGGAGAATTATATTATTGTTTTGCATAGATAGGTAAGTTAGTTTAGTTAGATCCATATCTCTGGCAGCAGAAACCAAGTGGTGAAACACAATGTACCTTGCAACCCTAGTAATGGGTATATATGGTCGAGAGGTAACAATAAATTGACTAATGGGGAGTGTACAAGCTTTTTATCGGCATTATGTTGCGATACTTAGCAATCATGCTGATGTTGATTGTTTGGTAGATCAACAAATCTCATCGCTCACGTTATCTTATATGGATATGAAGTTTGGGTGACGAGCTATAGATATGGAATCCTTCAAATACCTTTTTGGTACCTTTTCCTATCTTTTTGCCACCTTATGAAGCCTCAATTGTTCATTTTATAGTCAGAATTATATACACTTTTGGAACATGATATGAAGTAACTTTTATGTCCTTATATTTCATTAATTATTTGATTTGTGGGTATGTAATTACATGCTCACACTTTCTTGTAAGATTTGTGAAGTCACAAGTTCATGGCATTGACAATTTCGTGAAGCTGTGAAACCTTAACAACAGTTTTGTAGTAGTTGGGGAATTGTTACAACAATTTCGTGGAGTTGTGAAACCGTCATTACAATGGTTTTGTATAAGTCGTGGAACCACTGTGAAGCACTCCATGACATGAGCATGGGATTTATCACGATTGTAGATCTTGTATAGATGACCCTTAAGTAGTTGCATAATCAATGCTTGTGTTTATGTGGGATCCACAACTTAGTGCTGTCACGTGATTCTACTGCCTGAGACCATGAATCTATGCCAGCTGGAGATAGATTAGATGATCCCATATTGTTTAATCTTGTTGTTCTTTTTGGTATTATTTTAATTGTTCCTTATTTTCCTACAACGATCTTAGAATATCGGTCTAGACATTTAATGCTAGTATCTAGAATTATGTTTCGTGTTTATTATTGAAACTGTGAGGGTGACCAAGAACCTCCAATTCTTGGATTACCTTAACCATTTGTTCGAGATAGATTTGGTCTAGACATGGTTTATAAGAGGTGGTCTCCCGTTGAAGGAGATTAGCCAAGATTCTGAGAAATCGTGTGAAAGTTATGTGTTGATATTTGCCCTTAATATAATCAGTCGTGCCATTTTATTCAAGGAAATGCGATTGAGTTAATTTATGTGTGATTGTAGGCTACCCTAATCTCATGTCCCCAGAGGCATGGACCCCTTCAAAGGATAGGTGTTGAATGTATTTGATTTAGTAGATTAATTACTGTGTTAATCTCTGTTGGTTTAGGTTTGCATAATTGTTTTGATTGGCTAGATTTTCTCGTATTTTTCGTGTGTTGAAAGAATTTAATTATTAATTATCTCTTAATGGTTATTGTGTATTGATAGGGTTTGATTCCTTTAATTGTCATCCTTTTCTCTTTTATCAATTATGGTCTCAAACAAGGTATTCATATCATGCTTAAGGTTGGCCAATTAAATTGAAGAAACAATCTTGAGTTAAGAGAATGATTGCAAAAGCAATAGCAACATCTAAGGATTGGCAAGGATTACTCTGATTTTTTGTATGAGGGTTGATTGAATAATTAGATAGTGTTTCTTTTCAGAAAGATTAGATCTGCAATTTAGCTTTACAATCGTTAAGTTTCAATTGGATTTATTATTAGTTTGTTAATTGTTGAATTTCCAATTAGAACAATAAGTTCTGTAGAATTTACATTTTTCACTTCTTTTCCTAAGAGGTTTAAGTTTAAGCAGTCAATTTTTGTGATAGCTCAGGTTTCAATTCCAGTAATAGAATAACCTTAAGTTATTGAATAATAGTGAGTTTATGGTGTGCACAATTTGAATTTCCTTGTACAAGTGTGTTGAATTCTGCTTTTGAGAAGTAATGAGTATGCTGATTAATTTTTAGGAATTCCTTGCCTATCAGAATTATGTTTTTAAAACTGTCTTCTAGAAAAAGGCTACAACTTCATAGCTTACAAACCAACCAAAAGCCACATAAGCCACATTGATTGACATATATATTGTCTGGTAACTCACAAGTTTAGAGAACCCGTAGTTGATAATTAATGCACAACTTCTTAGTTGTTTTCTGAGTAATTAGAAGGCAATTAAAAAGCTCCTCACTTTAGCGTCGTTGTCAGGAGTTTCCACGACCACTGAAATTATTTATGATTGGTTGACATAGCTATTCTTGAGTGTGAAACTTCTTTTCTTTCCTTGTGTGAGCTTTCCCTTGGTTTTGATATACACTTGTTTGCTTTTCATTTCTTCCTGCATATGTTTTTGTTTGAGGAACGAAGGTGCAAAGACAAGTAAGAAGCAAAGACAACCTTGTTGTAGAATTGTTGCAGCGTAAAATCCCACCGCAAGTCTCTGCAAATCAGAACCATGCTAATCATTCGTGAATAAAAATAAGGATAATAGAGGTATTTTTTTTACGCCTACAAAAACCCCCAAGAATCTAACTATGCAGGAAATTCAATAAAAGGTGGGAGTGAAAGGAGTGTTGGATCACAAAAAATGTCACCATCTGTCAACATTCCAGCAAGGAAGAGCCTAGTGGAGATAGTGGGATAATTAGTACATTCCACTAGTCCTGTAGTTAACGCTGCTTCATTAGTACAGGTAGGAAGGTGTTGTGTTATTACTAACTGAGAAATCTACTAAAGAATTTTCAAAACAATCCAACACCGACACCCAACCAAATGAAGATCAGAACCGGGTAGATTCATCTTCCTCTGCAGAATCAACATCACTTCAAGGATTTAAAGACTTTTGGGGAAATATGGCTAGTGAAGACGAAAATATTCCCACTGGAGAGGAGATAGCTACCTTTGAATTTACAATATGGAACCCAGGGACTAGAATTGCAGCACAAATGAAAAATATTCCCCCATCGGTGTTGCCAAATTTTCATGGCATGGCTAGTGAAGATCCAGACACATTTTTGTTTGAATTCGACGTCCTATGTAGAAGTTATGATTATGTCACAGATGTTAGGAAATTGAATTGTTTTCCAAACACCTTGAATAATACAACGCTTTGCTAGGTCATGGGATTGGAGGGAGACAACGTTTCAAACATGGATAGAAACGAATAAATCTTTCCTAAAGAAATACCAGGACTTATGTACAGATAAGGATCAAAAGGAAGCAATATTTAGAATGTCACAATAGGAGGACAAAATCTTAGAAGATTACATGGAAAGGTTCCAATACAATATACAGAGATCCAAACAGAATACACTGGATGATGAAACATTGAAAATTTTGTTGTTACGGGGAATAAAAAATTACTATATTGACATATTGAACCTAATGGGGACAGGAGATGTATCTCAACTTAAGTATGGCGAAATTTGTGAAATCTGTAGTAGATACTCAAGAAATACTTCCAAACCAGGAAGGGGATCTCATAACACAATAGCCAAGATTGTGAAGATGCCTAGAGAAGGCATTACCCAGGTAGAGATTGGTAATATTTTTGAAGATTTCAAAACTAACATACTCAGTTCCTTAAGTTCCAAATTGGATACTTTACAGGACAAGAAGAGATAGCAAGAAGAAGACTATGCTCTATCAATTTTTTGCCCCAAATGTAGAAAGAAACATGCTTAGAAGGATTGTCTGTTTGATAGAGTTGAAATCTACCAGATCTATGATCAAGATCATGTTACTAAAAATTGACCTTCACTACCAGGACTTAAATTTGTTTATGCATATGCAAATACAAAAGGAGAACAAATCTACTTCATATCTCATAAATGCTCATGGAAACCTTGTCCTCCAGGTATGGTATTGGACCCCATGCAATCATTTAATTCTTATTGGACTAATCCACAAACATCTCAGTCATCTTAGACATGGTGTCCCCCTATGCCACAACAACCTTGGATGCCCCCACATCCTCAAATATTCCCATGTCAGCAAAGTTGGAGGAATCCTACTTTCGAAAATCAACAACAATTTCACCAACAGTCCCCTCAACAATTTTCAATTCCCTCCCTTGCAACTCGCTCCTCAACGAAAAATAACATTCCCCCCAAGAAATCCACCACATAGGCCACAACTTCTTGCACAACCCACTTCTAACCCCAATAAGGTCATGCAGGCGACACTAGTTACATAACCAATGAACTATCCAACGTATTCCATTACCTCCATTTATTGTCATGATATCCAATTAAGATCAAGGAGGAACATTAAGAAACCAGTGTCTCATGTAATTACAGAAGAAGGAAAATAAGAAACACCAAAAAATATCTTAGATCATTATAATGAACAACCAGCCGTGTCTCTTCCACCTAAGGTACAACCTATAGAAAAAGAACAGCCCCCACCATACCCAGAAAGGTTAAACATAGACAGGTCCTCATCTCAACCAGAATTTGATTTTTTGGTAGAGTTACGAAATGTGTGTGTGAGTATTCCACTTTTCCAAGTGATTAGGGATGTCGCTATTTATCCTAAGGTTGTTAGAGAACCATGTCTAAGAAAACTTGGCAGAAAGAAGAAAGATCCCCAAACCGTGCATGTAATTGGTGACTTGGCATATTTGATGTTAGGAAAACTCAGGCTACTAAGTATTTTGATCTAGGTAGCCCCACAGTGAAGGTGCAGATCAATAATGTCTTTATTCCCAATACTCTAATTATCTAGGGATTGCTATCATTATGATGACAAAAGAGACAATGGAAATGTTAGGACTATCAACCTTGAGAGAGATGCCCATATTACTCCAGTTAGTAGATCGATCCACAATTAAACCTAAAGGCATCATTGAGGATGTCGTAATTTATGTGGACTCTTGGGAATATACCGTAGATTTTAAGGTTTTATAGACTAAGTTTAATATGAGCATGTATCCTTTGATACTAGGGAGGCCTTAGTTGGCCACTATTGATGCTGATATTGACTGCAAATCAGGAAACATGACAATCTCACATCGAACCTTTGTTAAGGAACTCACACTATATCATCCTACTAATCCAAACACAGAACAAGGACCACTACCATGGGAAGAAGAGGAAGAAACTGATGATGAGGAAAACACTCAACAGTTTCTTGCAATTGAGCAATATATTTCCGGAAAAGAGAAAAATGAGGATGATACAATTAATCAATTTTTGGTTAATGCATACTCTCCATCACAAGAAACTTCTCCTACCCTCCAGCATGTCTTCAAACCTGTTGTCTAGGAAAACTCCACATTAGATGACCCACCAAAAATTATACCTGAGCTCCACTGCAGTCTAACAAGCTTCACTTGTAAAAAACTGGAAATTGAACCTGGAAAAGTGTTGAATATTAACTCCAAACAGTCATCCCAAGAAATAGAACAACTCACTAAGGTATTAGGAAGACTTAAGGATGCATTCACTTGGGACTATACATATATGAAATGAATCCATCCCAATTTGTGCACCCATCACATATACATTAAGGATGATTCTCAACCTATCTGGTAGCCTCAATGCATAATTAATCCTACGTTTCGTGAAGTAGTCAAAGATGAACTCTAGAAACTATTGGTTGTAAATTTCATATACCCCCCCCCCCCTCTCTCTCTCTCTCTCTCTCTCTCTCTCTATATATATATATATATATATATATATATCTTATTTCATATATCATGTTTCACCGCTTGTTGTGGTTCCAAAGAAAAGCTGAAATGGAGAATTTGTGTGGACTATAGAGAATTAAATAAATCCATCCACAAAGACCACTTCCTGCTACCTTTCATCTATCAAGTACTAGATACATTGGTTGGGAAGAAGTACTTTTCTTTTCTCGATGGATTCAACGGATATAATCAGATTAGAATTGCTCTTGAGGACTAAGAAAAGACCAAGTTTACATGTCCATGGGGAAATTATGCCTGTCGAGTTCTTCCTTTTGGACTGCGTAATGCACCTGCTACATTTCAAAGAGCAGTCCTCAACATATTTTCATATCTGATTCATGACTACATGGTAGTGTACATGGACGAATTTACAACTTATGGCAATGAGTTCATAGAAGCATTGACAAAATTGGAGAAAGTATTTAGAAGGTGCAAGGAGGTAAATATGTCCCTTTTCAATGAAAAATGTTTTATGCTTTTAACTAAGAGCATCATGTTGGCCCATCATATCTCATCTACAGGTATCAAAGTAGACCTAACAAAATTTAGATAATTATTAATCTACCCATTCCATGAACACAAAAGGAGATACATATTTTCTTAGGGTATGTGGGTTATTATAGGCGTTTTATTCATAATTTTTAAAAAATGGCATGCCCTTTATTTTCCTTACTATCTAAAAATGCAGAATTTGTGTGGGATGATTCATGTCAACATGTAGTTCAAGTGTCAAAAGAAAAATGATCTACAACTCAAATCTTGAGAGGGACTAATTGGTTTTTACCCTTTATCACATCATCAAATGCCACAGATACTGCCATTGGAGCAGTATTAGGACAACGAGAGAAAAATCCTTACGCTATATATTTTATCAGCAAGAATTTGGCTCCTGCGAAGCTGAATTATATGATAACTGAAAAAGTTTTTCTCGCTATAATTTATGTTGCAAATAAATCTTGTCACTATATAACAAGGTATTTTGTGACTTTGCACACTGATCACTCACGAATGGTCAAGTGACCAGATGGTTGTTATTACTTCAAGAGTTTGTTATCATCGTCTTAGATAGACCAGGAAAGGATATTCTGGTAGAAAATTTCCTTTCTAAGCTAACTAACAATGATGGAGCCCCTCCAGTTGAGGATATTTTTCTTGATGAGCATCCTTTTGCAGTATCTACTAACACCCCGTGGTTTGCAGATGTTGCTAACTACTTAGCTATAAGAAAACTCTTGACTCATCTTTCACAAAAAGAGCACCAAAGAATTATCAAGCAAAGCATCAGATTCTGTTGGATTGAAATCTATCTTTTCTACACTGGGCAGGATTTGATGATCTGACGCTACGTTAGAGAAGATGAAATTTATAGAATTCTAAGGTCCTTTCATGACAGACCCTACGGGGGACATTTTGCGGAAAAGATAACTTCTCACAAGGTGTTGCGACTAGGATACTGTTGGCCTACTATCTTCAAGGATGCACAAGAGTATGTGAAAAGTTGTGATAGCTTCCAGTGAATAGGGTGACTAGTTTGATCCAATGAGATGTCGCTACAAATATAGCTCATGGTGGAACCCTTCGAAAATTGGGCACTGGATTTTATGGGACCCATCAATCCCCCATCCAGACAGAAATCATACATTATGATTTGCATAGACTATGTGATGAAATGGGTGGAGGCAAGGGCACTTCCGAGGGTGACATAACAAGCAGTTTCAGACTTCCTTATGGAGAAATATCTGTCATATTTGAAGTCCCATGAGAAATAGTCACTGATGGAGGATTGTAATTCACTTCTAAACTCATGAAGTCCCTTACAGATAAATATCACATCAAGCATATGGTGACTTAACCTTATCACCCACAAGCCAACGGGCAGGTCTAAGGCACTGCTAGAGGCTTTGTGGGATTACAAGAAAACATGGAGGAGCACTACAGGTCCTAACCCTTATGATCTTGTATATGGGAAACATGTCGCCTTACCGATTGAGGTGGATGTAAAAACATTAAGAAGTCCACTTCGGCTAGGGATGGATTTGTCAGAGGCTCAACAGAATCACTTAAAGCAAATGAATGAGCTAGATGATATTTTCCAAGCTGCTTTATAACACAGTGCTATTTTCCAATAACAAAGAGCCAAATGGCATGATTGGTTGATCAAAAGTAAGTAATTCCAGGTAGGGGAGTGGGTATTACTTTATTGTTCAATATTTAAGTACTTCAAAGGGAAACTATGTACATGCTGGCTAGGACCATACAAGATTGAGACAGTCTATGATAATGGAATTGTCAAACATAGAACCATTGTTGAAGATCATATTTCACTAATGGCCAATGGTCATCGTTTAAGACCGTACAAGAAACCCTTGTCAAAAGATGCATTCACTCAGAACTTTGTTGGCTATTGGTGTACCAACGATTTCGAGATAATGGTTTTGACTTCAGAAATAAAATGATTAGAGATCAAATAATAATAATAATAATTACTGTGAAAACCTCTCATTAGGGGCACAAACATTAAAAAATGATTGTGAAAACCTCAATAGAGACGCAATTAGACATATTTTCTTGCTTTTCTAATAACATTCTGAAAAGTTTATGTATACAGGTATCATGGAGCATTATGGAGAAAATTACAGAACATCTACAAATCATATATTTGAAAGTCTAGAATGAGTTTTGACTAAGCTACAAAATCTTTATAGATTGACTGTCATGCGTCTTCTTCTAGAATCTGCATATTGCTTTTCATCAATAAAAAGGATGGAAAAATAGTATCTCCATTAGTCATTCATTTCCATTACAAATCCTTTAACATCATTGCTCCATCACTCCACCCACATCCACTATGAATCTTTTATACACCTCCTACAGTTCTGTAACACCGCCATTTCATCCATCCATGATCGCTACAAATCCACTGCAAATCCTCTACAGATCTGCAACACCACCATTTCATCCATCTAACACCGCTCCATATCCACTATAGATCCTCTACAATTCGGTAACACATCCATTTCATCCTTCCATGGATGCTACAAATCCACTACAGATCCTCTATAGATCTATAACACCACTTTTTCATCTATCTACGTATGCTATAGATCCATTACAAATCCTTCACATCACAATTCCATCATCACTTTATCCATTTTTTAGATCCACTATAGATCTATAATACCACCATTCTATCATTCTTTCATATTGCAAATCCCACATGCCACTATCTTATCATCTCATTGTAATATAAACCCCTGACGTCAACATTCCCCTTTCCACTGGAAATTCGCTGCAGGATTGTAACATCATTATCCTATCATATCTTCATTAACACATTACAGATATTCTGCAGAACTCTAATGTCTTCATTTCAGTGTCATCAACAGTTAAGAAAATCCATGTCATCATTATCTCGACATCTTGGCACCAACGCATCTTCCATGAATTTATGATATCATTGATCTAGCACAACATCATTCGCCCATCATGATACCACTTCAGTAGTTGAGCACCCCTCTTCCAACATTGGTGGTCAGTTCGCACACTGCTTCCACTCACGACACGCTATCTTTGCATAGTCATCACATGTAAAGTGAGGTACGTAAGCACTACCTATTTATCAATAATTAGCTAATATGGGGAAGATCAACTATCGAATACCATGCCAATACCTCGTATTGTTGACTTGAGGATGGGTCCAAACTTTGATGGGGGAGGGGAAAAGTGTGATAAAATTACATAGGATTGCCAATTTTGGAAAAAAACAACCAAAATTGCTCAGAACCTTTTGCATGAGTAAAAGGCCATGTCATCATTAAAATGACTACGGATCTGACAAAACTACTAAACCCACTATACCTAACCTGCTAAAGCCATGATTGAGAATTACAGTATCCCCTGTTCATTTCTAGTACCATTGCCTATTTCTAATTTCAAAATTTCCGCCTTTGCTAGAAACCTTTAGTCCACAACTTACACTAGTCGTCAATCCCGCCCTTATTCCATTCGCACAATGGGTTTACCAGCACACAGGGAACCATAGGATGTGAGCTTGATTAGCAAATATTGAAAAGTTGAAATATTATTTAGAAAGCGGGATGGCTGATATACTTTGAAAAGCTACGAAGAAGCGATAAGGAGGTAGCCATGGAGTTCCCGCGATCGTATGACCGATAAGTTTTAGAAGCTAGGGATTTGAGGATTCGAGTGGATGGGGCTTCTATTGCAAGGATAACAGGCTTGCCTCAAATTAGAGATAGGTGGTTCGACCGCAAAACACCAATGAACGTGCTAAAAGATAAATTTATGAGGGAAGGGGAGACAATTCAAGGAACATAAAAAGGACACAAAGGAGTTCTCTCCCATTGTCGTGGTCTAAGGTATCCCTTTGCATCCTTAAAGTCCTCACCTATGAAGGTAGATTTATTCTAGTCTTTGGATATCATTTGAAATTGTTGAATCACTAGAGACGCGATCAATACATCAACATCCTGTATTTTTAATGGAAATATATAGAATTGATGTGTAGGATGGTGAAAGAAAGCATGAACCTGGAGTCTAGTCTAGCTCATCATGGGTTAATTAGATTGTTAGTGGAGAATGCCATGGTGGAAATTAACCAGGCATGGGATTATAAGGGATATGTTGCCACCATAAATAATTATATTGTTGGGTACTACAGGGAAAGTAGAACCCTTGCAAAACATTGTTTCAATGAGTATAGAGACCCCACGACCTAAAAGAAGAAGCTTATAGAGAGAGGCATTGGCCAAGGCGTCGTAAAAGCCAAGGACTAGATCAAGAGATATAATCATAACAAAGCTAGAAAAAGATGTCGTTGATGTGAATAATTTGATGGAGAACTAGGGCATGAATACATAGGACAAGGAGATGTAGGAGCCTACTATACAGATTGAGAAAAATGAATATGAAAGGATGGAACTTGGACCAAGTGCATAACACCCATGGAGACAAACAAAAGCCGAAGGGTATGAGCAACCAGAATCTGAAGAGTATGAACATATAGGAAAACTTAGGATATGAGGAGGAGGAACCATCAAAATCAGACAAACAAATCAAGAAGCATGGAATGTTTAGAATGTCAATCCAAATATTTAATGCCAATATTTAGAATTATGTTTCATGTTTGTTATTGAAGCTGTGAGGGTGAATGAGAATCTCCAATTCCTAGATTACCTTAACCATTTGCCAAAGATAGGTTTGGTCGGGACATGGTTTAAGAGAGGTAGTCTCCTGTCGAAGGGGATTAGTTGATATAATGGGAAATTGTGTGAAAGTTTTGTGATGACATTTGTGCTAATATAATAAGTGATTCCCATTTTCTTCAAGCAAATGCGATCGAGATCATTTATGTGTGATTGTATGCTACCCTCAGCTCTTGTCCCTAGAGGCAGGCCCCCCTCTAGAGGACATGTGTTGAATGTATTTGATTTAGTAGATTAATTACTATTTTAATATCTTTTGTTGTAGGTTTGCATAATTGTTTTGATTGGCTAGATTTTTCTCATATTTTCTGTGTGTTGAAAGAATTTAATTATTGATTATATCTTAATGGATCTTGTGTATTTATAGGGTTTGATTCCTTTATTTGTCATCCTTTTCTCTTTTATCGATTATGGTCTTGAACAAGATATTCATATTGTGCTTAAGGTTGGTTGATTAAATTGAAGAAATAGTCTTGCATTAAGAGAATGATTACAAAAGCAGTAGCAACATTTAAGGATTGGCAAGGATTACTCTGATTTTTTGTATTGTGGTTGATTGAATAATTAGATAGTGTTTCTTTTCAGAAATATTACATCTGCAATAGTTAAGTTTCAATTGGATTTATTTAATAGTTTTTTAATTGTTGAATTTCCAATTAGAACAATAAGTTATGTAGAATTTACATTTTCATTTATTTTCCTAGGAGGTTTAAGTTTAAGAATTAAATTTTGTGATAACTCAAATTTCAATTCCAATAATAGGATTGCATTGAGTTTCTGGTGTGCATAGTTTGAAATTCCTTTTGCAAGTGTGTTGAATTTTGATTTTGAGAAGTAATGAGTATGATGATTAATTTTTAGGAATTCCTTGCCAACCTAAATTATGTTGTTGATACTATCTTATAGAAAAAGGCTACAACTTCATATCTTACAAACCAACTGAAAGCCACAGTGAATGACATATATATTGTTTGCTAACTCGCAAGTTTAGAGAACCCCTAGTTGATAATTAATGCACGACTTCTTAGTTGTTTTCTGAGTAATTAGGAGCAATTAAAAAGCTCTTCACCGGGGTTGCAACATCTTAGAAAACCATGGAGGAATATCAAACACATCCACAAGTGTTTCGTAATATATAATCTTAAAATTATAAGTAATATGCTCAAGGTGCAACATATTTAGAGAATCATGGAGGAAGATCAAGTAAATCCATGAGTCCTTTATAGTATATAATTTTAAAATTAAAAGAAATACACCCTTTCTCATCCTCTTCATATAAGCTAGTATTTCCCCCATTTGAGAATATGGCTATGTCTGGATACCTAATGTACAAGCATGAGACAAATAACATGAACAACATCGAGCTTCCTAAACCCTCTTCAAACTCTATTCAAATTCACTTGCAACTTAAAAGAAGATGACATACACATTCTAAGTCTTGGCTAAATCATCGGAGAATATGGGAGGAAGTCACTTTACATAATATTGATACTGTTACAAATTACTATCACATCTAAATTTATGGAGAAATTATACTGCAACAAAACAACAAAGGATAAAATAAAATAAAGATAATGTAAATAAGTCATTTACCCCAATCGAGAAGATGAAAAATATATTTTTATCATATCTGACTTAAAGAAGAAAAGCAACATTGTGTGTTGGGGAACCTCTTCAACTTGAACCATATAACATAAAAGAAAAAAGCAAAAGGGACATTATTCAAAGAAGAGAGGTGGTGTCTAAAGACACCGTTATAGCCCTCAAGCACATCACAATGCATATTTGATCATACACAAAGGACACATCAACACAACCCATAGGGTTGTTCTTTTATAGTCTCCAAATCTAATTAACTTCGTTGAAGTGAGAAAGATCTGGTCCACAAATAGGGGTCATTGGTTCTAACTATTTCCACAAAATCTACAACGTCCCATAGTTTAGTCGGTTTTTGTAGTCGAGTTGACCAAAACCTCGTCGACCATTGAGTCGATCCTTCGACTCTACTAGTCGATCCACCAGTCGATTGCTTTGCTAGTCGACTGTTGCTTATCGAATAACTATCTCTAGAAGATCCAGGAGTGTGATGAACCTACATAACCTTAGGTTCCAACACCCCCCCCCATAAGCACAACACTCTGGAGTTTTAAGAGATGTAATTACTTGCTCTAAACACCCCCCCTATAATTGCAACTTCCTGAAGCCCAATCATATCCCGAAGTTTCATAAACTTAGATTTTGGTAAATAATTAGTAGATATATTAGCGATCTAATCATATATATATCTTGCAATAAACAAGTGAGACAACATTGTCCTACACCAATTGTCTCAGATAATGAACATGAAGTTCAACATGCTTCATCTTGCTGTGAGCAATAGGATTATCAACAACATATATTGTACTCTGATTGTCACAATGGATAATATTCGAGGCCTGCATAGGAAAACCAAGCTCTTCTAAAAGTTGACAGATCCAAAATGCCTATGTACCTGCATGGACAGTGCCACAATACTCTGCTTTTGTAGTTGAAATAGAGACTACCTTCTATTTCTTACACGACCAGACCAAAGGTATCGAACTCAGTTGAAACACCTAGCCAGAAGTGGATGAACGACCATCAATGTCACCTCCCTAGTCAGAATCAGTAAACCCGACCAATGGTTATGTACTGTGACAATACTTAATACTATATCGATAAGTTTCTTTAATATAGCGAACAATTCTCTTTGCAGCTTTCCAATGGCTTTCTCTAGGATCCTGCATGAATTGTGAGACAACACTGACAACAAATGAGAGATCCAGTCAACTATGAGTTAAGAAAATCAAACTACCAACCAACTGTCGATAAAGAGTGGCATCGACTCATGGAGAGTCACAATTTTTCGACAACTTCACGCCAGACTGATAAGGTGTAGCACAAGACTTACAGTTGTCCATCTTGAATTGTTTCAAAAGATCCAAAGCATATTTAGGTTGAGAAATAAAGATACCATCATTCATTTGCAAAATTTGAATGCCCAGAAAGAAATGCAACAAACCAAGGTCCATCATTTGAAAGGTATCTGCGACTTGTTTCTTCAAACCCAAAATCAAATTGACATTATTTCCAGTTATGACTAAATTATCAACATATAATGCCACAATCAAATTACCAATGTGAACATGTAATACATAAATGTTGTGATCAGATTCACAACATTTGAAGCCAAGATTGACAAATAAACGATCAATCCTCTCATACCAAGCATGAGGTTCCTGTTTCAAACCATACAATGACTTCTTGAGTCAACAAACAAGACTATAATTTGTCACAAAACCAGGCGGTTGTTCCATATAGATTTGTTCAGACAAATCTCCATGAAGAAAGGCACTTTTAACATCCGTTTTATGAAGTTCCCATAAAAATAAGCAGCAAGGGAAAGTATCAGCCGGACATAGTCCATCTTTGAAACATGGGAAAATGTTTTTAAGTGTAGTCAATGCCTTCTTGCTGAGAGAAGCCCTTAGCTACCAAACGAGCCTTGTGATGTTCAACAATACCGTCAGAAGTAAACTTGGTCTTACATACGCATCGACAATTTATAACATTCTTTCATTGTGGTTGAAGAACAAGTTCCCAAGTCTGATTCTTCTTCAAGGAATCAATTTCAGTAGTCATATCATTTTACCATTAAAGTACTCCTTGAGCATTAGCAAAAGTGTCAGGATCATAGGTTTCAAGAATGATTTCCATCAATGCAACACTCTCATGTTGTTTTTTATTGCGGCTCTGTCGACTAAGACTAACATCTTTAGCATCTGGTCGAACAGCTTCAATTGTTTTAATTGTCCATTGAGGTAAACAAGTAGATGATGATTCAAGTGGGTGATTTTCATTCAAATGAGTCAGTGTATTGACATCTTCAGTCATGGTAGATCGACTACTAGTTGATTTAGGAGTAGAATTCGTCAGTTCGGTTGAAACTCCATAGAAGGGTATAGTCAATCCAAATTCTTCAATATTATCAAATGGATCATTGTGAAAATGGCCATATAAGGAATTCAACAACTTATTACTTGAAATATTCTCATCAAATATCACATTCTTACTCAAAATGATTTGTTGTTTGATTGGGTAAAACCGTCGATAGGATTTCAATTCAACGGGATAGCCCATCATGATGCAAGCATGACTCTTTGCATCCAATTTCTTCCTGTAGTTATCACTGATATGCGCCCAAGCAATACATATAAAGGCTCTCAGGTGTTCAACATAGGGTTTTCTTCCACTCCATTTCCCAATTGGAGTCATGTCTGTGATTGCTCCAGTTGGTACAAGGTTCATGAGACAGTTTGAACAGTAAGCAACTTCTACCCAAAATTTAGTCAAAAGATATTTGGTCTGAAATAAGAACCAAGCCATTTCCACCAAAGTATGATTCTTCCTCCCCGTGGTGCCATTCTGCTGAGGGGTGTGAGGGATAGATATTTGCTAAGAAATACTATTCTGCAAGAGATACTCTTCAAACTATCAACTCACATATTTACCACCATTGTCTGGTCTCAAACATTTGATGGGTTGGTCACACTGCTTTTTAGCCAATGCCCTAAATTCCTTGAATCTTTCAAATACATGACTCTTATTATTCAATAAATATACCCATGTAAATATAGATAAATCATCAATAAAGGTCAAAATATACTTTGCACCTGCTAATGAGGGTTTGTTCATATAACAAAGATCACTATGAACAAGTTCTAGTCGGTTCTGTGCACGCCATGTTTTCCTTTAATCAAAGGGTGCATGATGATGCTTTCCAAGCACACATCCTCTACAAACTCCATCAGGTGGTACAGTATTTGGGAGACGAATAACAATATTATGAGTTACCATCATCTTCAAACTTTGAAAGTTCAGATGTCCAAGTCGTTCATAGCAAATTCGAATACTATTGTTGGTCTGAGAAATGAGTGTTGTCGGTCCAATCATCCACGAAAAATTGATGGGAGAATCACAGAACTTGTAAAGTCCATCTTTGGGATCTAAATATTCTAAAGCAATAGTCCCCCCCCCCCCAAGCCTCAGATCCTTTACGATAAAGCGATTTGACCAAAACTCAACAATCTTCTTAGTCTGTGTGAGTTGAGCAATCAACAATAAATTAACACTCAATCTAGGAACATGATAGACATTGGATATTCGATAGTGTTTTCTTTTAACATTGCCACTTCCAACAATCATGAGAGCGTAATCATTTGTGACATAAATATTATGTTTTAGAGCTCCACTTAATGAAGATAATATAGAATCATGCTTAGCCATATGATGAGTACACACATAATTGACTATCCGTTATGTCTGAGTGGTGTGAGCATGTAATGCTTGGGAAGTGATAACAGAGAAGGTGAAGTTTTCAACAAGTTGGTTGATTGACTGACCAATCGAAGCACTATCCTCGAGATGCTTGACCTTCCCTTCCAAGTCCTTCATCTTCTTCCAATAGGTTTTCTTGACATGTCCAAATTTTCCACAATAACGACAAGTTTTCTTCTTTCGATCATTCTTCATCGATGACAACTCTCCAATATTTTCTTTAGTAGGTTGGTCGATACATTTTGGTCGATGATCCGGCCGACCTCGTTCTTTGTATCTGTGTTTGACCTTGATTTTAAGAAATTGAGCCTGATGTTTGACACCAAGATTCCTTTATTCAAGCAAATTTTGTTGGTATTTAATCAACAAATCATATAAGACATCAAAGATGAAGTCCTTACTATCTTGCTTGTGAGACATCCAAATGGCGCGAAAGGAGGAGCAGAAGACATCATAGGATATTTTCAAATTCATTAGGACCAATTCAATGAGTTGTCCATCCTTATTCAAAAAATCTTTACCACATTTGCCAAATTTCAACCATAGCTCCTTGATGTGAGCTAAATAGTCCTCAATCCAGTCAAAGGAAAGAGGTTATAGAGAGATCAACTCTTTTTCTTTCTGTGTAACTTGGGTTTCATTAAACTTGTTGAATGAATTCAGCTTATTCCAGATGATATGAGGGCAGTCGATCCCACTTGTATGAAAGTGAATTCCCTCGAAATGTAGGACGTGATGACCCCAACAATGTCATCCTTCTTTTAGTCGATGATAAACTTAGCATTGACATCCATCAAATCTGCAATAGTAATCTTCGCGTATTGCCACAGTCCCTTGATTTTCAACAAAGCCTCCATATCCGGTGCCCATGTTACATAATAGTGTTGATATAGAACAATGGGTTCTATCTTGGAAGTCATCCTTCAGACTAAATAGATCTAATCAAAGGTTCAAGAAGAGGTATCGGTCGACAAATCTTCAGCCCGGAGTCGATCAACCCTAGATTCGACTCAACACGATTCGCAGACAACAGGAAAAGTAGAAACCAATAGCTCTATTACCATATTGGGGAACCTCTTCACCTTGAAGCATAAAACAAACAAAATAATAATAGAAGGGAACAATATTCCAAGAAGAGAGGTGGTGTCTAAAGACACCATTACAACACTTAAGCATAATGCACTATGACCAGAACATCAGACGGTATACTTGATCATACACAAAGGACATATCAACACAACCCATAGGGTTATTTTTTTATAGCCTTCGAATCTAAGAAATTCCATGGAAGTGAGGAAGATCCGATCCACAGATAGGGTCATTGGTTCTAACCGTTTCCACAATATCTGCAACGTCCCATAGTTTAGTCAGTTGTTGTAGTCGAGTTGACCACGGTTTCATCGACCATTGAGTCGAGCCTTCGACTCTACCAGTTGATTATTGTCTATCGACTGATGGTCTCCAGAAGACCTAGGAGTGTGATGAACCTACCAATATTATGAAAACAAAATTGAACTCTTATTAACTTCATAGTGAAATACAACATTGGACAACTCCTAAAACATTATAAAATGAAAACAACCACTTTTATGATTTATTATTATTATTATTATTTAGATGACAAAATTTATTCTACTAAAAAAGACCATTTTTATTTTTAAATATTATACCTACACTTACATTAAATATCAATTTCCAAATATTTATAAAATTTTGAAAACGTAAAAAGTTTATTCCTAATACTCTAAAACAAGAGCCACGAGGTGGCAATGTCCCTGCGGGTGCTTTTGGCAATTTAAACAGTTGAAGGCAACAATCATCTAGAAAGATAGCCAACAACAACTACTATTGGTGAAAGCTATAGGACAATAACAAAACTAGGATACCAAAATGCTAAATTTAAAAATAGGCTAGTCAAAGGCAAGAATCTTGTTGTAAAGATTTGGTAACTATAGCTAAGGGCACCGCGACTATGATATTTTTTTTTGCCTATAGTAAAATTTGCTACATTTAACTTTGCAGAGAAGCCATCAACTAGTCAATGACATAAACATATTAGCTTTTGCAAGCGCAATGGAAGGCATGGATAATAGCTATGTTGTTGCAAAAGCTAACCAGAGTGACATTGTTTGCGCAAATTTCTTGTTTTTTGCTTTTCATAAAATACTAAATTAGATTGCCAAATAGCAAAGATTTCTAAACTTTTTGGTGGTGAACATAGGACAAAAGTTGTCTTCTATGGACAGGCTATACACACTATGGATGTCAACTGCTTCTTTGATATTTTTTTGTCATTTTCTGGTGTAATCTAGGCAGAACATTAAAAAACATAGACACTAATATATGAACTTTACCAGTTTTATGTCTTTCTGCTATATTCCTGATTCCAATAAAGACTTGTTCGATATGAAGAGGTAAATGTATTTTTATCTTATTGCCATTCTCACTGCCAAGAAAGGGGAAAACATATTGCTATTTTACAGACGAGTTGTAGAAAAAAGGCCATTAACTTATAGGCAACATCATTATTATTTTCTTTTCTTTAACAAAAAAGGAAAAAAACATCACAAGCAAAGTGACATATTGTATTCATGTACATTGTTCTTTTGAACATAGATTTTGAGGAAATGATCATTATACCAAACAAAAACAAGAACATTTGTAAAAGTTTCGCTTTACAATGATCACAAGCAAGATAAGCATATTTTGAGAGGAAGGCACAATTATTGCCAAAGTAGACAAGCAAAATAGGAGGACATCAATTTTTTTTAAAGGAAAACAAAAACTTGTACCAACTTCAAAATTTGCAGCTATTTAAGATAAACTGAGCACAACATTGATCATGAGTTAAAAGTAGATAAACTTGATTACAATGTGGAAGCCACTAAAGCACTGTCTTAGTTGGTATATGAGATCGTTAAAGACCAATGTTATTTACATTAGTACAAGGCAACTTTTTCATAGCAGAATAAATCCATAGCTAGTTTCATGTTTGCAAAAACAAATTTTGCATAGTTAAAATCATTTTCAGCAGGTAAAAAACTAAAGCACTAAATTTGTTTACATAACACAAAAATTGTTTCCGAGTTGTAACAAGTGCTAAACCTTGGAAACACGGTTGGATGCAAAGAAATGCCTTGCAAAGGAAGCAAAATCTTTGAAAACTAAGTCTTTTGATTTCATTAAAATTTCATAGACGTGTAAACTATGGTTGAAGAGAAACTCAACATATTACTGCAACTTATGTTGCTAAATTCAAGCAGTAATGTGACTTTTAGTTTTGGAAGCGGTTCTTCAATGGTCTCAAGCAATATAGAAACTCTTAAACTCAATGCCTTGAAAAGGAAGAAAAAGCATTGAAGGCTAAGCTTTTTTATTCCACTAAAATTCCATAGACCTATAAACTATGTTTGAAGAAAAACTCAACATATTACTGCAATTTATGTCGTTAAATTCAAGCTATAATGTGGCTGTTAGTTTTGGAAGTAGATCTTTAATGATCTCAAGCAATATAAAAACTCTTTGATTAATTTCTAGCTCATCCTCACATTCCAGCAGATGATTGGAGTGACATTGATTGTGGAAAACATTTCAATGTGGAGGCCACAATCGACATTCTAGTCTTCAGTGGAGAGAGAGCTCAATAAGTTCAACAAATTGCTGAGACAACCTCAAAGAATATCTCCATAGACATTGTTATACAAACATTCAAAGAAAATATATTTTTCAAATTGAAGACAACACGAACAACCTTGTTGTGATGGGATATCTTCATTGAGTCATAACAACAATATAAGGGCAATGTTGGCAAGAGTTCTAACAAAGTGGTGAGGAGAAAATTCCACCTCGTGTGTATGAAAGGATCTTGAAGAGAAATGGTGGGTCCTGTAGTAGAAGGCTAAACGAAGAGTGTTGGAGTGTATAGATTATGGAAGTACATCGTAAATTTGAAGGTACACGAGGAAGAAAGAACAAATCAAGCTAGAGTCCATACACAGGAAAATGGTTACAACAAGGTGGTGGTAATTGATTGCATGCCAAGAATAATTGAGGTAAGAAAAGTAATCTGACTAGACATGAGGGGCTGACATCTACCTAGAAGTAGAAACCTCAGCAAACTG
This sequence comes from Larix kaempferi, assembly GCA_027924585.1. Lineage (NCBI taxonomy): Eukaryota > Viridiplantae > Streptophyta > Pinopsida > Pinales > Pinaceae > Larix > Larix kaempferi. The sequence continues at coordinate 13,684,787 of BSBM01000616.1, read as the reverse complement.
GTGCATAAAGTTGACACGGAAACATGTGGACAAACAAAGGAAAATACAATCAAAATGGAAACATCGCGAGAGAATTGGTTGTGATGAAAAACAATATTGGTGCTTACATCTAACAAAGAGACTAGTGAAGCCCCCACAAGTGCCAATAGTAGAAGAATTGAGTGAGAAAAAAAACCTTGTCAACATTGAAAAGAAACAAGTTCTTGCAACAAAGGATGATCTGACTGAACAACCACTTGATTTGAGGGATTGGTTGTTCGAGATAATCATCCAAGTTAAGAAGATAGTGATATTCAGTCTTTTCACCCCAGAAGTGAGGAAAATTTGATAGCAACCTTGCACCAATGAAACAACCTTACACAAGAGCCCATATTCCTTAGGGTGGCTACATTAGAATTAGTTACCCTCGAAACCATCAAGTTACAACCCTCAGGTCAATAACTAACAACAAAGTAATTGGCGTGCACTATATAGATTGCAGTTCAAATGCCTTCCACATAAGACAAAGGATCCCCAATTCACGTGCCCAATAGCCAGACAACAACTATTATTATTTCAAGGCACACACAAATAATTTTCGAATGAAATTTTTGTCAAAGAACTCAAAACTGTTTAGTTATTTAAACCCTAAAACAAGCATTTGGGCTGAGTTTCTTAACAAAATAATAACAATAATAACCATAATATGAGCAATGAAAGCCTAGCACTGCAATTGAATATAAACGACCTACTCTCAAAAGAATAAAATCAGAGGAATTTCTGTAAATAGGGCTTTTCACATTCGAGAACCCTATCTACATGGAAACCCTAAGCCAATAATTGAAGCAGGTGCATACCATTCAAACTCTCACCATAGCATTCAAGACTATCCAGTTCTTCAAAACCCAAGACAAACATTTGCAACCAGGAAGGAAGTCCCAAGTCGAGTGCAAGACTTACCAGGCACTAGCTATCCCCCTTCTCCTCACCAACAACCATGTGCAGCTTCTGTAACCTATTCTCTATATTTCCCCTGCCATTGCTAAAACCTAATTCTTTCAAAAGCAAATACATCAGAAACTATCAGAGCACAAGTACATCATAACATACTACACCAAGTTACAGAGCAAAACACTAAGTTCACCTTCCAAAAGAACAAATCCCCGCATGACGAGCTCGATGGTGTGTCGACCAATCTTGTAAACGCTATGGCCTATCCATAACCAAAATGCCAATTCATTGTTAAGCAGGAAAATCCAACCTCGCTACATAAACAAAACTGGCCAAAAGGAAACTATGTCCTACGTCAAAGCTCAGCAATGGCGAGCCAATGCATAGAAAGCTTCAACGCCCTTGGGAGGAAACTTAAAGTGAAAGCACAAAAACTGGACGAGGAGCCCAAGCTCGAACACTAGCAAACACAACTCAAACCCAAACCACAAAATCCAGTTCAAAAACACATCAAGATGCTGGAACAACAAGATAGCTGGCTGAAGTTTCCAGATGCTCGAAACTAGACTGGCAACTAGAACTTCTGCCAAACTCCAAGTGCAATAAAGAGAAACGAACAAACTCCAGGTGCAATAAAGAGAAATGAAGCCGGAAACTCAATGATGCAGAATAACCCACCCCAACCACAAGCCAAATCATCCACAATAAATGTGCTCAGGTCATCGTCACATGCAACTAAAAATGAGACCCTGTATGCCACTTGCCAACGTGAATGGACGCAGTGAATGCCACTGACATCGGCTCGGGACACGTGTCAAATGGCACCCACGGGTTCAATCACATCAAAAAGAAACTATAGCCCCGACCTTGGCAAAATGCAAAAAATGGAATGTACGGAGCAAACTAATGGATCCCTTGCGAGCGCTCTATGTCCCCGCATGGACATAACAAACCAATTACTTCTTCGCACTTATAAATCAACTACCACAACACTCCATCATCGTAAAAAAAACTAATATAACACTTTAAAGAATTATTCTTTTCCCCGTATTTTAAGAAATCTATGAGACACGCGCGACGGCCCTCGTTTAAGAGCACATATTTAAATGTGCCACCGTACTATATAGTATGCCGTTCAAATCACGCGAAATTGCAAAAGGTATTTAAAGGTCCGGAGGGAACCATAAACGACCGTAGAAAACTGAAATTCCGTCCATCAATGGCAGACTCAGAGAAGGATCCTCGTCCTTTAGGTCCTAACAATTCTAATCATAATGCGCAGAAAATAAGTATGACGGAGCGGATGGCGGCTGGTGCAGGGGCTGCGGTTTTCTCCGCCATTACTTTCAATCCTTTGGACGTCGTCAAGGTTTATGCCTTGCTCCATTTTTGCCCTTTGAATTAAAAAAATATCCTAAATAATTCATGCTGTTTAACATAGAAATATATGCATCCATGCCATAATCAGACCAGACTGCAGGCTCAGGTTGGCCAGAAGACGCCAAATGTTAGGTCAGACAGGGTAAGCAAGTTAAAACAATTCTATTGTGTATAATTTGCTCTTTTCTTTCGAGTTCGTTTCTGTTGAGCATTTGATTTGCCTCAACTGTGGAAGCTGTGGATTGGTCTCTCAGTATAATGGCGCATTTGATGCATTCTGCAAGATAATTCGGCAGGTAGCTTTTTTTCGAGGAAGGTACAATGGCACTGCTAATTAGTTCTATTTTTTATTATTATTGGGGGACATGATGTTTTTCCTTTGAGTAAAGTCCTATTGTTTTGCCTTCATTTAGGAGGGGTTATATCGTCTTTGGAGAGGGACAAGTGCTGGTTTAACATTGGCTGTGCCAACTGTGAGTGTCCAACTCTGCCCCTTTTCGGATGTTGAAAATGCAAGAATTTATGCAATAATATCTGCAAAAGATGGGTATTGAATATGCAATAAATTATGCAAAATGTGCAAACTTATCGGCAAGGAATAATCCACACAGGTAATGTTTGTCCATCGTGGTAATTTCGGAAAAGGGATCCTAGATCTAAGAGCAACACTGTTTAAGAACCTAATTATTACGGTCCTACAGATCGAATTGATCGGAGGGTAATTTTTTTAAGAGAAGTGCAGACGACAACTCTTAAGACAGATATGCGAGTAGTAAAGTACTTTATATTATGGAGTCAAATGTACATGGCATCGAACTCTTATTTATTATGCTGTCCACACTTTATTAGATGGACTCGGCTTTTGTGACCAACGGGGAACATTGCATGTTGGTCTTATTCAGGTCACTGGTATATAATTTGATGGCCACAAAGTATTCAATTCTCCTACCATGCCCCTTAATTAACAAGGTTGGAAGTAGTCAATACATGCCAAACAGAGAGTTAACAAATGCTTGCTCACTTGGAAGCTATAGCTCTCTCATATACACACACATTCCTCGCACTCAAATATTTCACTACACTTATATAAAAACCAGTAAATGAAGAATTAAATCAGTGTAGATACATCTTAATTCTGACTTTATCAAGTGTTGAAGGGGATCAAATCTTTGAAGGTGAAAACCTTTGTAAGGGAGCAAAACTTGAGGAAAGTTTGCACCTTAATGGATTCATCTAGCTTGATAGAGTCGGAGTTAAGCTGGAACTATGCTGGTTAATATATATCACAATGGACAACAAAATTGAAGAGCTTTTTTTCTTTTCTATTTTGTATAGAACTAAAAAAAAATATTACAGTGTGGTTCTTAGTATTGATAATGAACTACGACTAATAAAAAATAAATTTAATTATTAATGTTTGGAGGCTTACCGGAATGAGTCCGGTCACTGCATATTTGCTGCACTCAGTGTTTATGCTTGAAGGTAGTGAGATTCTAATTTTGGAGGCTACCAAAATGAAATCTGAATGAAATCTGCCCATCCTCTATCACACTATGGTTATAAGTATTGATAGCAAATTATGAACGTGATACAAAAATATACGTAAACTATTTATGTTCAGAGACCACCAAAATGAATCCAAGTATCCAACCACTACATATCTAGTGCACTTAATGTTTATGTTTGAACTCAGTGAGATCCTAATTTTGGAGGCTACCAAACGAAATCTAGTTACTGCATATCTCCTCTGGTGCACTCAGCTTTTATGTTCTAAGGCAACTAGAAACCAAAAAACCGTTTTTTTCTCTCTTTGTTGTTTATCCACACCAAAGGAGACCCAAAAACAAAAAGAAGAAAACCAAGTGCAATGTCGGGATGCCAGCTAACTTTATTGGTTGTTTATTCATGTTGTCACGTCCCCTCCCATCATTCCAAACCACAGAGAGAACACGACTGACATTCCAGGGCTTATTTGGTAAACATAGCCCCATACATTACTCAGAAATTCATAATAAATAAAAACTTTTGTGTGCAAATTCATACTTAATATAAACACAGTGGAATTAAATCATATTTGCAAGCACACAAATAGTAATGCTTCAACATATCTATCATAGGCATATGATGGTTCAACATGCAGAGAATTCAATCTCGTTCTCATGTTATGCACAGACTTCATGTCAATTTTATTAAGATAATCATTCATTTCATTAACATGGACAATTAACATTCAGAATAGAACACATAATGATCATAATTTAAACCACAGAGAACACTCATCTTTGAGATGAAGCTGTCCAACAATTGGCTATGTGAGAGCAACGTTCCTTTCAACCATAGATCTTTGTTCAGCCTATATTCTTTCAACTGAGAGATCACCTCCGAGTTGGGTTGTGTATCCACCAAGGAGGAACTAGATGGGCTCACTCACAGCCATGATTTCACTCAACAACTATGCTGAGCCAATTCACAGCTGGGTTTATCAAGCATACAAAAGACAAAGGAGGGTAATGCTAAGCCAGTGAGCTCATCCACAGAGCTACAGGAATCTCAAGGTAATTCAACAGTCAAGGCACCCACAATACCTACCACACCCAACACAAGGAAGGTCCCCTTCTCTGCTGCACAGTCCTTCAGGTGTCCCTTCCCTCCAGTGCTCTTCAGGATGGGCATAGAAAGGTCCAGCTGCTAATTCCCTGAGATTCTAGCCTTCATTGGGTTTATCAAGCAAACCCAACCTCTGCTCAGTCATTCACCCTTGGATTTCTCACAATTCTGTCATGAAATAACTCAATCCCGTCACTGGATTTATGGGCTATAAAAACTGTGTTTTCCAATGGAATTCGAGGTATCTAATACTCTCAATTTCGCCCCAAGGTTCATATCTATTGATCCCCCATTGGATTTTACTGCCAATACTCAATTCTGGGCGTTTATGGCTCTTCAAAACGTGGGTTCTTGCAAAGTTGCGATTTCTGTTTTTTCTCACTGCTGAGAATTCGTAATGGATGAAAATTAATGCTGGGCTGTTCCACAATGGAATGGGAATGAGGAAGAAGCAACTCCCATGAAGGTAGGGTGACTTGTGGTACAAGAAAAACAGAGCCCATACCTGCCATACGAATTTCTGGGCTGCTCATGCTCCATTGAAGCCATAGACTGAATTCTTCAACAACTTCCTTACAACAGAATTAAATGTTAGCAAGGAAGTCAAATGGGTTTTCACAATGATATTTGGCAGCATATGGTTCATCCCCACAACCCCCTCACCACTCCCTAGTGGAATACAGATGGCCCCTTCTTATTCGTTGCCTCCATATGCAAAATATCAAATGCTTGTCCATTCTAAGGAAAATCCGAACATACTCTAGCGGGGCCTTGGCCTTGAGCTCCTCGCTAGGGAAACATACATCGCATGTATACAATATTTACATTAAAAGCCAATATTTCATAAGGGTCAAAATTGGGGTATTACATTCCTCTCCCCCTCAGAACAACATCGTCCTCGGTGTTCTCAAAACTGAACAAAAATGGGAATGCCTCTCTCATGGAATCCTCCAGCTCCCATGTAGCCTCATCGGGACTAAGGTGCTCCCATTGGACCTTTACCTGCTCGATGGCTCTGTTCCGGAGCAGAGTGACCTTCTTGTCGAGGATGCACATAGGCTCTACTGGAACTCTCCCTCGGGTTCCACCTGTATCACATTCCAATCAATCATATGATTAGGATCATGTACATACTTCTCAAGCAAAGATACATGGAAAACATTATGAGCTCTTATGTTAGCAGGTAATGCTACTCTATATGCAACCGGCCCTATCCTATCTAGGACTTCAAATGGCCCACAATATCTTGGTGACAACTTGGCACAACTCCCCAACTTGAGAGAACTCTTCTTTGGTTTCATCCTCAAATAAACATGATCTCCAATCTGAAATTCCTTATACACTCTTTTCAAATCTGCATAACTCTTCTGGCTGTCCTGAGCTGCCTTTAAATTCTGCCTGATCTTAGTAACTTCCTGTTCCATTTCCTTGATCATCTCTGGTCCAAGTACTACCCTGTTCATTGGGCTGTCCCAATTCACTGGAGTCCTGCATCCCTTGCCATACAATGCCTCAAATGGACTCATCCCCAATGATGCATGATGTCCATTATTGTATGCAAATTCTACCAAGTATAGGTAATCCTCCCATTTGGATGGTTTATCCATCACATACATTCTCAGCATGTCTTCAAGAACCTGATTCACCCTCTCAGTTTGGCCATCTGTTTGAGGATGATATGCTGTACTGAAATTCAATCTAGTTCCTAATTCATGAAATAATACTTTCCAAAAATTGGAAGTGAACTTTGTATCACGATCAGAAATTATTGCCTTGGGCAATCCATGCAACCTGAATATCTCTCTCATGAAAATATTTGCAATGTCATTAGCCTTGTGAGTGGACTTGATTGGAATAAAGTGAGCTACCTTGGATAGCTTGTCCACCACAACCATGATTGAATCATGCTTTTTCACTGTCATGGGAAGACCTGTTATAAAATTCATAGAAATCACTTCCCACTTCCATTCCGGAATGGGTAAGGGCTGCAACAATCCTGCTGGATGTTGGTTCTCTGCCTTGACTTGTTGGCACTTCTGACACCTAGCAATGTACTCAGCTATGTCCTTCTTCATACCATACCAAAAGTATTGCTTTCTTGCTGCTGTTATAGTCTTTTGATATCTTGGGTGTCCAAAGTATGGCATTTGATGTATTTAATCCATCACTAGCTTCTTCAAATCCGCACTATTTGGAATGTACAACCTACCTTTGTAGATGAGGATATTGTCTTCACCAAGCTGATATCCCGCACACTTTTCATCCACGTTACCTTGCTGCAACTTCTCTTTAATTTGAAAGCAAGTTTCATCACTGTTTTGAGCTTCAAGAACTCTTGTCTTCAAATTTGATTTGCACATACTTACTGCTGCAACATGAAACTTTCCGCTAAGAGCATCTGCAACCTTATTCTCCTTCCCTTTTACATGCTTAATTTCAAAATCAAATTCATAAAGAAACTCCATCCATCTAGTTTGCCTAGCATTCAAGTTTGGCTGGTCAAACAAATACTTCAAGCTCATGTGGTTTGTTCTAAGCTCGAATCTCCTTCCCCTTAAATAATGTCTCCACATCTTGAAAGCATGTACTAAGGCTGCTAATTCTAAATCATGTGTGGCATAATTCTTTTCATGCTCTTTTAATTTCCTTGACTCATAGCAAATCACAACTCCTTTTTGCATGAGCACTCCACCTAGCCCTTCAATGCAAGCATCTGTGCACACTACAAAATCCTTCTTTGGATCTGCTATCTTCAAAACATGAGCACTGGTAAGTAACTCCTTTAACTTCTGAAAACTTTTTTCACATTTTTCAGACCATACAAACTTGATATTCTTCTTCCGCAATGAAGTAATTGGATGAGCTATCTTGGAGAAGCCTTCAATAAACCTTCTGTAGTAACCAGCAAGACCCATAAAAGATCCAACATCTGAAACATTCTTGGGAGTATACCAATCCATGATGGCATTAATCTTCTCTGGATCAACTGCAATTCCTTCTTCATAAATGATACGACCCAAATATTGCACCTTCTTTTGGTAAAACTCACACTTACTTAACTTGGCATATAGCTGATGTTCTCTAAGGGCTTGCAACACCATCCTTAGATGTTTCTCATGTTCTTCTTCATTCCTTGAATAGACAAGAATGTCATCCAAGAACACAATCACAAACTTATCCAAATATGTGCTGAAGACACTATTCATGAGACACATGAATGTAGCAGGTGCATTGGTAAGACCAAATGGCACCACAGTGAACTCATAATGACCATATCTAGTTCTGAAAGCCATCTTGTGAATGTCTTCTTCTTTAATCCTTACTTGATGGTAGCCAGACCTCAAGTCAATTTTTCGAAAACACCTTAGCTTCCTTCATTTGATCAAATAAGTCATAAATTCTTGGCAATGGATACTTGTTCTTGATTGTCACTTTATTGAGCTGCCTGTAATCAATACACAGCCTTAAGGTCCCATCCTTTTTCTTAACAAATAACACCGGTGCTCGCCAAGGAGACACACTAGGCCTGATATACCTCTTGTCCATTAACTCCTGTAGCTGCATTTTCAACTCTACCAATTCCAGTGTGCTCATTCTATAAGGAGCTTTGGAATTCGGCGCTGCCCTTGGAACAAGATCGATGGTAAAATCAATATCTCTCTTTGGTGGTAGTCCCGACACTTCATCCATAAACACATCTTGGAATTCTTGCAATATCTGGAAGTCTTCTATCCTTGGACCTTGGTCCTCTGACGAATCTGATATATGAGCTGCATATAATTGACAACCTTTCTTATAAAACGTTTTCAATTGTAAGGCTGAAATTTGTTTTACTGAAACTTGCTTGGGAATTCCTCTTACCAATCTTGGTCTTCCCTCTTCATCAATACATTCAAGTGCTTTCTCATAACAGTCCAACTTGACTCTATGCTTTTCCAACCAATCCATGCCAATTAGTGCATCATAAGATTCTAATGGTAGTACATTTAAATCTGCATGTGTGTGGAGTCCATTCAATTCTATGGAGCACTCCACCACTACTTCACTTACTTTTCTCTTGGTCCCTGTGGTTAATTGAACTAACCAAGACTTATGGTGCTTCACTTTTCTAAGAGAACAACCTTCAACCACTTTTGGAGAAACATAACTATGAGTAGATCCTGGATCATTCAAAACAGAAATAGATTGCTTAGCAATCTTACCTTCAACTTCCATCGCTGATGATTGATAGTCTGTCTGATGATTATCCAACGCTGCATAAATTCGAGGCGTTGCCCTTGCCATGTCCTCCACTGTAGCTGCTCCCTTTAAGTTGTGTAAGCTACGGGGATTCCCTTTCCGATGTGGACAATCCTTTAGCATGTGATTTTCTCCACATCCCCAACACTGAAGTGGCCCTTTTGATGTCTTTTCTGCTGCTACTCGCTGGCTTGAATCCACTCCTTGTTTGCTGCCCCTGTGGAAAGGTTCTGGGATGACTTTTGAATGGTGGTTTGAAGCCACTTTTCTTTTGATCAAACCTCCCTCTTGGCTTTCCTTTCCATGCTTGGTTAACCTCAGATTTTCCTTTATTCTGCTCATAGCAATGCATTGCCATTCTAATGGCTTTATCAAGACTTGGTGGATTAACAAACTCAATCCTATCTCTGAAACTTTGAGGTAGACTCCCTAGGAAACATTGGATCTTTACTCTCTCATCTTTAATGTAATCCACATACCTCAACAATTCCAAAAATTTATGGACATGTTCTTCCATAGATTTGTCTCAATCTGAGTTCATTGAACTCTTTTCTCTTACTGTCATAATACTTAGCAGAAAGTTATTTTTCCTTGAAGTACTTCTTAATTCTCTCCCAACTGATCTTCCTTTCACTGATTCCTTTCACTTGCAAGAGGTTATTCCACCAAATTGAAGCTCTGCCATTTAGATTGTAAATGACAATTCTGACTTTTTCATTTCCTGAGTAGTCCTGAATTTTGAAATATTTCTTCATTCCAAGAAGCCATGCCTCTGCCTCTTGGCCAGTCTTGTCTTCTCCATCAAATGTGGGAGGCCTTGCCTTCTTGAATTCTCCCTGTGTGATTCGCTTGAACTTCTTTCTTCCATTAAAACTCCTGGGCATATGCTTTGGACTTCTTTGAGAACCTCTGGAGTCACATGATCTGCTGGAAGAAGATCTAGATGAAGGTGTTCTATGCTTTTTACTCCACAGAACTCTTCCTTGGGCTTGGAGTCCTCTTCTTTGAACGACCTCTAGAGCGACTTTCTGCATCTTTTCCTTCTTCACCTACATTGCTTGGGTTGGACCCAAGGTTTATCTTCTACTGCATATCAGTGAGGCTTTGCAAAATAGCAGCATTGAGTTTGTTTTGTTCTTCTTGAGCCTTCATCAACCTTTCATTGAAGCTCACCATGGTTTCAACCAAATTCTGAGGAGTTACTTGCTCCCTTCTCCCATTTGATTCAGTCTCAGCATTCCCTTCTTGCACATTTTCTCCTAACACATCTTCTTCATGCTTATAAGGATCCCGAGCATCATTTATGGCCACCATTTTTTTTTTTTGGAGACTCTCTTCCTTGTATGCTACTTCTGCTACACTATTAAATCTTATGAGCTGCAAGCACTGTGCATTATGAAAATATTTGTTAGACATATTATGAATGCATTTAGAAATATAAAACATTAATATTTAACATAATCAAACTCATGGAACCATTTACAGAGTTACTATGTCTTCATTTCTTTTGCCCATTCATGAAATTCTGGAAATTGCCCATATTGTCAACAATTTGACAAAAACAGTCACTGGCACTTTTCTGCTCTAATTATCTATGGTGTATGATAACCCCATTCAAATTCTGATTATGTGCCATTATTCTTTGCTGGATAAGCTTTCCAGTGCCTATACATGTGCTCCATTCCGACATCGGGTGTGGAAATTGCGTTACTCCAAAAATGACAATTTTCACCACAGTCCTGCACATTTTTACATAGTTGTAAAATATCATGAATTGCCAACTTCAACCACCTGTATAAGAAAATCTATAGAGATTTAGGAAAACATTTCTACCTGGCGAAGTTAGTCCATGTAACAAAGAGCACTCAGCAACTCGCGGATCTCTGTTCCGACGCACCATTCATTTTCTATTAAATTCTGGGTTTGTCTACTTTTAACTTTTAACATTTTTCCAAAATTTCAAATTTTGGACCAAAAAATGGCTATTTCCCAAATGGTGCATTTCTAGAAAATCTTTGTCTAACGTGAATTGTCTGTTTCAATGAGAGTAAGAAATGTTGAATTTAGTAATTTTCTTGAATCCTAATTACGGGGTCACTTTCATCCACTGCAAGCTTTTCAAAATTTCTAAAAAGTGGCCCGGAATAGTGCTTTTTGGCCTTCACATTCACCCCGACTCTACATCCTTTGGAGTTTGGCTCCAAAATTCCAAACTTAACACTGTGCTTGCTCCATGACCGCTCCATATCAGTTTCGGCTCAATCCGACTTTCTGTCAAGCGTCGGGACACCGATTTATACAAGCCATTAATCCCAAATTTATGCCAAATTGGAGCATAATGGGCTCAGGATCCTCATTAGACCTTCCATGGATTTCGTCAATGGCCTCAGAACGCCACTGACCTCATCCAATTCTGATTCCGCAAGCTCCTGTAATCCAAAAATCAAATTTCGGGCTCTATACTTTTTTTTTTTTTTTTTTTTTTCCTGAACCTGAAACCCGAAAGCCGAAATCCGAAATGCGTTTTATTTATTTATTTATTTTTATTTTATTTTTCTGAACCTGAAACCCGAAAGCCGAAATCCGAAATGCGGAATCAGGATTGCGGAACTAAAACGCGATTTTTCAAAACTTTTGCATTCTCGCAACCCGCAACCCGAAACCCAAAATGCGGAATCGGGATTGCGGAAACCGAAACGCAATTTTTCAAAAACTTTGCGTTCCCGCAACCTGAAACCCGAAATCCGAAATTGTGGGAATCCAAAACGCAATTTTCCAAAATTTTGCGTTCCTGCAACCCGCAACCCGAAATCCGAAATTGTGGGTTCGGAATTGCGGAAATCCAAAACGCAATTTTTGGAAATCCTCGTTCCCGCAACCCGAAATCCCAAAATCCGCAACTGTGGAACACCTCCGTCCTTGCAACTTGCGGGGTTCATATTTCCTTCGTCCCTTGGCCAAATGAGGCGAGTCTGGTACCGTTGGAAAGTTGTTGGAGAGCTCTATACAATGGTGTGATCCTCTGCCACATCTGAGAACTCCGATCCCGCCATTTTTCCAAATCAAAATGATGCCCCAAACTTCACCAACACTGCGTTAAAACATTCTGTTACCTGCCTGTAACTTAGAATTTGGCCCAAGCAGCCCCAATGCTGCAACATGGGCCTTGATACCACTCTGTCACGTCCCCTCCCATTATTCCAAACCATAGAGGGAACATGACTGACATTCCAGGGCTTATTTGGTAAACTCAGCCCCATACATTACTCAGAAATTCATAATAAATAAATACTTCTGTGTGCAAATTCATACTTAATATAAACACAGCGGAATTAAATCATATTTGCAAGCACACAAACAGTAATGCTTCAGCATATCTATCACAGGCATATGATGGTTCAACATGCAGAGAATTCAATCTCGTTCTCATGCTATGCACAGACTTCATGTCAATTTCATTAAGATAATCATTCATTTCATTAACATGGACAATTAACATTCAAAACAGAACACATATTAATCATAATTTAAACCACAAAGAACACTTATCTTTGAGATGAAGCTGTCCAACAACTGGCTATGTGAGAGCAATGTTCCACCCAACCATAGATCTCTGTCCAGCCTATATTCTTTCAGCTGAGAGATCACCTCCGAGCTGGGTTGTGTATCCACTAAGGAAGAACTAGATGGGCTCACTCACAGCCATGATTTCACTCAACAACTATGCTAAGCCAACTCACAGTTGGGTTTATCAAGCATACAAAAGACAAATGAGGGCAATACTAAGCCAGTGAGCTTATCCACAGAGTTACAGGAATCTCAAGGTAATTCAACAGTCAAGGCATCCACAATATCTACCACACCCAACACAAGGAAGGTCCCCTTCTCTGCTGCACAGTCCCTCAGGCGTCCCTTCCCTCCACTGCTCTTCAGGATGGGCATAGAAAGGTCCAACTTCTAATTCCCTGAGATTCTAGCCTTCACTAGGTTTATCAAGCAAACCCAACCTCTGCTCAATCATTCACCCTTGGATTTCTCACAATTCTGTCATCAAATAACTCAATCCCGTCACTGGATTTCTGGGCTATAAAAACTGGGTTTTCCAATGGAATTCGGGGTATCTAATGCTCTCCATTTCGCCCCAAGGTTCATATCTATGGATCCCCCATTGGATTTTAGTGCCAATACTCAATTCTGGGCGTTTGTGGCTATTCAAAACGTGGGTTCTTGCAAAGTTGCGATTTTTGGTTTTTCTCACTGCTGGGAATTCGTAATGGATGAAAATTGATGCTGGGCTGTTCCACAATGGAATGAGAATGAGGAAGAAGCAACTCCCATGAGGTAGGGTGACTTGTGGTACAAGAAAAACAGAGCCCATACTTGCCATACGAATTTTTGGGTTGCCCATGCTCCATTGAAGCCATGGACTGAATTTTTCAACAACTTCCTTACAACAGAATTAAATGTCAGCAAGGAAGTCAAATGGGTTCTCACAATGACATTTGGCAGCATATGGTTCATCCCTACAACCCCCTCACCACTCCCTAGTGGAATACACATGGCCCCTTCTCATTCGTTGCTTCCACAACGAGTTTTGGTATTTTATTGAAATATTAAATATTTACATCATTTACAATGTTCCATGGCTTAATAGCACATGGATGGCAAAATATCAAATGCTTGTCCATTCTAAGTAAAATCTAAACATACACTAGTGGGGCTTTGTCCTTGAGCTCCTCGCTAGGGAAACATACATCGCATGTATACAATATTTACATTAAAAACCAATATTTCATAAGGGTCAAAATTGGGGTATTACACATGTCATAAGAAACCAAGAATAAAAAGTGATAGAACCATATGCAATATTGGTGGAGAGAATATTTTGTTATTATTATTGGAAGAATTCAATTGTACTTAAATGGATGAATTGGACTGATTGTTATTGGGAGGAATTCAATTTACTTTAATGATGGAGTGGACGTTTACACTGCTCTTGTTGAGTAACTTTGTAATCTATAAGTATGTAAGCTTTCTTCTCTCAACAGCTAGAATTAGCCATATGAATATATACATGACTTGAAGTTGATATAAAGGCATTTACTAAAATACCATAGTGACAATCAGAAGTTTACCATTCACTTTTTGTAGATTAATGAGTTTTTTAACCTTAGATGAATGGTTAAAATTGCTCCAATGGTAGTTCTCTTCCCAAATTGCAATCTAAGATTTATTACAATTTATTTGGCCTCTTTCTTAATTAGTAACAGTCATGGATGAAAACTTATAAAAGCTGCCCATTAACTTTCACCAACTTCCCAATAAATTCAAATTATCCTCATTCTTCCATGAGTATTGATACTTATACAACATAATTGTAGCATATAACATTCTTTACATGATTAAGAGGATTAGGGCAATTTTGTCCAAGGAATTGAACAAGAAATACATAAATTATCTAAATTTTATGAAAAATTATGATAATTATCTAAATTTTTATTTATTGGGAAGAAATCCTTCAGACTGCAGTAATCAAAAGAATGCTGTTGTTGACAGTACAATGAATTTTGAGGCTGATGTTGACCAAGAGAACACTGCCCTATAAAACTGTCAAACCCTCGGTGCTGCCTGGAAGAAACACTATCTGCTTCATTGAACCTTGGGTGCCTGTTTTCAACCCTCAGATGACTGATTTATGACCACGGCTTCTATGTACAGGGCCTTGGGTGCCTTGACATGCCCTAACAGGGCTTCAGTTGACTGGGACAGGCCCTAAACAAGGCTCAGTCTCCTATGAACAAACCCTAGATAGGGCCGGGCTGCTTTCTGTTCACTGTGGCTGAGAGAAGGAGGCCCTAACTGGGATCGGATGCTTAGGATAGCCACTAAGCAGGCCTCGACTGAGTGGAGAAGGCCCTAGGCAGGGTTCGACTGAGAGTAGAAGCCCCCTAGCAGGGCTACCGTGTACTAGAGACATGCCCAAACAATGCTTCCAACTACCTCTTACCTCCAATAACCTCTGCGGCTGCCTTCAAGTCTGAACCAGTCCTTCTATATTGAAGAGAGAGAGAAAAATACCCCAAAACAGTCTTCTTGGATCAACTATGGAGATCATGTGTAGTGTCTTGCTTAAATGAGAATGCTTCTCTATTTATAATTTGTCTTTAAGCGTCAAATCCATAGATCTAGGATAAAAAAAATAATAAAATCCAATTAGGTAGGGTTACATTATTTTATTTTTTACTTTTAACCCTTTAACAAAAAATTGACTTTTATCTTGAACCTTTGGTCCTTTACAAATGGGCTCTTGAACCTTCACTAGGGTACTTGGACCTTTAATGGGTTTCTTGGTCCTTCAAGGGGGTTCATGGTCCTTCAACAATGGGCTCTATGACCCAAGCTCTTAAGCAAGTCATCTAGGACCTTTCTCTTGGTCTCTCTGGTCCACACGTGCCAACTCAAAGTACACCATCATAAATAAAGAAGATTATTCTTGTTCTCCGTGCTCACCAAGGTCATGTGCTAGGTACATCAACAAGGGGTGGCCAGTCCCTTGAGGAAACAACCTAGCTCAACCATCTCGAAGACCTAGGAGAGGAGGAAATCACACATCATCATCTTGGTTAACTGACCAGGTACCCTAAGGATCAGTTAGGGGCTTATCTGACTTGGTCCTAGACCAAGTTCCCTAGATATCTACTAGGGTTATGCACTGCTTGGTCCCAAACCAAGAATCTCTCTAGTGTAACTGACCAGGAGGCCCTAGTGATCAGCTAGGGGCTTTTGCCATGGCATGTTCTGCTTGGTCCCAGACCAAGATCCTAGATAACTGCTAGGGGCTTAAACTGCCTGGTTAACTGAACAGGAACCCTTGTTAATTGACTAGGGTGCCATCCTCTCAGAGACTGGCTCTCGTAGCTTCATTATCTTTAACACAAGACATCTGCCACCTCACCCCTCTACAATTTCTTATTTTCCAAACTACTGAATTATCACCCATTTGGGTGTCAGGGTGAAAAATTATCTAAATTTTTATTTATTTAATTATTGATTATTCACCGCCACTTGGGTGTCACCTTGGGGATTTTCTTTGTTTTTAAATATACAATGAAAGTTAATTTCTTGTAATCATTAAGATAATATTATTTTTAACTTGGTAGATAAAGTGCATAAAATTTAGGTTTAAATTATGCAATCATAGGGTCACATGCACTTGGGGCCTTGAATTTGATGAAGTTATGAGCCTCTTGGGGGAATAAAGACTTCGTGCCCTTGTTGTGCATCATCTCCCCCCCCCTACCATCTTGCTTGAATCCAAACTAGTTTCAAATTTGCAACTTTTCTTCACAATGCCTGCATTTTAATAGTGTTTGGAAGCAAGCCAAAGATAGGTGTAGGTCTTAAAGCCTTTGCTACCTTTTTCAATACAAACTTTGCAAATTTTCAAGCTACAAAAGCAATCTTTGCAATAAGCTCTTTACAATACAATCTGTACATGAAACAATTATATATGTTGCAAGGATGTACTTCACAACATTACAAACTTTGCCATCATGTCATGCCATTTATATGCTTTGTCATTGTATGCTCTCCATCAGCCGAGAGAGGAAACAAATAGCCTCAATGTGCGGTTTTTTAACCAATACTCTCAAGTCACTAAAGAAAACAAAAAAATATACCAGTCTTCTATGAAGGTTGTATCCATGCTCTTCTAGGCTATGCAGTTTTGGTCTTCTATACGGTCTTTTGAATGGTCACACTATGCATTCACAGTATAGCAGCTCCCATTGAGAACACCAGTCAACAGAAGAAGTACTAGGTCAACTTTACAAAAGCTCCTCATTAGGTCTTAATACATTCACTGTGACTCCAATAGGTTCAAAATTCAACTAAAAATTCAGAATACATTCATGAATATATGTTACCATCACACAAAGGTACCTATCGTCAAGAAATAGGGTTACGAGGTACACAAGTTGCAGACAGAAGGAGAGCTATTCAACGCTTTTTACGAATGCAGCTTGATAACTCATCATCGTGGGAGAGCCCACACAGAGAGAGAAAGGAATCTTCCAAGTTGCATAGCGTACAAGTCACAAAGAGCCCACGTAGCAATGAAACTAGTTGGTCCTCAATTTGATAAATATTTACCCTCTTCTCTTAGGATCTCGGTTGTGGTTCTTGAAATGGCTCTGAAGTACATTATGGAGGTGAAGTATTTAGTTCACACAGGTCTCAGCTATCCTCGTTGCCATTCTCCAACGTCGACCTCTCTTTCACACCAATGGTCCAACGACTTCACCAACAGGTCGACTCCAAGTTGTAGCCTACACGACGGAGGAGAGTCTTTACATAGTGCAAATTAGGGTTTCGATCAATAGATACGTTGCAATAGTCTTCACATATGAGATTAGGGTTTTGGTCATTCCACTTGATAAGAGAAGGGAGGCACTGTATTCAACACCCAGGCAGGTAAATCTCATGCAACGGCTTCAAGAGAAAAAATAGTATATGCAGCAACTCGTTCTTGTTTGCTGCACCCATGTCCATTTTTGATAGCTCCACTTGGAATGAGAGAGAGAGGTCACTTATGCACATCGCTTAACGAGTTCAAGAGATTTACACTTCGAGGTGGATAGCAGTGGTTGAAATTGGCGATATCTACTGGAGATAAAATTGGTGTCACTATTTCCAGCTTGGAGGCATTCAACCACTCACTGATCATAGATGTTTGAAACTCGTTGGTTGGTGACAATCACAATTATTTGCAGAGGACTTAAGATAGATAATATTAGATAATTTTATTAATGTCCAATGAATGACCACACAAGTAGGTTAATGGGACTAGAAGATACAACTAGTATGAGTACAATGTGGGAGTGCAAACACAGCTCCTAGAAAGTGCTAAAGCTAAATTAAAATAAAATAAAGGAAGATACAAGCAGTAGTACGACCTCATAAACCTGTATAAAACCGTATCAAAGGTACGGGATGCAAGATACAAAGTGAGTTTGTCCGAGGCTGGACATGTCAAACAACTAAAAAAACCCATCAAGGGAGAGGAAGAACGCGAAGGAGAGCTGAAGATGGATCCAGTGATGTCAGGATCTCCTATGCCTGATGGTCGAGGGCGAGGGAGGCGAACATGGTGCCTACTCGCTGCCCGCTGTCCGGGCTCTTTGGAGCCATCGGAGAATTGCTTGAATATGGTGAAGCAATTGGATGCAGTCACTCTAGATGACATCGTATGGTTAAGCTCAACTCTTCATTCAAATGGTAGAGAATACAATTCTTCAAATGAGGCAACTAGGGAACAATAGCACCGGTCTTTAAACAAAACCCAACAATGTAATCTCAACGCAGCAAAGGGAGGCCGCAACTCCAATCTTCACCTTTGCAACACATTCAAGCACTAGCCTTTACTTACAAAAGTCAGTCCACTTCATCGCAGCTTCAATGCTAAGAGTCTCCACGGAGTTCGCAACACAAAAATTAAGGTTTTCGACAATGTCACGGTCCACACAACATAAATTAAGGTGATTTCGTAGCTCCTCTAAGTAGCAACACCGGTTCATGAAAACACAGAGTTCTGGCTCCAGTTTTCAACAGAAAACGTAGCAGTAGAACATTGCTCCAATCTCTAGACCTGGCTCGAATTAGGGTTTAGGTTCAACGCAACACACATATACGCACAACTCTCTTGAGAGCTCACCACAAGGGCGTTCACTAACAAACTTCACCACGATCTTCACCAAAGGATTTCACCAACGCTTCATCCCACAGCTGTCACCACGGGCTAGGATTCACGGTGGTCTCTGCACAATGAATAGCTTCAGCAATGAGCTTCACCCACGATAGTCTTTTCAAACAATAGCTTCAGGCTTTCATCTCCATGCACAACGAATAGCTTCAGCAATGAGCTTCACCCACGATAGTCTTTTCAAACAATAGCTTCAGGCTTTCATCTCCATGCAACATAAATCTAAAAAGGAGGTTGTACTATGCATAAAACCACATTATACACAATTAGGGTTTACATTAATATCAGATGTCGTTTTCTCCAGTTCGTACAGGTCTCTAGTTCGTGCAGCCTCCAATATGTGTTCTTTGCAGTAAAACCGAGACTCACACTATTCTTTTAGCGTGGAATCATGGGGCATAGGTGGTGAGGAGTTATGAAAGAAATACTCATGCAGGAAATCAATGCAGTCTGCACACAGGCAGAGAATCTACACTCTACACTCAGAGAGTCTATTTAGCGCAGGAGAGCAGGAAAACAACGAAACCAAAAGTTGAGAGGAATGACAATGCAAAATTAGGTTCTGGCAAAAAGAATTACGTAGTCCTGAGCTTGTAGGTCTGAGGAGCAGGAATATGCCAGAAATGAGGAAACGCAAAGGCCAGATTGTTGGGCAGGCAAAGGTATCGTACAACCTATTAAAGAAATGTAACTGCGGAAGATATTCCATTCGTACTTGTTTATTGTATTCCTCCTTCGGGAGATGTCATTGATGTAATTAATAATGTAAGAGTCATTGAAAGAGTCAATGTAAACCCTAGGTCTTATGTCGGCCTAGAAGAACCCAGAAAAGATTATTATATTATGTATTTGAGAGGTCAGCCTAGTCAGTTAGGAGAAGTCGACTTAGTTGGGGAAAAGTCACCCCAACGGAAGAATATAAATAGAAGAGGAGTCTCTCATTTGTACTCACTCAACTCACTCTCACAAGTTCGCATAGGAGAGAGAGAGAAGTTCGCACAAGTGGAGAAGCTGATTTTGTCTTGGGGTTTATCTTTGTACTTTGTGAATTCTATATTGAGGAAGATTTTGCCGGGGTTTTCTCCCTTGTGGTTTCCCCGAGAGAAATATTGTGTTCATTGTATTTTTGCTGTGCTTGTATTTCTTTTAGTGATAGATTGTTTAATGTTATTATGCTAAACAAGTAAAAAATAGCATGAGCAGGCCTGAAAGAAAACATTGTGCAGCCTCCGCAACTGCAGAAACTAGGGCTTCTTGTTCTGGGAGCTCCCTCCACAGATCAGCTGAAAAAGAGGGTGCATCTAACTCGCCTCACTAGGGCGCATCTTTCTGTTGAAGCAGATTTCAATTCTGAGAATTTTCATTTTTGGGTCCCCCACTACAACCCGAGAGAACTAGGGCATCAAGTTTTTGGATCATCTGCTCACAGAATTGGGAGAAGGAGTACTTTGCTTAACTCGCCTTGAGGAAGCGAATTTGCTCATCCAATCAGTTTTCCAAAATCCTGAAGTTGGAAAATTAGGGGTTCTCTAAATTAGTTATGCTTTCGACTCGCTCTCTATTCTTTGTATATTAATGATTTAATTTCTGACAATTGCTTGGTAGTTCGTTGTTCTTGTTTTGATCTTTTATTCACTCAAGACACAATTCTTTTCATCTCATTTCTTTTGATTTCCTATTATAATCACTTCTAAAACCTGTTCTCAACCGTTAAAATTCATCGTCTGGGAATTACCCTTGTTCTTGAACTGTTTTAGGACAGTCAAAGAAGGAGTTTAGATATTCTGTTTTCTATGCTATCTATGAAGATTTTCAGATCAATTAGCAATGTATAACTTTAGGGACACCCTCCCTGTGACTAGAAAAGCACCAGTCCAAAAGGAAAGGCCTGCCAACCATGAGAAGGGTTGGCCTGCCTATAATTATCGTGTGAATTTTTCTTGTGCAGATCTTTGTGATAACAGGACTCTAGAGGCCATTTAGAGCCTGTTTTCTTATGTATTTTGGTTCATATATGGATTACACTCACTGCTATTTTAGTTATATGTACCCTTTGCACATGAGAAAACTTTGAATACTTGTGTTTAATGGTTTGGATTCACACACACACACACACACACCCCAATATATTTGAATACTTTATGTATATATATATTTGAATACTTTATGTATTTTTTGGCAGGCTGTCTTTTTTTTTTCCGATTCTGGTCCGGTTCCAACTGGCTTCTGGTTTTTGGGATCCACCGGTTCGGTGAACAGTCTGGTTCTGTTAACATTGCACGAGATTTATCACGCTGCCAGTAAACATTGTCTCTACCCTTCATAAAAGTTCAAAACCCTAGATCCTATCCTTAAAAAAACGATTCACTTCAGAACCCTTAACCCCAGATTTTCTGGTGAATTGGAAGCACTGGCCAGTGGCTGAATGATCCACTGCTGCCGATTTCTCCTCATCTACAGCCACCGCATGATATGCACCTGCGATATCTGAAGCTTCCTTGGCCCCCAAATCCATACATGTACCTGCAGATAGAGAGAAACCTGCTTCTGTACCCAAATACAGTCCTGTACCTGCAAGTTTAGCAGCAGAAACAGCATCCTGGTAATCCTGCCCGTCCATACCCTTGCCAGTAGTCAAATCTGTATACTGTTCAGCTGCACCAGAGCCTGTACAGCCTCCCCCTGCGCTGGAAACAGTCAGCACAGCCATTCGCTGTCGCCCTTCACTCCTCTCTCCATCGTGTGCCTGAAGTGCTATTCTTAGCCGTGGAGATTTATTCTATTCATAGTGATGTATTACAGCTGTCTTGTTCATTTAACTTGGAGGCAATACCACCTTTTGGCTTAACCAGTTCTCTTGATTGCATTATATTTCTCTGCTCACATTTCATTGCATTTATATGGACATGATAGCAATAGAACCTAGTAGGACACTTTGAACCTTAAAAACACAGGCCGTGAAATATCTACAACAAAGTCAAGGTGTAATAAGCTTTATAATCTACCAGTATAGGAGATGATTCAATACTAATGTTTATAGGCAGGTTGCCTAGATACATAAACAGTCATTTGCTAATGAGTAATCACAGAGGAATGCAGAATTTGAATATGCAAATATTAGTACTTATATGTGAATGATATAATATCCTTATCCTCTTGTTATTTGTAAACTGTGTATTTTTGTTGCTTAAAGGTGGAAAACCTGATCTTCACAGTGATGATATTTTGCATATTACTGAAGACTTTTATAGAATTTTGGAAAATTCAAATATGCTTTTGGAGATTCTGGTTTACATCCTAAAACTCTGATTAGATCTCTATCATTTTTTTTTGCTTATTACATTTTAATATATGCAATCTGGAATCATGTTTGATTTATTTAAATACAATCAGGTGGGAATATATATGCCTTGCTATGACATCTTTCGAGATTGGCTTGAAGGATTTTCATATAAGAATGCACCTCTGTTCACGCCATATGCTCCATTAGTAGCAGGATCTATGGCACGTTCTTTGGCATGCATTATTTGTTCTCCCATTGAACTAGCAAAGACGAGGATGCAGGTTTGCCATTACAGAACTTCCTGCTTGAATTGTTGGAAATTTCATATGATCAGAGTTCTTTAATACACGGTTGGGTATGCAATTAGAAGCTAAAAAGCTTTTCAGTTGTAGAAAGTCAAATATTTTTAGTTGATGCACTAGGAAGTGGAAGTCTAGACTGTCTTCAAAGCTCAACGGGATGAATTAGGCTATGACAGGACTACTAATTCTAAACTTCCTATTTGTACAAGTCATAATGCAAGTGATTGTTTTCTTTGAGCAAATATATTGATAGGGAATTTTAGATTTTTAGTGATATATTTTAGTCTATGCTTTGTCTCATACTCTTATTTTTATGGTGTGCTTATTATT
Source organism: Larix kaempferi (assembly GCA_027924585.1). Taxonomy (NCBI): domain Eukaryota; kingdom Viridiplantae; phylum Streptophyta; class Pinopsida; order Pinales; family Pinaceae; genus Larix; species Larix kaempferi. The sequence continues at coordinate 13,661,956 of BSBM01000616.1, read as the reverse complement.
ATTATGGCTTTTGTTTGACATAGCTTTTTAGTTTCCTATTCTCATGGAGTAGATGAGATAGTATCTTATTCTCATGGAGAAGTTGGGGTCTTATCCCTATCTATTAGCTCTATTATTGTATTTAGTTGCTAGTTTTTAAGTTCTGGTGAGTTGTTTCTTAATGAAATTCAGTCAGAGATTTGGTATTTCACACCTTTGTGTGTAGAAATCTGCTCATGAGTGGTTTTGATCCACATCATATATAGATCTTGGTGTCCAGTAAATAATCTTACTTGAATGTATTCTCACATACAGTTCCAAATATGCAATCTTTTCTGTGTTTTTCTTCTAATAAGTCCAGTCTTAATTCAACTCAAAGACTTTCACTGCCAACAATATAGTCGTATGATAAAAAAATTAGCTTCATCTATGTGATTGTGGATCATTTCAGTACTTTGGCATCATGGCAAACAGAAACATGTGCCTGTAGTGCCATTCATAGCTGTTAAATTTCATTGCATGATGGCATATTTCATCCATTTCATTTTTCTATAGTTCAATGCCCCAATTTTTTCAAAGGTAATATTTCTTTATCTCTTGGCATCTTTTGGTGTGAGTTTAATAAATCCAGAATGGCACCCATTGGTGTGAGTACAATAATCCAGTATGGCACCCGTTGGTGCAAAATACAACAGTATTTTTTTCCAGCAAAAAAAAATCATAACCTTTCCATTATTCAAATAAAAGGGTTACATTTCAACTTGCACAGGGTCTAAAGCACTGTTCAGCAAAATGGGTTTCTCTAGTCAGTTTAGGCACAAACCCATTGTCTAAAAAGTAATAACATGAAAATACAGTCCAGCTAAATGATCTATAATGGCTCACTAAAACTTGACATCAAGAAATAGTCAATACAGACATCATGTCATTTCTATACTGTGTTAAGGTTTTAACTTTTAAGAGCAATGGATCTAAAGACTAGAAGGCAGTGTCTCCTCTGCCCCATCCCTACTTATCTTGAGCAATAGTTAACCTGGATCTCTAGTCACAGCCTGCTTGGATAAAGAGCCTGCTTCCATATTATATTCTCTGTAAATGTGCTTGAAGCTGATCTCTGAGGACTGCTTGATCTCCACAGCCTGTTGAGCACTACCATGAACAAGGATGTTTCTATGATGCCTTGAACCATTTAACCATGTAACCACCAACTGAGAATCACCACAGGCTGCCATCTTCTCCACTCACTAGTCCTTAGCAAGTTGCATTAGTATGGAGACAGCCTTCAACTCAGCCCTGTTATTTGTCCCTTCTAATCCATATTCAAATGAAATCCTGAGTGATGGAGGAAGGATCAGTTGGTCACCTGCCCCACTAACATTGGGGTTCACTGTTTCACATTGGCTGCACCATCGAAAAATCCCTGAGGGATAGTAGTCTATATCTGGAGGATCTGTTCTTATCTTGGCTTTCTTCTTATTCTGTTCATTACTCATGAAGACACCTCTTAACCTGTAAATGATCTTTGTGGAGAGACTTTTTTAATCCTGGAAAAGGGCTTCATTCCTTTAGAGACAGATAGCTCAGATCACAAACATAGGTAAGAAGTGAAATCTTTTATTAATATCCCTATCCTCCATCCATCCATCAAGGGCTTCATCCATTGTGTTTTACTCCCACTTTCCTTTGCCACATGTCATAGTTTTTGCTGCTGATCATATCTCCCTGGAAAAATGAGAAGTGATGAAAAAATGACTAACACTTTCAGCAAATTACAACAGTGACATAAGAAGCAGAGTAATGATCTAGGTGTGCAATTCTAATGGTAGTACTGTAGGTCACCTTTGTGCTTGAGTTATTACAGCCATTCTTAGTGTTATCAACTGATTTGTACAATAGTTGAAACCTTATTGAGCCGCCAGTGTTGGAACACATCAGTGTTCACTTCCAGAGTATCTGGGTTTCATATATTTGGGTCTAGCCAGTTTTGTTTTTGAGTCGACATGACCATGGCCCCATGGGGGGTTTGTAATAAAGTGTGCTAGTAGGGTCTGAGTGGCTTGGTCCCCCATGACTGGATTAAACAACTAAGGTATTCCAGGGAGTTTTTTCATCGTCAGATTATACCTTGCTTCAGGCGAGATATAATCTCTTGGTTTTTCTCCCGCTTCCTCCAAAGCTGGAATGCCCGATTTTGGAAATTTTTGCCATGGGGGGTTATTAGGGTCCAACTATAATGTATAAACCTACTAGACACTATTAGAATAGGTTCTGGTCATGTCCTAAGTCTCTAGGACCCCCAGAAAAAATTTCGAAAATTTTTTTACCGGACGCGTCGAAATTGGGGTTTTTAATTTTTAATTATTTTTTAAATTTTAATTAAATTTCTCTATAGTTTAAATGGAGAAATTTGAGTCTGTAATATGTCAGTCATCCTGGGTCCGAATTTAGTGTTTGATGGCTCGTTTCATAAGCCAAAAATCACACATGACCCATGGAACAGCTAAACCCAACTTTCGGATGCCAATTCAGCCTCATAATTAATATTTTCTCTGAAAAGTCATTTACAGAGAAATTATTAATTAAAATAATAAAATTGAATATTTTGGAGATAATCCAAATCTCTCCAAAATTAATCAATTTGATTAAAATAAAAGGCTAAATGACATGGCAATGGACATTTATGAGGATTCCAATCAACTCCCAGTCATTCCAGTCAACTATCCAGTCACTAGAAGGTTATCCACTTGAACCAATTCGCCCTCCTCATGCAAAATTTCGATTTGATGTGGTGTCAAGTGTTAAATGGTTTGGTGGTTATGCATTTAAGCCTAAGGTAGGCGCCCTCATGACTCATCAATCACCAATTAGCTTGGCTCTCCTTGGATTCGAGTTAGCACCTACCCATTCCACATGTCTCTCCACCAAGTAACTCGCCATCCTCATGATCCTTACGTCAATCTCATTTAACCTCACGCCTATCCTAGTTGGAGTTTGACTATTGATTAGTATGCAATCACCATTAGATTGGCTCCTTCTACCTTTCGAGTTAGTACCTACTACATGCCACTTGTCTCCTCACTAACTAGCTCGCACTCTACCAATCCTCACGTCAATCCTCATTCAAGCTCGCGTTTATCCTTGTTGTAGCTCGTTTATTGGTTGTTGATACTCCCTATGCCTCCATTAGAGTCGAGTCTTGCCACCTCTACCTTCAACCTACCACCAAACTCGACTTTGACCATTGTTTAGCTCTCCAAGCCCTCCCTTGATTGATATTCGACCTACTAGTCTATTGCCAATTCGATCTAGGGTTTTAGCTTATGTTTTAGTATAAAGAGAGGCCCTTGGGGGTTATTATCTCATGGAGACTTTGATGCAAGATTACTCTGCACAAATTTGTAACAAGCTTTGGCTTAATATTTTCAATAAAGATTTCGACTTTGGAGGTCCATGAGCTTTCAATCTTTGGTGTGAATTCATCTCTTGTTGAGGTGATATCTTCTCTAAACCCATCTCTTGATTATGCATAGTATTTGATCAATGGCTAGCTTGTGAGGACTATATTTAGTACAATAGAGTAACCATTTATAATTTAAGTTGGTTATTTATGCATAGTTTATCAAGATCTAAATGGACATGAGTAGTTGGTTATACAAATTGTTGATCTAATCTTGATATTTCTAGCATACTAGCATTGTTGATTTCACTTGTTGGTTGAGTGGTGTGGTTGTGATTAGGTGTTGCCTAAAGTGAAGAGGGGTAAGAGCTCGGTTGCATCAAACCCTTATTCATCTTCAAGTTTTGGCCTAACACTTTGTGGTTGCAGGATCTACAATAATCCCAAGATCTTTTCATCTTAAGAAAGCTAGGAAGAGCTCTTCTCAAGTTTCTCATCAATCAAAACACTCTATTTCACCTTGGTTACTTTAGGTTCTCTTCTTTAAGCCTTCTTATTTGCTCTTTGAACTTTTGTACTTGCATGCTAAGCCCTTTCTAGCCCTTCTAGTCTTGATCCAAGTTAGTCACTTGTCTTTTCAAGCCATAGAATAGTTAGCCATAAGGTTGAAGCCCCTTCAACCTTGGGGAATAGCTTGGGATTTGTTCCCTTGTGCTCTCCTCAACACTTGTTGTCGGCGTATCACCGGTTAACCGGAGGATTTCCAAGACAGTGTTTTTGCCCTCTCAAGTGTTCCACTTGTGATCCCTTGCCCTTGTTTTGCTAGTCTTTTCCTTCTTGCCCTAGTTTTCCTCTTTCCCCATTCGTTTTTGTCTTTCTTTAGCTTTCGTCCTACCTTATTTCTCCTCTCTTCTCCATTCGTCCCATCTTCTTCTAGGTCTCTATCCTTCCCATTCGTCCTACCTATTCCATCCAGCATTCGTCCCATTCACCCAACCTCTACCTTTCCCTAAGCTTGTCCTCGTCCATCCCCATTTGTTAGCTCCTCTTCTCTTCGTTTTTGCCCTTAGAGTCCCTCATCTTTCCTCCTCGTCCACTTCCACTTTAACCTACAACACATAAACAACAAAACAAAAAGTGTTAGTAGTAGTTAGTATTGTAGATCTCATACTAGGTTAGTTGTTAATTAGTTTGTTTAAATTTCAATAGTTAATTCACATTTGTTGCAAGGTTATTACTATAGATCTCATCCCTAGTTGTTACATGGTTAGACATTATTTTGTTGGCTGCCATCTAAAACACTTTGGTTGACCGTCCTAAACTTTGTTGACTACCATCTAAAACATTAAGTGACTGTCCTAAAGTATGTTGGCTGCCATCTAAGCATTGTTGTTGACTGTCCTAAACATTAAGTGGCTGCCATCTAGACATTGTTGACTGTCATAAGGTAAAAGTTTGTTGGCTGCCCCTTCAACATTTTCCATTCAACCTTGCAGGTAGTTTAAAAGTTCAAAGTCCTAAAGAGTCCATCAAATTTTGGCTTTGCTTGCCTAGCTTGCATCTCCTTAGTTTTGTTGATTAATAAGATCTAGTTAATTTCAATTTGTTTTATTTTCTAATGCTAATGGGTATCGGAGTTATTGGTTTGTGATAGATTTTTCAAAATAGAAGTCAAGAAGCTTCCAATCGAGAAGCTATCAAGAGTACAAAGGGACGATCCATACCAAGATTAGTATTATCCTTTTTGTAATAGATCTTAGTTTATTTCAAGTTTTACAAGTTATTTATTTAAAAAAAAAAGTCCCTACAAGGGTTTCATTCCCAAGGGCAATTGTACTTCCATAATAAAATTGCAAGTGGGGTTTTTAAGCCCCCACATTCACTTCCCCATTTGGGGAAGCCTTGGGTCTCTTGAGTGGTTTGACTTTTTGCTTTAGATCCATTATATGCTCTTAGATTAGTTTTATTTCAATAAGTCATTTTGCTCTATTTTTCCATATTTACTCACCCCTATGCTCTCTCGAGTAGGGTCATTGACCTGAAAGAGACTCTTGGGTAGATTAGATTTATTTTCGTTTAATATTATCTTGTACTTCTCTTCCAAACCTTGACTAGAGAATAGCTAACTTTGGGATCGTATCCCAAAGGCCACATAGTTTTGTGGTAGCTTCTCGTTCCCCCATCAACTTCTTGTGGACATCCAGCTACCTGGAAGGTTTCCAGGATTGGTGGCTTCTAGTGGTTGATCTTGTTCGGAGATCGATCCCACCTATTAGGTTAGAATTTGTGTGGTAGAACACTAGACTTTTCAGTTTCATTTTATCTTGCAGTAGTATTGTTAGTAATATTTCATATCTTGCTGATCTGTCATATTGTTTAATCAATTTTTAAGTTGGAATTTATTGCCACTACAATCTACTCTCTGCTTGTTTAAAACGAACCAAAGTCTCTTGAACTTGGCCAAATCCAAGTCAAGAGCACCCTCTATCGGAGGGCATTTTTAGTTTTGCATTATCCTTGCATTAGGCATTTGTTAAAGTAGCAAGTCTCTTGAACTGTGATCATAAGATCAAGTCAAGAGTGCTCTTTGTCGGAGAGTTGAACTAAAGTGCTCTTTAATTAAAACTTTTCAACCCACACACCCCTTTAATTAATTTACCTTGGTTTCTGTCCTACACCCGTATGCTCTGCCAACCGGAAACGGTTGGGCTAGTACTCAGAAAGGTGGAAGACTTGCTAATTCACAAGTGAAAATCTAATTAAAATCTTACCCCAAAACCTCAACCAAGACAAATTACTGTTCTTCCCACAAGAGGTGGTGTCGGGAATCCACTGTCAGACTCGAGGGCGGTCAAGCCGCAAGCATACTTGCCCTTTTTGCAATCTGGGTGCTCTCGACCTATCACCTAGGGTTGCCAGTAGTTTTCTTGGACAAGGTTCCACTACCTTTTTGATACCTTGTTCTTAGCCATAATAATCAAGACAATTAAAATCTTAAATTTACCAAGATAAGCTGTACAATGTTCTCACAAACTTCTATTTCAAAGCACTTGTATCAAGCATTTTAATCACTTTTACATTTTTTGACTCCATAAGGCACTGGTCCTTTTATCACAATATCTTATTTGCTTTAAAATATCAATATTGGAGTATTTGCTTTAATTGTCGTAAAAAGTGATTTATTTATTGTCCAAGTGTATCTCTCATTTTGTGTTTGCAACGTGGATTGCGCTATCTTGTTTTACATTTAAGTACTGTATTGTCTCTCATTCAAAAACTCCTAAACAACACCCATCCGCATCACAACACCTAAAAACACTATAAATACTAGAGCCTTAGTGAAACTCTTTTATAGGGACTACCCCCCTTGGCTTCGTTAGGAGTTTGCCTAAACGGAGGAGCTGGGATTCAGGTGACAGTACCTGGCTCATTGCTTGCCCCCAAGGCCACACCTCTCTCACTTGTAGTGAAGAGACAGCTTTCGAAAGATTTCCGCTGCTGGTGTGCATATTGGCGGACAACACTTAGCATCTACCAATAGCATGTGTAAAAGATACCCTAGAACTTCATCACATCAACCTTCAAGAAAGAAAGATCATCCAAAGAGAGGTGCACATAGCATCACGAGCTTCAATAAACTAAGAGAAATAGAAAAGATCTGACAACGAACCCATATCTTGTTGTGTTTTTACAATGAGAGGGAGGCACTATTTATATAAGACTAGCCTCACCTAATTTAAGTTATTAGCCTACAAGATAATGTAAAGAATATAACTTTTGGCTTGCTCACCCACAACTTTGGGGGTTAAACCACACTAAAAGACATAAAACTAGTAAAGAAAGTGCAGTTAGGCTAGACCAAGTGCTAGGTGTGCCAAAAGGAGGACGTCATGCCCCAACTAACCCCAATAGATGTGTGCCATCAACGTCCTCCTTCATTATCCTTGTAGCCTTCTTGAATAAGAAAGTACAAATTGTGGGTACACAGCCCAAAGGAGCGGTAAAATAGGTCCAAGTGAGCAAATAAGGTGCGCTAAACAAATGCTATCACCTTTTACATGGCAAATAAATGAGTGTGGTCATGTGTTCAAGTGATTAGCCCCCCAAGAGCACCAACCCCTATAGGGCGAGCACCTCTTGGAGGAGGAAATCAAGCGGACCATCCATGACATGATCAGGGGTATTTAGCTCCAAATCAACGCTCTATGCTTCAACTTGGCCTTTAGATCAAATTTTTCTAATCCCTTGATCTGGTAGAGATGACTGGGAATGCTGTAGATACTTTGAGGCATAACAACTGGCTCCAACTGCGGGACATGCGCTCCTCTCGAGAGTGTATGAGAACCCCCTAGAATCTCTTGGGTACCTGTGGACGTACACACACATCTAACATACACGACATCAAATGCATCATGAGATAGACACTCCCGTCCTGCATAGTTTAAAACGAAATGTGGTAAACTAAAAAATGAAATAATGACAAGTGCAATCCATAGGTAACAGTAAATGGTGAAATCAAATGAAACTATACCTACCTACCCTAATTATGATAACATAAAAGGGTCAAGTGAAATCATACCACTAGTGTAGCCACCTGAGTATAATGTCAAATTTTCTTCCTTTGTCTTTGGAAATAGTCTAGGACAAAACCACATCAAGGATGAACGGAATACATACCATTATCTTGGTCGGAATGGAACCAAAATGATGGACAAACTTGGGAACCTGGAAACCTTCAAATTCCTGGCATGGAGGATGGTTACTTTTCCAAGCGTTATCTATCCATGGCTGAATTGAGCTCAAGTATATGCTCTCGTCATCATATATATGTTTTGTGAAATTCGTCTGCAAGGAATTAGCTATCTGATTCTAAACTTGGGAAAGCACTTGCAAAGACGAACCCTGGAAACTTTCTGGATAATCGTTGAGGGCCAACTGTAATATATCCTTGCACCTGTTCAAGCATTCTTTTGGACATGCAAACACTTTCTTGAACTTTCTAATAACCATGTCATTTTCAATGATCTTTAAAAGTTTAAAATTATCAGCCACAAAATTCGTACCTTCAAGATTTAAGTGAAAAGATAAATAACATGATATCATGGTAAGGAGAAGTAAATAGAGTACTTGTCTTCATACCGATTTGGCTTTTTTGAAGTATATCATCCGAAACTTACTGATATTCGAAAAACTGGCTGCTCAACATCTGCAAATAAAGTTCGCATCTATACATCGTCTCCAATAGCAACAGGACCCACATCCTGAAGAGCTTCATTGTCAAATTTTATTGCAAAAGGATTGATCCAATTTTCATCATTGATGCGACAATGGGAAGCGACAATCTTCGTCAACCATGCTTTCAACACTCTTGTGAATTCGAAATAGTTCTTGGAGAGCTTCCTCGTTCGATTTCGGATGTGTAACAAGAACCTGCTCTGGCTGAAAAGGATCATGGACTTGCTCTTTGGAATCAGTGGGACCCCAAAGCTCAAATTTAATGCTACTTGGCCTCTAAGAATCATAGTTAGGTGGGCCCATAAATTCCCAATAATCATCACTTTGCTCATTGTGCAGAGGAGCTATATTACTTTTTTCCAAGAGTCTCAAAACATCATAAGGCTCCCCAAGACAAGGAGGACTCAACATTTCTTCATGTTCCTGGATTAGGGCCTCTTGGTCTGTATATTCTTTAGGGGTACCTTCATCTTTGGACATAAGGCCAAGAATGTTATCGACAAGATCGTGAACAACATTTTCTTCAAGCAAGCCTTCCAAGGACTGTTCTTCATCATGGATTTCTTCGACACGGTTTGCTTTATGGGAGCTATTAATGGATTGATCTTCATCATGGAACCCTTGTGCAACAATCCTGAATGAATCGTAAAATCTTCTCATCTCTTGAATCCCAAATATCCATTGGTTCATGTCGCTGGGACACCAACGTTTATAGAATATTTCCAGGAAGTTTGCATAAGAGGAAATTGTCCTTGCTTCAAGAGACTTGTACCACTTCTTGGCATAGTGCTTAAAACCAAAAGATAAAAATTTCATCAAGTAATCCTCATAGAGGATGCCTCTTTCACTCATGAACTGCATAAATGCTATCAAATATGGTGTACTCGAATCTTCATTGCCATTAAACTTTGGAACTTCATAGGGATCTACATCTACTGGTTGATGGGAGGAGCCCAAATATTTGAAAAATTCAAAGGGGCCATCCATATAAACATTCACCATGTTGCATGAAATTCTTTAATGGATTCCAAAGATATGCTTCTTTTCAATAGCTGAGGGCTTGTGTCTTGCTCTCGCACTTCTTTCAGTTTTTCTTCAGAGGAGTCGCTAGATAAGACCTGCCAAGTTAGTATTGAACAACAACCTTATCGAAGTACAAAGACAAGAACTTACCTCAACTTCACGAAAGTCCTCATATGTTCCTGAAATCCTGAAAATAGATTTAGCCTTGGCGCCAAATGTTGTATTGCTTGTGAGGCTTCTTGTTTGTGGAGTCGCTAAGTAAGATTAGTCCTTAAAAATAATATTTTCAAATACCAAGCAAAGACTTTCGTTAATTTTCTTACCGAATGTTGTTCTTGCTAGGGAGATGAAAAATATGACTTGAGCAACACACCCCAACCGTCTTGCAACAGTCTTAAAGTGTCCTTGGCAACGATGCCAAAAATGTTACCGCTCAAACTAGCAGTCCTTTGAAAGCAGGCTATTTATGCCCTGTGCTAGTGATGGTAAACATATAAGAAAGACCCAATGTCACCTCAGTCTAACCTCTCAACTTCTTCGGGTAACTCCTAAACCCAGGGAGAGTCCCTAATCTAGGAAGGACACTTGTAGACACCAACACACCTGCAAATACCTTTCTACAAGCCTTATAGCTGGGATAGTGCCTTATATGGAGTCAACAATGAATAATAGACACTTAAATCACATAGGAGTTATTCAATCTACCAATTAATACCAATAAATATCACCACTTCAATGCACTTCACAAATCCCAAGGTAACATTTCACACTTCCCAAGGCACCACCTCAGAAAGGTGTGCTTTGAAGGGGAGATTATCAAGTGGCGTAGGGTACACTTGATGGTCCAGACAAAACTGCAAACCCTGCAGAAACCCTAATTTAGGCAATTTCACGTTTCCCAATGAACTAGGTCAAAGTGGGACGCCCACAAAGAACTGTGGATAAATCCACTACGACGAATTTGATGGGTCGACTGGAATGATCAAATTGCAAATATTTTGGGTTTTTGAAATTATTTAGATTTTTAGGGTTTTTCCAGCAATATTAGAATTTTTAGGGTTTTTCTAGCAATATTATAATTTTTAGGGTTTTTTCAATATCAAATGAGGATGCCCTTAGGGATCTGTGGATAAATCCACTAGGGCGACTTTGGTGGGTGGACTAGAATTACAAACTCAAGGCTATTTTTTGAGTTATGAATTTATTTAGATTTTTAGGGTTTTTCCAATAATATTATTTTTAGGTTTTTTCAATATATAAATGCATGTAAAATAAAAGACAAGTAAATTGGTAAAGGAGCGAGTTTTGTTGAAAAGATAGGGCATATGATTTTTGTCTCAATCCTTAGGGCATTGAGAGATCGATACTAATGTCCTCTTAAAATGGCTTTCAAATCTTGTAATTAGGGCATCAACAAGCAACTTCAAGAGTTAGGTAGAAGAGCCTAACTAGGGCAAGAGAAGAAGTCCAAGGCCTAGCAACAATGGAGAGCTCCAATGAAAGGAAGGTCTCCTCATGCAAGGTTAACAATATACGAGCAAGAAACCCTAACACTTTAGAATAATGCACCATAAAAGCACCATTAAACTAGATTAGAAGCATAACTTACCAACATTTAACAAAGAGGAGCAAGATAGCGCCTTGGCCCTTAGGTCACCTTTGTACTTGAGTTATTACAACCATTCTTAACATCAAGCAATAGCATGTGTAAAAGAAACCCTAGAACTTCATCACATCAACCTTCAAGAAAGAAATATCATCTAAAGAGGGGTGCACATAGTGAAACAAGGAAAAACCCGTTTCTCAAGGGAAAACCCAGTGCAAATATTGAAGATAATCCATAAATGGGATTTTAAATAATAAAAATATATATTTGGATGAGATATGATATGAATTACAATTGAGGGTTCCCTTATTTATATTTTGACGGAATACCCTTTCAACAATAGACATGCCTTTTCGTAAAGACATTATTAATTAATTTATTATTATTATTATTATTTATGCTATTTTATATCTGTTGATTGTTTATTATTATTATTATTATTATTTTATTCATAACATTGCCTTCCCCTTTAGAGATGCATTGTCCTCAAAGCATAATTATGGAAGACTTTTATCCTTTGTTCTTGCTACGAATGCTTCCTCGTGATATTTTGTGTTGATATCTTGCGACACTTGACGAAACGAGACGATGTGTTCTTTTAAACATTAAGTAGAGATATTGCGTCAATTGTGACGTGGTCCACCCGAGATCTAGCTTCATTGGAATTGTTTGTTGATTGATTGCTTGGAGTTGTTGATTTTGTCTTTGCTCTTTTTAGGAATAATACTGGTAATTTTCCTCTTGTCCTTGTTGTCGATCGTAACGACTTTTGTGATTTGGATAGTGATACGATACTTGAGTCGCTTTTGGAGTGTTTATAGGAACTTCAACTTTTAGGGCTTCTGGTGTTTTATTGGTTGATAATAATTCAGTTGAGTGTGTATTTGTTTCTTGTTCCTCAACTTGAATTTGTTTTCCTGAGAGTCTGGATGTTTCCTTCTGGATCTGCTCTAATTTGTTCTTTAACGGATTGTTATTACTCTGTAACTTCTTGACCCTTTCTCCTCGCGACTTTTCTTCGTCTTGAGATTTCTTAAGTTGTTCCTTGAGCTCTTGATTATGTTTTTGAAGGTGGTGATTTTCTTCTTGCTTCTCTAGAAACTTTCCGTCGAAGTCTTCATTAGATTGCTCCATCTTCCGACTATTTTTCAATTTCTTGATTTTTGTAACTAATGTCTTGTTATGATTTCTTAGTCGAACTATTTCTTCAGTATTACTTGATAACATGTTATTGATTTTTGTAATTTCTAACTTGTGCGCCTTTTTAGTGTCGTCATATTTATGCCGAAGTTCTTTTCTTTGTTGCTGATGTCAACATATCTCTGATTCTTGACTTTCTAACTTTCTCTGGACTTGCGCCAATTCATTATCTTTGTTCACGATGAGCTTGTTTAAACGCTTTATTTCTTCTTCTAGATCGCCATCGCTTCTATAAGGTGATTCTTCATCATTTTCTGACTTTTTGATTTTGTCTTCAAGGTTTTGATTGTGCCTTTTTAACAGTGATATTTCTTTATCCTTATCTAATAACATTTTCTCGATATTTTCTTTAGTTTTTTCCAACTTTTGATTTTGATCTTTTAAGCGACGATTCTCTTGTTTTGTCAACTTATTAAGAATGATCTGCTTACTCATCTCAAATTGTAGATTTTTATTGCTTTCCTTGTAGTATCCTAATTCGCCCTCCAATTTCTGTATTTGTGATTGCAATTGTGACTGACTTTGATTTTCTTTCATAAAAAAGTATTTACCACATCTTGGACAGGAGCGATTGCAATTCTTAAAAATTGTCATATACTGGACATCCTTCTCGCAATAAGGACACTTAGTCCAAAATTTGGACTTATATATGGAATCCATAATTCACCAGTCACTTCTTTAATAATCGATGAAATGACACTTTCTTTTTGTTACTTCTTCGGCAATAATTTGGCACAACCTAATGTAATCCTTAATCTTCCTTAGTCTTCAACTTCTTCGGCAATAGATGGGCCTTCTTTTGACTTTTTTGGTGATAATTGGTCTTCAACTTCTTCAACGATAAATGGTCTTCCTTTGAATAGGTTTAAATAACCCTTTTTTAAGGTTTTAAAACTTTATAATAATTATCATTACTGAGAATAATAATATTATTGTAGGAATGGATGAATTTAGGGTTTTTTTAAGCCCTAAGTAGTGAATTGAAAAAGTAGAGGAAGGTATGAGTAATGGATTGACGTAGGTTGTGGAACGTGTAGGAAGAATGGAGAGCACAGTGAATGGAAGTGTTGGGAAGGTGCGAGCTAGAATGGATTTTTTTTTAAAACTCTAGAGGGCAGTGAATGGAAGAAATTTAGAAATATTATAATAATTATTATTAATAATAATTTATTATTATAATATTATTTTTTGTTTTTGGAGTGAAATTGATTAGGGTTTTTGAACCCGCGTGAGAATGGCGTAAATGAATGGGATAGCAGGCGAAGGATGGAGGTTTGGAAAGTGATGGAGTTTGGGAGAGGGGAGAAGGCTTGGAAGGTGGTGCTAGAGGGGAGGTGTGGGCTTGTTGGTGCTAGAGGTGAAGGTGAACGAATGAGGGAGAGGCGATTGTAGAGAGGACAAGGCGCAATGTTGAGGGGAGTGCGACTAGAGAGCAATGAGTGGGGAGGGCTCGTAGGAGGTGCAAGGGATGACTGAGTGAGGAGAAGTCGCAGTTAGTGTGTGTCATGTCCCAAATTGGCATTGGGTCACAATGGCCTAAGCACATTGGACATATTCATTAGAGTTTGTCAAATTGATGCTAAGGGTCAAATAATTGCCAAGGAGGAAAATTACTAGTTTCCTAGGTTTGGGGTGGAAGCTTTGGGATTTGGAATAAGGGGAATAATAAATGATGTTTGAAAATTAGAATGGCATAAATATTTAATAAAGGAGCTAAATAAATATATACAAGTAAAAATCAAAGTGGCATTTGATCATGAAGACACATGGAGGAAGGGGGACCCACATATGGCTAGATTTCCCCACTACACTTGGCATCATTCTCTCACCGATTCGAGTTTAAGGTGAATGGTAGCATACTTGGGGGAGTTCAAAAGGTATTATTCATTGAATGACTCATCCAAGGTCGAAATGTAGAGGAAGAGTAACTCCCATGGAAGAGGAAGAGGCAATTTGGAGCTAGTGAGACACTTGGGCTAGATTCCCTAGCTCTATGACAACAATGATGAAGATGCTAGGACATCTATGACACAAATCAGATCTGAAGTCTGACATATGACATATATGACATGTCAGGGCTAAAAATAGCCTCCAAGATGGCGCTCAAGGGAGTTAGGGAAGCTAAGATGCTTCCACATGTGATTTGGAGGAAGTGGGAGACTAGGAATTGTTGTATAAGTGGCATTCTTTGGAATCTCTTCCCAACTTGAGTTGGCATGAGTCTCTTGGAAGGAATTCGACCCATGGAGGACATTAGAAGTTTATAAATGTCAATAACAAAGAATGAATCCAACTTTTGATCATTTGAGAAATTTGCAATTGCATTTGTGAAGAGGGAGAGCTAGTGGATGACTAGTTTCTTGCCTTAGCGAATTTCGAGGGTGAAAGATTCCCATCCAAGTTGGTAATTGGAAAGGCCATTCAGACCTTTCATTTGGAGCTTTAATGGAGTCATTTGTTGCAGGTGTAAGCTACAGGGCAGATCATGGTTTCTTCTAATCCATCACATTCTCTCAACCATTTCCAGTTTTGAAGGCATATTCTTGCTCGAGGGAGGGCGTTTTTGGTGAGCTATTGTACTCTTTGGGGGAGCTTATAATGCCCAATTTCTTTTGTAATATGATGTAAATACTCCGTTCTTCATCTTCAGAAAGTTTCAGGTCGAAATTCCAAGTAGAAATGTATAAATCTCATTTTTAATGAAAGAGCAGTGCCATTTCCCCACTACCTTGTTGTGAACCAATGTAATGTTGATGGATTCGAATGGATAAGTAAACTACTGATGGTTTATTGATGTATTATACAAGTTTCATGTTCAGTACTCAAGCATTTGAAGTCATTTTACTCAGTTTATTTACATTTGGAGAAGATTTGGTGCCATTTCCCCAAGGGTCGAACTAGTAATTTTTGCTACTGTTTGGGAGAAGGTTAGAACAGACTTAATAACTGATTAATGGTGCATATGAGACCTTAATAATACCCCTGAGACATCCCCTACCTATGTTCAGAAATTCGAGTGGGGTTGGAGGCATTTGGGAAGCCATTTTCAGTATTTACCCTGGGGGGATTTGAACCTCAAATTGCTAGTTAAATTCCATACTTTGTCCAGAATCTTAAACAAGATGGTCATAAATCATCCTTGAACATCATAATCAAGTAAAAATATCAGACATACACCTTCCTTGAAGATTTGAAGGCATTTGGAGCCAATTTGAGACCTAGAGACCAATACTAGTCAAAGGGAAATTACTAGTAAAGTTCCCTACATTGGCCAGAATCGAAAGAGGATTTGCAGAAGTATTTTAAGGTCCAAAAGCATCCCTGAAACACATATTTATGTTCTAACATCATCCATATACCTTCTCAAAAGATTTGGGAGCAATTGGAGCAATTTGGAGACCTAGAGCTCAAAACTAGTCAAAGGTCGAACTAGGGAAAAAAAGTGAAAAATTGCCATTTTAATAAAATTCCTAACAAGGGACATTACAGTGTGGAGTGTTGGAAGAGCGGAGGGGTGGAAGGATATTGCAGGAGGGACGTGTAGAGAGAATGAAAAGTGGGCGGGAGGAAAGGCAGGTGGAAGGCGGAAGGGGTATGGGGGCTGTCGCGTTGAGCTGGAGTGGGTGCGCGAGTAAGGGAGCAGCACGCAGGAAATGGGGCCGGGACTGCTGGTTGGAGAGGTGAGAGGTGAGTAGGGGCCACGGGAGGAAGGGATAAGGCGTCGATGGAGAGATGACTCATGGACGGAGGAGCAATGTGGAGCGGGGCATGAAGGGATGGCGCACAGGGAGGACGGGGGGAAGCGAAGGGAATGTGGATGTGAAGCAGATGGAGGTGGAGAAACAAGAGTGGAGGGGACGCACGTGGGTATAGGTCATGCAGGAGGAGTGGGCATGGGAGTGGTAGGTGCGTTGAGGATATGAGCGAATTGGAAGGAGCGCTGAGTTACATCGCGGGTGAGGGGCGTGTGGGGTTTGGCTAGGGCGATTGGATGGGAAACGTGAGCAAAGGGGGGAGAGAGCGGAATGGGATGGAGAGCTGTGGTCAAAGACCATTTGACGAGAGAAACTCTCTGACGGATGTCTATGGCCAGCATCCGCTATCAGATATGCCTAAGAAGGGGCTTTGATACCAATGAAACAAGAAAAAATCCGTTTCTTAAGGGAAAACCTAGTGGAAATATTGAAGATAATCCATAAATGGGTTTTTAAATAATAAAAATATATATTTGGATGAGATATGATATGAATTACAATTGAGGGTTCCCTTATTTATATTTTGACGGAATACCCTTTCAACAATAGACATGTCTTTTCGTAAAGACATTATTAATTAATTATTATTATTATTATTTATGCTGTTATATATTTGTTGATTGTTTATAATTATTATTATTATTTTATTCATAACACATAGCATCAAGAGCTCCAACAAACCAAGAGAAATATAAAAGATCTCATAGTGAACCCATATCTTGTTGTGTTTTTAGAAAGAGAGGGAGGCATTATTTATATAAGACTAGCGTCACCTAATTTCAAGTTATTAGCCTACAAGATAATGTAAAAAATATAACTTTTGGCTTGCTCACCCACAACTTAGGGGGCTAAACCACACTAAAAGACATGAAAGTAGTAAATAAAGTGCAATTAGGCTACACCAAGTGCTAGGTGTGCCAAAAGGAGGATGTCATGCCCCAACTAACCCCAATAGCTATGTGCCCTCAACGTCCTCCTTCATTATTCTTGTAGGCTTCTTCAATAAGGAAGTACAAATTGTGGGTACACAACCCAGAGGAGGGGTAACATAGGTCCAACTGAGCAAATAAGGTGTGCTAAACAAATGCTATCACCTTTTACATGGCAAATAAATGAGTGTGGTCATGCGTCTAAGTGATGAGCCCCCCAAGGACACCAACCCCTAGGGGACGAGCACCTCCTGGAGGAGGAAATCAAGCGGACCATCCATGACATGATCAGGGGTATTTAGCCCCAAATCAACACTCTATGCTTCAACTTGGCCTTTACATCAAATTTTTTTAAACCCTTGCTCTGGTAGAGCTAACTAGGAATGACGTAGATACTCTGAGGCGTTACACAACGTTAAATGCTTGATCTTTTGTGTGAAGCAAGTCTCTTTGTGTTAGGGAAGCCATCTAAACTCATTCCATCTCTTGCTGTGGTTAGTTTCCAATCAAATTTGATCTTCCCATGGGAACGATTTGGAATTGTTAAAACCCTAGCACCATAACCCTAGTTTTCACAAATTAACTAACTATTGGGAATTCCTTGAATTGGATTGCACTCAAACCACCTAACTAAACCCCTAACCAATCGACGTAAACATAGCTCAATAGTCATTTTCATAGATATAGGAGTTTCATCTCATGGTACTCATTCTTAACTTGTTAGATCGCCAATAGTATCCAGTGGCTAAAAAGGGGTTGGGCATTTAAGCTTAACTTGGGACACCTCTCGTGGCTAGTTTAGTTCACATTGTATGCATTAAGAAGCCTAAAGAGAGAAGAAAACTATCTGGAGTGACAACTTATAACACTTTTAGGGGGATAGTCTTTCTTGAGCATCACAGTCTTGGTGATCATCATTCCTCGTTGTCCTGGATAGGATCACTTATCGGGGTCACTACAAAAATTGTGATAACTGGACCCTTCTCAATTTCTTGGTTCATTGTCGCAGGGGGACTATGTTTCTGAAATTTGTGGATGCATCTGCACATGTCAAAGATGCGACATTACTATGTGAGTTATTGGATGAGTTCATCCAAGAGATAGGCCTGCAACATGTTGTCCAAGTCATAACGGATAATGCTCCGAATTATGTGGCTGCTGGTAGGATGTTTATGTCCAAGTATCCTACATTGTTCTAGACTCCTTGTGCCACTCATTGCCTTGATTTGATCTGAGAGGATTTAGGAAAGATTGATTGGATCAAAGATACTGTTGGTTTAGCTTGGAGCATCACAAAATTTATATAAAATCATGCAACGATGCTTAGCTTGATGAGATAGTTCACAGGTGACAAAGAGTTGGTGCATCTTGCCATCACACGCTTTGCCACTAGCTTTATTTTTCTTCAGTCTCTCTTCAGTTCCATCTGGGACTTTTAGGCGATGTTCCTTTCACCTGAGTGGCATGCTTGATCATTTTGCACTAGACCAGAGGGGCAAGCCACATTCAGTCTAGTTACATATTAGGAGAGATTTTGGGATGCAGTGAAGGAGGAGTGCACGATTATCAAACCTTAGGTAAAGGTTCTTCGCTTGGTTGATGGAGACAAGCCCGCAATGGGCTACTTGTACGAGACCATGGATAGGGCCAAAGAATCCATCGGTGCCTATTATGAGGACAAGGGAGATCATGGACAAGAGAGACACCATATGATATGGGGGTTGATTTATGTGTGAAGGAACCACACACTCCATCGCCCCATTCATGCTGTAGGGTTATACCTCAACCTTGCATTCTTTTACTCCTATGGATTTAGGTTTGATGGAGAGGTTATGGATGGATTCTACGAGTGTGTCTAGAGGATGGTGCCTAGTGCACCTGACTGTACAGAGATTTCCCAAGAGTTGGAATTCTATAAGAGAGCCATGGGATTATTTGGGTTACAGGACCACCATAATGCCAAGTAAGCTTCACCTTGTTTCAAGTTTCAAATTTCATTTTCTCTTTCTTTGTTTTAAATTTCATTCATTCATTATCTTTTCTTATGTTTCTCTAATTTGTTGTAGATACTAGGTGGGAGAACTATGGCTCCAAAATACCTATTCTACATAGGCTTGACATTTAGGTGTTTAGCCAAACATGTAGCTCTTCTAGTTGTGAGTGCAACTGGAGTGTATTTGAAAAAGTACACACCAAAAAGCGCACCAGGTTAGAGAATTTCAAATTCATTATAAAATATTAAATTGTAATTTATAATTTATGCCCCTTTACCTTCTAATTTATGTATTATAAATTTATAATTTATGATCCTCCTATAGGTTGGATACCCAATGCCTTAATGATTTGGTCTTACTTCTACTCAATATCAGCTTCTGGGTGAAGCAGACTGAGAGAAAAGTTGACGTGAAGGCCATTTCATTGGATGGGATTGACATCACTGCTCCGTGGAGGGAGGGTGGCGTGTGAGGATCCTGTTATGGAGGCAACCCCTAACTGACTAGAGGATGATCATGACAGTGATCATATTCATGATACAAAGGCTCTGGATGAGGATGTTCTAGAGGATTTTCAGTTTCACACTGAGTCTGGGAGTGTGCCATCGTCAGAGCCACTGTCAGAGTTAGAGGGAAATAGACTCGATGGTAGAAGTGGTAGTGGTAGAGGACTTGATCAAAGTCTACTTGCTCTACCTTCTTCTTCTATAGGACATTAGTTTCGAGGGCCTTCTTCAGTTTCTAGACGACATCATTTTTCAGGTCTTCTTCTAGAGTGTAAGATCCCAAGTAGGGAATACTACTTCTTTCCCTAAGTTTTCTTACTTCCAATGACTGTCTTTGTAAAGAGTTCACAACCACTAGTTTTATGTACTGTTTTGAATAAGAATAAGATAATCTTCCAAGCATATTTAACCCAAGGTTCGATGGTATGCCATGTTTAAACCATCAACCAATAAATCTGATCCATAATTATGACAATTATAAAATATCAGTCCTAGGTAATTAAATGAGCAAAACTGACCTTAGATGCTGTTGAAAGTTGATTATTGAGAGTGATGACAGCTGCTGCAAATAATGAGGATGATGCTGAGTTGGGAAAGTCATATGCTGAAGGTTTAACTGTCCTGAGTTTAGGTTAACATGCTTGCAAGGTCTGTACTGAATAATATTGCAGATTTCAAGCTGCTGCCCTGTAGAAGTCGCCCATGCAAACAACTACGTTCCTTTAGTCTTGAGGTCAATATAATATGCTCCAGAATGATGAATATGATCCTCAATGTTATGTATTAGGCTAATGGTGCCCTTCTGAAGTGATTGCAAGTGACATGTAGAAGTTTGAGTCTCTCTACTTCATAATATGATTTGCCCTAGGCAGATTGACGCCCATGCAAGAGAGTTGCGCCTTCCTTGAAGAGAGATTGATGATACCTCTGTTATATGAGTGAGGTAGGTCCTGTAACTTACCAATATGGTCCAGAATGACCACACAGTAGATTGGGAATAATATGTAAGCCTCAAACTGATTGTATGTGCTGTAGTGAATAAATCTCCAGGCTCACAAGTCGCCCATGCAATTCTGTGAACTCCTTTGAGTATAAACCAATGGCTAAGATGCCAACAATGGTGTGCAAGATCTATGGAATGATAAGAGGCCAACAGTAACGATCTGCTGCTAATTAATAATGATCCCAGCTCTGGAATAAAGCGTGGACGGTGATTGGATGAAGAAGTATGACGTGCCTCCTAGCTGGCTGCCCTCTCTCAGATCGATGTGGAACTAAGCTACAATGCATCCATGTTACTATAGCGCATCATTGTAGCGTCCGTATGGATCACTGTAGCAGCAGTACAGATTACCGTAGCAACAGTACGGATTACTGTAGCAGCTTCCAAAATTCATAAAATCTTTGGATGCTTCAAACCGTCTCTGCAGCAAGTTATTCTTTGAAGCTTGAATCCTCCATAAACTAATCAAATAAACTCAATATGAATTCTCAAACGGTAGCAATGAAGCCCAATAGTAGGTCTGTGTGATCCACTCAATAAATTGACTAGGACGGATAGATTTCACCATCGAAACCAATGTTGGCTAGGGCTGTGTGCCCTAAACCTAGGATGCTCTCAGAGCTCTCGGACCGAATCTCAATGATCAATAATAATAATGGATCCCGAGTAACTCACTTTATCTTTCTTTTATAACCTTGACATTGCATGCCCTATACCTAAGTCACTTTTCTCTTCTATTTCTCTGTTGAGTTGTATGCATCTCACTTGTTGCATGCGTGCATGCATCTCACTTGTTGCATGCATGCATGTTTGCATGCATCTCACTTTTTGCATGCATGCTTGCACGCCCTTGAGCTAGGGCTCGCATGCTCTGCATGTCCTATGTTTCAGTTTGATCCAAAACGGAACATTACATAGAGGACGTTAGAGTCCAGTACGAGGCCCACGAGCTTCAAGGGAACCTACTCCTAGTTCTAGAGGAAGAACCATTTCCACAGTGATTACCTTTACCTGTAAAAGGGGTAGAGGGAATCGATAGTTTATTTACTTGATTTCATTGTAGATGACTCATAAGGCATTATGATGATCATGAGATACATTTGTTATATTTTTGATCTCTTAGGATTCAGGACTCGATTAATTTTTGATGTGTGATGTATCACTAGACATCTTATATATTAGTTTTCTTTCCATATTCATGTGGCAATGTGTTTATTTGATGTTATTGTTGCTTTAGATGTTTAAAAAGTTAAAAAAAATGATTTTTTTTGTATTTTTTTAAGTTTGCCGATATATTGCTGATTTGTTCTTGAGATATTATGAAACGGTGTTTTTTGGACCCTGTCGATTTTTTCTCCGAGATGATGTTCGCAACATTGGTCTTGACTCTTAACTAGGTAAAAGCTAACACAACCTAGGGTTTCATACCTTTGCCTTAGTTCATACAAATATTGAATTGCCAATTCTTAGGAGAAATGCAACCCCCGATTTCTTGGTGTCGAGAAGGAACGAGACCTAGGTCTTATTCCTTCATCTTCACCTAACTCTCCTACAAAATTCCGTGCATTATATATTTGAAAAAATACAAAAAAATATAAAAACCCTAAAAATCAAATATTTTGTCAAAAATCCAAACAAATATTTATTTTTTCTGTTAAAATCTGAAGTAGTTACCATAGTAATAAATTTACAAAGTTGTTATATTGCTGAAAAATCCATAAAAGAGGTGAAAAAATCCAATAAAAAGTTGTTTTGCAGCTAAAAAAGCTCTAAAAGGGGTGACATCAGCCCTAGGGAGAGTGACGTCTGTCTCAAAGTTATTGCAGATCTGGTACAAGTGTTTTGCAGGTCCATTTTGACAGGAAGATTAAGTCCTACTGATTGCAAAAGGTTCCTAGTTCATCTCCAAGTCATCCGAGGTTAACCTAGGGGGGTTTTGAAGTGCCAAATCAAACTGTTCAGCTTTTATTGTAGAAAATTACAGATCTGAAGGTGAAATCAGTCCCAAAATGCAAATTCATCCATAGAAAAAGGTGCGCCCTAGGGGCGATTGAGTCTCGTTGAGTTGCTGGTCATCGGGAGGTATTTTTGGGGTATTTCCATGGTTAGTTTGGGGTTTTCTTCCAATTTTATGTTTCTGGTTTTTATTTCAGAAAATTGATTTGCATTGTTAATTTACTAGCATTAAGTTTTATTGATCCTAAACATTCCTAGTCATTAAGTATTTATTAAATATCTTGTTGACTCCATTAAGGCACTGATTTACTGATAAAGTGTGAAGGTCTTGTAGAGATAGAGGTGTTCTCGTTGCACATCTTACAAGTCTATTTCTACCTCATATTTGGGAAGTCCCCCATGGCCAAAGGAAGAGGCCTAAAGAGGGAGGAGACAACATTGAGGTGATAGTGGGTGCATCTCCTGAAAAGTTGTCGATCTTAACATCGATCCTTGTGACCTAATCGAAGGGTGCTAATTTGTGAGGTAACACCCCCCATTTTGCATGGGTGTCCACTTGTGATATTTATTACAATTTTAGTTGCGCTTACACCTTAACGTAAATTTGGATGGCTTAGAGTCTTGATGCTAGATTGTAGTGTTAGTTTTTGTACAATTCTAGCAGTATAATTATTTGCAGATAATAAAATAGGATCACTTAAAGAATAACCAAGCATAGAAACAATAGACACAGAATTTTATCCTGCGAAACCCAACAAGGAGAAAACCTAGCAACCTTCGTATAGAGATAATCATTTCAGAGATCATAGTACATCCAGATATCACGAATAAGAGAGAGAAAAAGAAACTTCACCAATAGTAGCAACCCCAATATAACCTTCTCTAACTGCAGCAGCGAATTTCTCTTCTCCTTGAGTGAATTAGCTTGTGTTGAGTGAGTGTACAAATGAGAGGTGCGACCTCTCTATTTATACTAGTAAAAAAATGACTTTTTACTTAAGTGGGCTGACCAGACTTTCCCTAACTGGGCCGACCTGACTGGGGCAGTTCTGCCCATTGTTTGGGGCAGACTGCCCACTGTTTGGGGTAGTTTACCTATTGGGCCGACTTGTCTTGGGGGAATACAAAAATTACATTTAATAAATGTTTTCTTTGGGTGATTCCAACCCAAGGTTTACATTGATTCTTTCAAGGTCTTTACATGATCAATTACATCAATATTTTCTCCCGAAGGAGGTACAACAATAATATAATAAAGTACATTAAGAATAACTTCCGAAGTTACATTATTTCCAACATGTAGCATATCGTTCTTCATGATGTTTTTGCCTTGGTTGCTGATGGATGATTGATGTGTTGATGGTGTCTTGCTTGGGTTACTTGCTTATTCTTGGTTCTACAATATATGGATGGTATCAACACCTTTCACTTGATGATCTTCATGGCATTGGCTCGCTTTTTGTACTTTTTTTTTCAATTCTTGGGCGATTTGTGCATAACATGACCTTCACTTCGGACACCTAGATCTCCAATTCCCTAGCTTAGATGGTGGCTTATGATATATGGTTGAAAAGCTCTTTTCGAGACCTTTCTAGTGGTCTAGAACGCTCCTCATTCCTCAAGGCCTTGGAGAATTTGTACGTTCTTTTTGGGTGTCAGATTTTGGTTTATGGGCAATTTTTAGCAGTTTTGGTGGTCTGTGTTCAAAAGGGTCGTTCAAAAAATGTTACTGGGCAAATTAGCAGGGCTAATTCCCAGTAAGCAAAAATAAGATCAGCGACCCAATGTCACCTCAGTCACCGTTCTAACTTCTTCGGAAGTCGAAACCTCCAAGGAGAAGTATCCTTATGAAACCCTGTAGAACACTAGGACAACCACGGGAAATATATTCTCTATGCAAATTGTAGTTAGACCAATGCCTAATGGAGTCAAGTGTATTCTACTTTAACCAATAATGCTTAGTTCATTCAATGAAATGTAAGAACGTGTACACATGTATAATAATCAATATTGGATCAAAAGACTATATTGCTAACACACTAACCAAATATACAATTTAGAGATGGTTGTCCAAATCATTCAATAATCAAATGTAGCATGACAATTCGTAATCAATTATAACTATTAAAGAGACTATAACCATCAAGCAATGAAATGTAAAAGATCATTTACGATGTAGTTTCCAGATTTGTATTTAACATTTATAGCAGCAGAAATGGATGCAAGGATTATCATTCAATATTATAGCAATAAAATACTAAAGTGTATGTCAAAATAAAGGCCAATAATAATCAACCACATGTAAAATAATCAATGCAGGATCAAAAGATTGTGTTGTGAACAATCATCAACCAAAAATATACCGAGATGTAGTTTTCAAAGTCGTTCATTGGATTAGATCAAAGCATTTGAGTGAAAACCATGTGTATCGTTTAGCATTCAATAGATAACATGCAACCTAGTGTGATTTCTAGATCTGTATGTTGCCTTCAGTGCACATGTGTTAACCCTTGTCAGTAGCAACAAATATTTATTTACATTACCATTTCAGATACTTTAATATCAACATGAACCATTCAACAACTTAGTATTGATTTAATTCACTGAAGTAACGAGTTTTAACCATTAGAAGCCAAATATAATTTGAATCAGAAATAAAACTCAGATCTGTATGTGTAATTTCTGAGAGAGGTATGCACAATAAACCATCATTAATAATGCCTAAAAATGGAGAAAAACGCTAGGTGAATAACCATGAATTTAGGGACTGAAATATAATTTTATTTTGTGTTCTGTGTGTGTGGATAAAGGGGACAGTTAGAGCACACAAAGTCCGCAATTTTTAAAATGAAGACCTGTGTATAGGGTAAGAATAAGGGCTTGGTGAAGGAAGGAAGGGCAGCCAAAAGCATGGAGAAGGGAGGTGGATAGGGCAGTGAAGGAGATGAAGATGGTAAGTGGGGAGAAAAGGGGCAGCAACAGAAAAGAAGGAAGGCCGTGACTGGAAAAGGAGTAGGTCTGGAGCAGTGTAAAGGGGGCTGCGAAAGTGAAGAAAAGGAGGCAGCGAGGGTCAGAAAATAAGATGGGCGAAGGTGGAGAAAGAAAGAGGGATGAAGGGCAAAGTTTTCGGAGGTGGGCTGAAATTATAGGGCCCTCAATTTTAGGGGCCGAAAATTCTGTGAGGCCCTAAAATGGCCAAAAAAGGATTTTTTGAAATTTTATGAATTTTTAGGGTTTTAGGGTTTTGTTTTTATATACAAAACAAAAATAAGATCTAGGTTACCAAAAATCGAAACAAAATGAGCTAATATAATATTTACGAACACACAAACTCAGAAATTTAGGGTTAGATGTAGATGCACAACCTTAGGGTTTCAAGAGGAAACTATCTACCCAACCCTAGGGCATCAATGAGAGGAGTTACCCTCCTTAAGATGGTACTTGGCAAGCTTGACAACTAGGGCTAACCTCAACAATCTCTAGGATTCGTTGAGGGAACCTAGTCTTAGCAAGACTTGAAGACCTAAAGGTCAAGCTTGAATGCAAAGGTGACCAAAGACAAAAATGACATGCTAATCAAGACAAAATGAAGCAACAATGGCTTCCATTCAACCCTAACAAGCATCACTTTCATACAATTTGACAGAGAGACATCAAACAAAAAGTATGGATACCTCTATGTGCATGTGTTAAGCAAACAACTCTAGCCTCACCTTAGCAATGGCATGAACAAAAGTAAGACTTCCAAGAAATGCTTCAAACTTGCAAGATAACCTTCATCAATGAGTGCGCATCCCTTCAAAGAGCCCAAGTTAGGAAAATAGCAGACATAATGAAATTATCCCAAAAGTTGATGTCTAAAAATGAAGTGAGGAGATAGAATTTATATGATCTCACACTCACTTTACAGAAAATAAGGTCAATTTAATATTTAAAAATGTCAACATAAAAATATAAGAAAAATAATATAAAATAATATAAAGATGGCCTATGGTAGGCTACCTGGGGTATTTCCCCCCTTAGATGCAAAAATATGCTAAACAAGGCCAATTTTGACGAAACTAAAGGCCAGACAGTGCAAGGGGGGGTCGTCATGCCCCAACTAACCCCAAAAGTGATGAAAACCCTCAACTCCCCCCCCTTTTAGCAAGCAAACAGTCTACCCAGGAGGATGACGTCATCCTTTGAAGGAGGGCCCAGAGGGAGGGCGCTGCTGAACTGGAGGACCAGGAGGGTGCTGGAGGTACTCTAGAAGATAAGAGCGTGTCTCAGTGTTGAATCAACTGTCGTTGGAGTGATAAAACAAGGTCGGGGTCATGTGACCCAGTGACTCGCTTCTGGAAGCGCTAGACACCAACCTCAGGGTTTCAAACCCTTTCATGAGGCAATCAACGATGCCATTAAGCCATAGTACTTCCTTAGGAGAAACTAGAGGGTCTGGCCATAGCTCTACCTCAGTATAAGCTGGCTAAACACCCCTCCTTGTCAGAAAAAAGACACCCTCTCCCTGGGGTACCTCTACAGGCGCGCTGGTGCTAGTACCATCGTAACATTGGCTCCAACTGCGGGACGAGTACTCCTGAGGGTGCTCGAGAATCCAAGGACCATCTGGGTACCTATAGACCTACACACATATCAAATAACCAGGGGCATCAAAATACCCAGAGGCAGACACTTCCGTCCTGCCTTGCTCGTCAAATAATACCAAAAATAAAATGCATAAACAAGCGACTAACCTATGTCAACATGAAGAACGTCAAATACAATGCAATGATAATAGTATCTGCCTAACCTACCTACCTATGCTAACATAAGAAGCAAAAAAGTACTAGGTAAAATCATACCACCAATGTAACCATTTGAGTAAACAATTGATACCTGTTGCTTTACCTTTGTCTTTAGATAGAATCCATGATAAAACTTGATTGATCACGAAGCAAACACGTATCGAGGTTTCCATCATGATATAAGATGAGGATTGGCTGGCTACAGGGACTAGGGAGCTATAATATTGCTGCTATGGCAAGAAATTTCTTTTACAAGCCCCATTTATCCAAGCTTCCTCAAGACTAATGTATGGACCATCTTGAGGATATATTGGCATTGGGGAAAAATTTTGCTTGAAAATTGCTTGATTGTCCATTTGAGAAAGCATTTGTGGAGGAGGACCTTGCAAATCTTCACATATTAGCTGTAACCTGTGTGGACAATCCCTTGGAAATACATGCATATTGTTCTTCTTTATAATTATCGTGTTAGTAGTTTTAATGATCTTTATCATTTTAAAATTGTCAACTACATAATTCCATCCTTCACATTTCAAACGAAAAGATAAACAATATAAATTATGACAATGTGAAAAGAGAATCATACCTGTCCACATACCTGTATTGCCTTCACTGGAAAGTATTATTGACCACTTACCGATACCGGACAAAAATGGCTGAATACTTCTTGTAGAATATAGTTGATTTGGGCTTACCATGAATTGAGAGATATTGGAGAAATTTTGCACAAGAGCATTGTCAATAGGCACCACATCTTGCACCACTGCGTCTTTTAGTAAAGAAAAAGGATTAAACCATTCTTCATCGGAGACAGAGCAAACTTCTTCATCCATATATATGCTCGGGAGACGGTCTATTATAATGCTACAAGGCCTTGAAGAATCGTACATTGGCGGGCCAATGAACTTCCAATAATCATCGTTTTCCACATACCTGCAACTTTCTTCCAAGAGAGCCAACATATCATACGAAACTGTAACTTGAGGATATGGAACACTTACCATTTCTGTACATTCTTCAGTGTCTTCAATTGAGGCCTCTTGTTCTTCATCTTCTGTAATTACTTCATTTTCCTGGTTTTGAACAATAGTTTCTTCAAGTAAAACTTCTGAGAATCGATCTTTATGGATTTCTTCACCGAACAAGTTCCTTGCCTGTTCAACACAAGGCATCCATCTGTCACGGTGCTCAGGATCCCAGTAGCTACATAAGGCTTTTACCAATTCTGCAAACGATGATATTGTTGCTTTTTCTAGGCCCACGAACCAAGCAAGAGGCTTTCCTCCCAGGTGATGAACAAATGATCTCATTTAAATGCTTTCTTCCTTTTTAACGCTATTTTCTGCAGCCATCATCATGAACCATTCAACATGGTCCCAGGCCTTACCAGGACTGCAATTGAATGGGTGCCAAAATATCTCTGGTAGCTCATCTGAATACCCAGGAAACTTTGACAAATCAAGAGGAGCAAAAGCTATCTTGTTTTCGGCATCTGTAGGATAATCAGGATCCTTAAATTCAAATGGAACATCTTCTTTGCAAGAAGAAGCCATGTCACCCAGTTTCCTTGTCTTTGTAGAGTACTTTTGTTATTTTTCTTTAGTCGGAGTCGCCAGGAGAGACTTGCCAAACTAGCTTAAGAAATCTCACCAAAGTACCAAAAACAAGAGCGTATCTGAGATGATCGGGACTGAGTTCTGAATCGACCAGTGGAGTCGCTTTTAAATGAGTGGAGTCGCCAGGTAAGATCTGCAAGATTAGTCCTCAACAATATTTTCAAAATACCAATCAAAGACTCACCTCAATCTTCTTACCAAATGTCGTTTTGCCAAGGATGCCAATGACTCCGGATAAACCACTTCGATTTACGAAACATCCCCCGTAACGGTGCCAAAAATGTTATCGGGCAAATTAGCTGGGGTAATTCCTAGTAAGCAAAAATAAGATCAGTGACCCAATGTCACCTCGGTCACTGTTCTAACTTCTTCGGAAGTCGAAACCTCCAAGGAGAAGTATCCTTTAAGGAACCCTATAAGGCACCCATAACAACCAACTATCTATATTCTATGCAATCTTATAGTTAGACCAAGTGCCTAAATGGAGTCAATAATATTATGATCAATGTTAGTGAGTGCAAGAGATGTGTCATTAGCATGGTATTGTAAGTCTAGTGCAATTGTACATATTCTTTAGCATCCAATGGATAATATCATCATTTAGGTCACCCAAAAAGGCACTATTCATCAGTATGTATATCGGCTCTAAATAATTTCCAACCGAAACTAAACTAGTTATGTCAAGACCTCGAAATAACCAAACGAATAATCAAATAAACCCCAAGAAAAGCAATGTGTGTAAAAGAGGATTTTCTAGTCCTACTGTAGATGCAATTCTGATTTATATACACAGTAAAATAAGCATGAAGAGAGGTGAATAATAAGGAATCAACTTTCGACGAGTTAAAACAAAAGATAAGTCAAGCACCAATTCATACTTTGCCTAACTTGCAGAAGCCTTTGGAAGTGGAGATAGATACAAGTGGGAATGCCATGGGAGCAGTTTTGATCCAAGGAGGTAAGCTGATATGTTATCATTTTGAAATGTTTAATGGGGGAGTCCTAAACTACCCTACCTATGATAAGGAACTCTATGCCTTGGTTCAAGCTATTAAGAAGTGGAAGCACTATCTGATGGGCTTGGAAACCATTATCCACACAAATCACCATCCATTGCAGTATTTGCAGGCCCAAAGTTAGCTGCAACAAACCAACCATTACGAGTGGATGGGGATTTTGCAACAGTTTCATCTAGTCATCAAGTATAAGAAGGGAAACACTAATAAGTTGGCAGACATGCTTTCAAGGCCACCCACATCCAAGATTACAACTTTGGGAACTCTTATGCACATGGAACCTTTTACCCATGATGCATATAAAGAGGGATACACAGAAGGTGAAGGCTTTAAGGAGGTGTTTCAATAGCTACAGGGCTAATTTCATGTAGAAGATGGTGACAATAAGGCTTACAATCATCTCTAGAATGGGTTACTCTACAAGCTAGACAAGCTCTACGTTCCTAAAGGTGAAAGATTGCAGCTTATTAGAGAGGCGCACACCTCCAAAGTTGTAGGGTATTTTGGTGTTGGGAAGATAGTTGCTAACTTGCAATGGTATGTCATGTATTGGCCTAGAATGCAAGAAGATGTAGCATGGTATATTAGAGGATGCATACTTTGTTGAAGCAAGCCCAGTAATAGAAAACAAGGTCTATACCACTAGGAAGGGACATGATTATTTATTTGTGGTAGTTGACAGATTCAACAAGACGTGCATTCTTATGCCTTGTAAAAAGACCATCAAACAACAAGGAGCACACATGTTCTTTGAGTAGGTCTGGATGCACTTTGGAATACCAAGGAGCATCATCTCAGACAAGGATATTGGATTTCGCAGTCCCATTTGGACTACACTTTGGGAGAAGATGGACACTAAGTTGAAGAGATCTACAACATTCTATCCACAAATAAATGGTTTAGATAGAAGTAGTCAACAAGACTTTGGTGCAACTTTCGAGGGGTTGCAATCAGAAGCATCCAAAGACTTGGGATGAAAATTTGTTCTATGTTCAACACTCTTATAACTGTGCAGTCCACACTACCATTAGTAGGTCCCCTTTTGAAACTTGTTTTGGATATCTGCCACCTTCACCTCTAGATGTTGTATATGGACAGCAAGGGGTAGTGAAGGAAGACACCATAGGTGAAGCATTAAGAGTTGAAAAATTCATTGATAAAATTAGGCAGATCCATTTGCAAGTACATGATATATTGAAGAAGTCACAGGAAAAGTACAAGTCCAGACATGACCGACACAGGTTTGAGAAATCATTCAAAGTGGGCGATAGAGTTTGGTTACAATTGGACAAGGAAAGACTACAGGGTCTTAGTAAAAAGATCAAGGCTTTGTGGTATGGCCCTTTTGAGGTATTGGAGAAGGTGGGAGATAACACCTTCAAACTCAGTCTACCCCCATACATGCGCATTTACACAATAGTGAATATAGAAAATTTGAAACTCTATTAGCCTTCCATGTTAGATCAGGAGGAGCAAGTCCTACCTACCATAGAGGACTTAGCACCTGATGCTCAAGCAGAGTTGGCAGAAGACATAGTTTTGCAGAAGAAGTTGAAAACTACTAGACAAGGGCAGCATGACCTTTGGCAGATTGGGTTGAAAGGATAACTTCCAGGCAAGGCTAAATGGTACTTCAGAGAGAAGATCAAGGAAAAATTTCCTCACCTCATTTAGTAAGAGCTTTTGGGGACCAAAAGCCTCCTAGAATGGGGAGGTATGATCCAAAATGGATCAATACATAATTTGTCGTCTATTTTGGTGCTTTCTGGGTGGAAAAATACGATGAATTAGCTTGTAGGGCCCATTTTAGGGGCAAGTCTTACTTTGCAGATTTGGGGTCTAGAACCTTTCGAGGCTCGTTTTAGGGATTAAACAATGTTTTTTGGGGTTAGAAGTTTGCAAGCATAGCTTTCAATCCCTCCACACTATTTTACACTCTGAGACCTTTCCAACATTGTAAGAATTGCCTCAATTGGAGTCTGTATGAGGAAGCTATGCCTCCTGCAAGTTTTCAGTTGACCACCATAATACCAAGTGGATTCAACGTTAGCTCTCATTCCCCACACATGTGGAGCTAGTCACGTGTGAACTTTCAAGAATATTCTAGGGTCTAAAACCCTAGCCCTAATTGAGAGTTGAGGCATGTACAAACCTTAAAACTAACCCTAGATGACTATCGGGCTATGTTAAATATCGTGTCATTAGGAGAAGGGGTTCCATTCTAATGATGCTATTGTATTGCTCCATAGATGAGCAATAGTAAGAGAGTGGATATTAGAGCAAAATAGGGGAAGTAGGAGATCTTGTAGTAGCTGTGCGGGCTACAATGTGAAAGGTAATTCCATAGTAAGTACCACTTTCTTTGTATTTGCATTACATATTGGAGAAGAAAAGAGCAAGGCACAATCCTCACTTTTGGCTGGGTTTTTCCCCATAGTGGGTTTTCCGAGGGTATTGTTATCACACCATAGTAGCAGGGCTACTATTCTTGCTTAGCAGATATCTGCACATTTCAGAGCTTGGATTATTCAGAGCTTGGCTATGATGAGTTTATATTTTGAGATCACTCATGATCGGAGTAGTGTATTTTATCAGACTTATGTTAGACCTTGTGCCAAGGTTGAGCCTTGAGAGTTTAGATGTGATGATCGATGTGACCCTTTTATTCCATACAGTTTCAGTTCATTGCCTAGAGATGTTATTATAGCAATGTTTCAGATGGTTTATGACGATTATTATGATGATGTGATATGACCTATGGATTTCTGATCATTGATTATGGATTATTATCTTGTTGCTTTAGTCATGTTCACAGCATTAGCTGGGTATATGATTCATGATGTGGCAAACTTTGTAAAATTAAAATGAACTGTCTTGATGATGTTATAATTTATAAAATGGACATATTACTTGCACATTTAGGTTTCTTGACAAAACTCACTGGTTTATTACCTTGCATAGATATGGTTTTTCTTGACATCATTTGTCTGCTAGCTTAGGCACCACCTTCATTTTGTCTCCATCCATCCATGACCTTCCTTGATTAGCTTTTACCCTTGACTTGTCTTGCTTGACTTTCTGATACTGAGGACTTCCCTTTTTACTACCTCTGTGTTTGGATCGCATCCATGTTTGTTTAGTGTCTCGGCTCTGAGTTGGTGACAGAGCTTGCCTTTGGCAAGTTGGATTGTAGTCCTAAATCATTCTGGTCGGTTGTCCCGATGTTTGGCACTAGCATGAAGTCCCCCTAGTCACTTGAGATGTTGTTGGCTAAAATTGAAAGCTCATGTACTACTTATGGAAACTTGTGTAAATTCGCCCATGGAAACTATAAACTCTAGAATGTGTTTCTGAACACACGTGAGTAAAGGGCAAGAGCGATGAACTGCTAAAAATACTCCTCGAAGAGTATAAGAAAGGTCCAAAAAGCAATGGTTCTTAAACTCTATATCTAAACGATTGCTGACCTTATATATATATATAAACATGCTCTGGATGCAAGCTACAATTAGTTGTGCTTTTTAGCGCACCTGAGATTCGAAGGGTTATGTAGGCCAAAAAGGCCATGAAATGAAATTGAATGATCCTAATGAACTTGGATCAACTTGATGTAGACATGATGCCTAAGTTGAATAAGCACTCTCTAAACAACTTACCCATTTGTGAGGTACAGCCCTTCCCCGTGTTATTTGTCCAGCACAGAGTGTAGCTTCCCCCTTATCCCAGTCCAAAGTGTCTTTTAGTTAAAGTTTAGACAGGTCACCCCTTTGCCTAGCCTTGTTCCTAGCCTTCATCCTTAGCTAGCAGTTAGACCATGTCCAATGGGTGAGTTTGTCATTTAAGCTATTGTGCAAGTAATTATAAATAACAATGGAATATGCAAACATGATTAATGCCACTAAATGATGTTTATGTTTTAAGTTAAGCTGTGAGTATGATTAGAGGAACATGTCTTAGTCTATTGATATGATTTATCGTTGGTTGTATATTGACCTAGTCAAACCCAGTTTGACTATGGTCATTTCTTGGGATCCGTGATGATGTGGTCCATGTATGCTGATTGATGATTATTGATGGTCCCACATACTCTTGATGATGATGCTATATGATGGACATATGATTCAGATGGTGATTGATACACATTAGCAGGTTTTATTATTTCTTCATATCATCAAATTCACTATCCATATATGGTGGACCCTACAGTTAGCCCATCAGGGCAACCCATGGTGTATGAGTACACATTCTTAGTAGTTTTGGGTCTTCTGGATCCAATGAGACACTTATCATTCAGTTCTGGGCACTTCTGACAGTGATAGATGCAGTTTTCCACTTGTTGACTAGATTTGGGGCTGATTTTCCAGCCTGACCAGCAGGGGCCATGAGAGGCTACTTCACCTATGGCGCTGTATGAGGAGGGGGTGGTCCAACCACTTGATATTACCATTTACCCCCCCTTCTGGAGAGCCTGGTGGGATCAGTTTGACACCACAGGTGCCCTAGGGGGCAATTTCAGCAGCTTCACAGTTACCGAGGCAGGTTAAAAATGGAATAAAAGGGTCACTGAGGAATTCGATTTGGGCAATTGAGGCAAGGTTTTGGCACTTGGTCTTCACAGAGGTCTTCCAGGGTGAACCCCCCATCTTCCAGCCAGTTTTCATTAGTCAGTGGGGTCCACAGAGGCCACAGGAGGCCTTTTACTGCATGTCTCTCACAGATTTTGAGGACAAATTTGATCATTTGTATTATTTTGGACATATTATTTTATATTATTGTGCCATGGGGATGAGCTAGCAAGGATTGATGCCTCCTAGCCCCACCATGAGCTTCATGTGTCATGTCCTAGTCATATGAGGTGGGCCCATGTACTTTTGCCCCCTTTAGAGGATGACGTCACCCTCACTTAGTCACTTCTAGCTATGACATCACCTCTATTTTGAGTGATCCATGTGTTATATTGTTATGATTCATCTTAGCCATTGATTATGTATTGAGATCTTTTAATCTCAACCACTCATTTCATAAAGTGGTTTTGAGATCTAGGGTTTTGGTCTTTATTATCCTATATAAGGAGGAGACCCCCCTATTGTATAGCTCACCTTTGGAGCTTTGGCATATTGGAATAGAACACTTCTTTGTGGAGCATATTTCTCTTGTCTTGTGGATTCTCTTGCATCTTGAATATACAGTATCTCTTCTATGTATCTTTGTGGATTTTGGAGCTACACGTTGTTTTCTTGTAGGGAGGCCGAATTGGTGGAGAGGAGGACGATTTGAAGAGGGTTATTGTTGGAGGGATCCACATATTCTCTCTTGGGTTGATCTTGGTGACATGGAGTATCATTATTATATCTTTGTGACATAGTTGATGCTTTCTATTACATCTTTCCATCATTTTCATAATTTTCTTACTTGGCTTGTTTCACTTGATCTTGTCTTGTAGGAGGAGGACGATTTGGCATCTTGGAGGAGGAAGTTTTGGCTTGGAGCAATAAAATCTCACTCTTGAATATACACATAGGTGAATGCTATCAATTTGCAAGGTGGCCATAAGCAATTGAGGTAAGTTCTACAAGGTATGTGCCTAGATCCATCCATTCTTCTTCATTGGTCAACAAACCCTTAAAATCAAAACCCTTGTTTTCACTTTTTCTTAGATCTACAAAGATCTAGCTTGGCTTTGGGTATAATAAAAAGAACCCACCTCTATAGTATCCACGGCAATTTGGATCTATAGTTTGGTGGCATTTGGACTTCATTTGACCCTTCCCCCAAGGCACTTAGCCTTCCTTAAGTGAGGTCGCCCTCCTTGGGTAGGTGAGTTAAGCTAGTTCCATCACATGGGTAGGTGAGATCCCACTTGATTCATGATCCCCTCACTTGATAACCTACCCCTAGTGCTTCACTTCATTGATTTTCACCTTGTGGGCCCCATTCCTCATTTTGAGGGTTGTGCCCCACTTGGGTCAATTTTGTGATGCATTTTCAATCTTAGATCTATGGAGATCTAGCCTTTGGATGCCTTTGATCTTCAAAACCCACTTTGATAATTGCCTAAACTACCCCGATCTATAATTTGGCATACTTTGGACTCCATTTACCCATCCATCTTAAGGCACTAGTCCACCTAAGGCAAATCGCACTTCTTGGGATTAGTGTCATGTGCTAGATCCCATATGTGGGTATCTTCAATTTCATCCTAGATCCATAGATCTACTCCTTGCATACCCCTTGGTACCATTTGCACCCCTAATCTCACCTTGTGGGTCCCATTTGTACCATTTCCATATTCTAAGGAAGTGGGCCCCACTTGTGTATTTCATGGTACTAGATCTTGTCATTTGATCTCTCTATGTGGCCTAAATCATTCATTGGTTGAAACGCTAGTCATCCCTTAAGCCTCTTTCAACAATACTTAAACTTCTAGGTCCACCTAACCTTGCATTGGTTTCCGTAACTTGACTTTCACACTTCCCTAGAAACCTTTGCTTTGGTCCAATCATCTTTGATTGGCTATAGGGTCTCTCCCTTGGTCTTGATTCATCTTGATCTAAAGTGAAGAGTGCCTCGGTTGACGTGACTCCTAGCTTGCATTGGGAACCGTGGCATCTCTTGGGTCACCTCTTTAGTTGTCCATCTCCTCTACCATCCTGGATGGGATACCATTAGGGACAACTACAAGTTGTATGATAACAGGTATATTTTGTGTTATTCCTGTGGATGTGTTGTTTTTCTCTAGTTATTTTCCTTCCAGTTCCATTTTTTTCATCATTCTGTGGAATTAAGATAACATAATGAATTAAGTTGCAAGACCTGTTGTGACGAACTGTTCCAATGGAATATCCATGGCAGTTTACGGATCACAGGTATTGGCTTGCAATTCATCTTTCTCTTGTTTTCCCCGAGTAAGGTATTGGAAGTGTTGCCACTCAAACTAGCAGCCCTTTGCAAATCAAGGCAATGTAGACCTAGTGCTAGTGACGGTAAGCTCGGGAGAGAGTTAAACCCAATGTCACCACAGTCTAAGCTCTTAAAGCTTCGGGTATCTACAAAACCCAGGGGTAGACCCTAATCAATAAAAGATACTTGCAACTACCAACAAGCTACAAATACCTTCCACAAAACCTTAGTAGCTATGATTAGTGCCTTATCAGAGTAACAATATCAAATCTAGACACAAGAATCATATATAAATGTAGTTATTCATTTTATCAAATAAAATCACGCCTTTTGATGCAATTTCACATTTCCCAAGGGAATGCCACACTTCCCAAGGCAGGCATTCCAGAAAGTGCACCCTTAAGGGAAAGAGGACAAATGGACTAAAACAAACTTAGAGGGTACGCTGGAAATATCAAACACCCTCCAATTCTCGAATTACAAGGATCTCACGTATCCCAATGCACTTCCTCAAATGAGGAGGCCCTCTAGGGTGGTTTGTGGCCAAAAACCTAGTGCGAATTTTTAGGGTGGACCAGAACAACAAATTCATGGCTACTTTTTGGATTTTTGAATATATTTAAATATTTAGGGATTTTTCTAGTGTAAAAATATTTCTATGCATAAAATAAAATAAAAGACATAAAATTTGATAAAAAGAGGATAGTTGAAGGATAGGGTATTAGATTTTTGTCTGAAACCCTAGGGCTATGAGAGATTGAGGCTAACACCACTCCTTTTAAGATAGCTTCCAATACTTGCAAGTAGGGCAAAGCTAGCAACCATCTAGGGTTAGGTAGAAAAAGGCTTAATTAGGGAAATAGAGAATTCCAAGACGCGATAGAACCATGGAGAGCTCCTTGATAGGAAGGTCTCCTCAAGCAAGTAGACAAAATGCTAGCAATCAAACCCCACCTTAGTCCAAAGCACTTCAAGAATGACATTAAACTAGGGTTAGGAGATAAACTTACCAACATTAATCAAGGAATAAGCAAGGAGATGCACCTTAGGTCACCCTTGAGCACAAGTTATCACAACTATTCTTAGCATCCACTTAGCATGTGATTATCAAACCCTAAAAATTCTTCCATTCACCATTCATGCAAGAGAAAAAGGCATCCCAAGATAAGTGTGCCTAGCTTCAAATGCTCATAAACCAAGAGAAAGATAGAATATTTCATAATTTGAATCCTTGTTCATGTTTTTTAAGTAAGGTGAGGATGTCTTATTTATATGAGACAACCCTCAACCTTTTTACATATTTGAGCCTACAAGTCAATGAAAAAATATAAAAGTCCACAAATTTGGGGACTAAACCACACAATGACATAAAATAACAATAAAAATGTGAAATTAGGCTCCACCAAGTGCAAGGTGTTAATTTATCCAGAGATCACTACTCCCTTTGGATGCTCTGAGATCTCAAGCGGTTTGAGTCTCTATAAATCAGAAATACAATAATGACTTAAGATACAAACACTATAGATCTCTTAGCACTTCCATAATGAAAATACAAAGCAATCACACAATAACTCAAGATGTACCCTGGAAACCCCAAACGAGGAAAACCAACAATCTGAGGGGCTATCTTCTATCTCGAGCCTAGAGCAAAGCAAGTAGAAGATAAATACATACAAATACTTCAAATGAAACAACCGAACCTGACGGGTATCAAAACCCTAGATCTGCATGCAAAGACTGATGCATGCACTTGGGAAATGTGCCTTAACTGTCAATACGGATCTGGATCTCTGCAAGTCAAACTCTATCTGTACTATCTCTCTCACTCCATAGCCCTGATCTGCTCTGCCAAAAAAGAAGGCCAACTGTCTAGATCTGAAGAATGCGCCCCTCTCTTTGCATGGAAAAGTGCTCCCTCCTCCAACTGTCGGTAACTCGTACTGAATAAGATCTCAATAGATCTGAGCTCTGATCGTCATAGTTCTTCCTCAATAACTGAGAAAGGCCTACTCCGAAAATATCAGTTGCTCAATCCTCAATCTGGATCCTCCACGAGCTGCTCTCCTTAGAAAGTGTGCCCTCCTCTCTCAAGAAAGTCCCCCACCTCACAAACTGATCTAACTGTGATCTGTCTGCTC
This sequence comes from Larix kaempferi, assembly GCA_027924585.1. NCBI lineage: Eukaryota > Viridiplantae > Streptophyta > Pinopsida > Pinales > Pinaceae > Larix > Larix kaempferi. Next base: position 13,622,916 of record BSBM01000616.1, on the reverse strand, counting down.
TGTATATCTACTGGTAACCTCTGCCTTCCTTATAACATCTCACTGGCCAATTAGGTGTTCCAAAAACCTAATGTGAGTGCATGCAAAAAATCACTTTTGCATTCATCTTTAATTAACTGCTGTGCATACAAAACTCTGCATGCATCCTGAAGAATAACTCTCTTGGTTAACTTTTTAACACTCCCTCTTAACCAGGAAAGTATTCTGAACCACTCCCATCTTCTCTCTGAAGTACACAAACTTGTTTCTCATCAAGGACTTTGTGAGAATGTCTGCAACTTGCTCATCTGTAGGTATTTACTGAAGCTCAACTAGTAATCTCTGTACATGATCTCGAATGAAATGATATCTGATCTCTATATGTTTGGACCTATCATAAAAGATTGGATTCTCCGAGAGTTTGATGCAACTCTGATTATCATAGTGAATCACTGTAGGCTCCAACTGTCGATCAAATAAGCTCACCAACATCTTGTGAAGCCAAATGGCCTCGCAACTAGCTAAACTAGCCGCCATATATTCTGCCTTTGCAGAGCTCAGTGCTACAAACTTTTGTTTCCTGCTGAATCAAGACACAATTGATGATTCCAAGCTAAAACAACACCCGAAGGTGCTTTTTCTATCACTTGCACTACCTGCCCAGTCAGAATTTGTAAAACCAACGAACTGCACTCCTCCCTTCCTCACATAGTTCAAACCATACTCAGCTGTTCCTGTGATATACTTAAGCACATGTTTAGCTGCCACCCAGTGCACATCTCTGGGCTCCACCATATACTGACTCAAGGTATTGACACCAAACTCAAATCTGGCCTGGTGTTGACCAGATACATCAAGGATCCAATAAGCTGGCGGTGCCTGGTGGGATCAACTAATTCATCCTCAGAAGCGACCATCTTCTTCCAGTTGGTTGTCATAGGTGTAGTCATGGGCCTACAATCCTGCATCTGAAATCTCTTCAGAATGTCCATTGCATACTTTCACTGACCCAAAAAGATATGCCCATCCTCCTGCCAAACTTCCATGCCTAAGAAGTAGTGCATCAACCCTATATCTTTCATTTCAAATTCCGAAGCAAGATCTTTCTTGCAACCACTAATGGGTTTCTCTGCCCCTATAATGAACAAGTCATCTACATACAGTACAAGAATTAGCGGATCCCCATTTACCACAATAAAGTAGAGATTGGGGTCAACTTTGCTTTTTTGAAAACCCAACTCTTGTAAGTAAGTATCTATCCTCGAATACCAAGCTCTAGGAGCTTGTTTCAGACCATACAGAGCCTTCTTCAGCCTGCATACATGAGACTCTCTCTCATGGAACTCAAAGCCCTTTGGCTGCTCAATGTACACCTCCTCCTCGACGAGTCCATTGAGAAAGGCTGTCTTCACGTCCATCTGGTGAATCTTCCACCCCATCTTTGCAGCAATAGAAATCACAGTTCTGATGGAAGTATATCGGGGCACAGGAGCAAACGTTTCATCATAGTCAACTCCCTCTACCTGCGAGAAGCCTCTAGCCACAAATCTGGCTTTGTATTTCTCAATGCTGCCATTTGCAGCATGCTTAATCTTATAGAGCCATCTGGAAGTCACAATTGACTTTCCTTCTGGTCAGGGGACAACTTCCCAGACATCATTCTTCATTATGGAAGCATATTCTTCGAACATGGCATCTCTCCAGGCCTGCTCACCTGCTGCTTGCTCATAGGAAGATGGCTCCGACTCACTGATACTGCTCACCAAATCCAAGTAGCTACAAAACCTCTGCGGGGCCTTTCTCTCACTTGCATCTTTCTTGGGTGTTCCCACAGTCCGAGCTTCCTTCAGGGTATCTTGAAGCCACTTGGGTCACATCCCGCCTCACCATGGTTTTCTTTAGAGCAGGAATGTAAACGCGATAGGCTTTCGAGGTCTCATCATAACCATTAAGAATACCCCTCTCGGCTGTAGGTTCCAACTTAGTCCTTTTTTCTGAGGGGACATGTGAGTAAGTAAGACATCCAAAGATCTTGAAATGCCCAACCTCAGGTTTCTTTCCAGAGAAGGCTTCTTCTGGAGTTTTGTTCCCCAAGATTTTATGAGGACTTCTGTTCTGAATATATTTAGCTGTGTTGCATGCCTCATCCCAAAGAAAAAATGGCAAGCCCTGATCATGCAACATAGATCTAGCAGCACCAACAATTGCCCTGTTCTTCCTCTCAGCAACCCCATTATGCTGAGGTGTATAGGGAACTGTTAACTGCTTCTTAATACCCTCCTGAATGCAAAACTCATTAAACTCTTTAGAGGTATACTCACCTCCATTATCTGATCTCAAGGTCTTGATCTTCCTTTCTGTCTGATTTTCCACAAGTGCTTTGGATTCTTGAAACTTCTGCAAGACTTCTTTTGATTCCTTATTTAAAAAAAATAAATCCAGGTGTTCCTGGAGAAGTCATCAATGAAGGATACATAGTACTCGTAACCCTTTAAGGATGTGGTGGACATCAGACCACAAAGGTCATAATGAATCAAATCAAGTGCTCTTGCAGATTTGTTGTCACTCTTGGGAAATACTGTCTTGACATACTTACCAAGAGCACATCCTTTGCACACATCACTGTGCTCAGTGCTAAAGTCAGGCAATCCTGTCACAATCTCCCTCAAGATCTTCAGAGCTAGGTGATGTAGATGAGCCATCCTCCAGTGCCAAAGCTCGCACAGATCACAATCATCATCCCGAGTGCTATGAGTCCAAGCATGATGAAGCTGAAAGTTAAGCCTGTAAAGTTTTCCGCTGCGGGCTGCAATCCTCACAGCAGAGGTATCTCTAGATCCCTTGGGATGAACTAGAACATTCCCATCTCTGAACATCACCCAAAATCCTCGATCTTCAATAGTAGAAACTGAGATCAAGTTCTTCTTTAAACCCAGAACATATAGAACATCACGAACTCTCATAGACTCTCTTGTTCCCTGTCCAACTGCTTTGACTGTAGAATTGTCTCCAAGTACAATCTCAAGATCTAGCCCATCCTCAACAAGATCTGTAAAGTACCCTCGAACACCCGTCATGTGGCTGGACTCTAGAGGCCCCGCTGTCTATATACCATATACTAGAGGTAGAAGCTACGCTGTTGGGAGCGGGGAGCGGGAGCGAAAAGCGAAATTTTCAAAAGCTTCTGTTTCGGGAGCGTTTTTTATATAATATATATTTTAATATATTTTGATGCATATAAATTAAAAAAACATGTATTATGCCAAATTAGCTATAGAAAACATGAAAACATAGAATCTAGATATTCATATAACCATTTAGTACACATTGATATAACATTAATCATCTAGGAGCTATAACTTATAACATTGTCATTAAATGATCATCATCAAATCATCAATCATCAATCATCAACAACATGAACCTTCAAATTTCAACATATAATATTTGCCATCAAACTAGGCCATAATGTTTACAAAATAGGCCAAAATAAACATGAAAATGAAATACAAAGTACTATGAATCTATGATACTATCTACTAAGCTTTCCACTTGCCACGAGAAACTTCCAATTTCTTTTCTCGTGGTCTAGGTGGAATAGGTGCTGGTGGAAGTGATCGTGGAACATGAGAAGAAGATGAATGGCCCCCACGGGCTGAACTTGGACGTTGTGAAGCTGAAGGAAAAACTCCTACATCCAGAAAGCTGCTTCTGCTTGGGGGTGGCATCTCTGTACGGGTACCTGTAGTCTGAATTGGATCATCATGATCACCCAATAGTTCAGCCTCCAAGCGCTCTAATGCTATGGCTCCATACTCCACATTAGCCTCCTCTGGATTATTGTCCCAAGTCAAAAATGTTCTATCATTCTTGGTAGCCTCACAATAATGGGACAACAACCTCAAGTTGTAGTGCACATAAACCAAGATTTCTGCGTGATCTACATTTAGACTGTTTCTCTTTACACTGTGGATGAAGTTGTAGGTGCTCCAACACCTCTCTACGGAAGAGCTATTAACAACTTGTGATAGCACCCTCACCGCCAATTTATGCAAATATGTGGCTCCAGTGCCATGCATGTTCCACCAACGGATAGGATCCAATCTGTCTCGATCTTTGGTTGCATACAGGGAACCAAAGGCTCCATGCTCACTAATGTATTCGCTCAATTCACTCTGTACTTGAGCACACTCATCCTCATTAGGGAACAACTTGTCTAATGCATGCATATACCCAGCTTGCACCTCTGGATCTGTGTGGGGTTTTTTCCTAACTCCACCCCCAGGTGCAGGTTGGGCCAACCAAATTGGAGAATAGTATTTTCAGGTGAGGACATATGCAAGGGCATGGAGTGGAACATTTAGATTATCCCACCTTTTGACCACATGTTTATGAATATGCTCATACAAGATTGCATCTCTTTGCTCAACAATGTCTTTGATTTGACCAAGCATGCTATCCACTTCCTCATATACCTCCCCAATTACCGGCTGATCTGTATCTGCAAAACGAATCATGTTATAAACTGGCTTGGTGAATTGCAGAACATACCTCACCTGTGACCAGAAATGACCTTCAAGAACGGTGTCCTCCACCTCCTGAAAGTCATTTCTATCTGATGCGCTTGCAGCTCTATCTTTCAATTCCTTCCATGGATCACTTGAGACCATACTAGCCGATGCCTCTCTTACGTTCAAAAGCCTCCTGAAGGTGAGGTAGTAGCTAGCAAATCTAGTCTTTGCAATCTTCAATAGCTCCAACTTAGAGTGATTGCGAAAAATGTGGTGGGCCATGCTATGATTGGTAATAAATTTGATCATTTTCTTACCTCTCTTGTACAAGGCACCAATCCATCGGTAATTAGGGTCCTTCATCTTAACAATATCATGCATCAAAAGGTTCAATGTGTGAACCAAACACCCTGACCAAAATATGTTGGGATACTTATCCTCAATGATTGCTCCTGCTGCCTTACAATTAGTAGCATTATCAGTGATGACTTGAATGACATTATATGGCCCAATCTCCTGAATGGTTTTAAGTAAAGGTTGTGCAATATTAATACTAGTCTTGTAGCGATCTGAGTAGTCATGGGCTGAAAGGAAGACCGCACCGCTAGCAGAAACACCAAGAATATTTATCAATGGCTTGCCTTTAACATTTGTCCACTCATAAGATACAATGGATACCCCATAGTTGGACCAATCATTTGTGAACTTTCCAAGAGCACCATTGATTTTGGCTCTTTCCCTGTCAAGTCCCACGGTTCTAGCTTTGTCATACCCAGGGCTTCTGTATCCTTGAGGGGCACCATTGATGGCTTGTACCATTTCATGCCAATAGGGTGAGCGAAGAACATTGAATGGCACACCACATGCATAGAGAAACCTATAAACTTTTGAATCCACATCATCTCTACAACCTGTGTCAAGGAAATCGGATAATGTTCTTCGCATAGTCGAGATTCCATGGGGAGATGAGGGTCCCGATCGAGCCGATGATGATCCAACTCCACTACCAAACATTCTTTGTGAGGATTCAGATTCAACCCTTGATCTCTTGGAGTTGTTTTGAGCGACCTCTTCTTCCATCTTGTATTTGCTTCTCTCTTTAGCTCCCACTTTGTCACAAGTTTTGACTCCATGAGACTTACCTTCATCGCATGGCATAACCCCACACAAATGCTTTCTCACCCGGGTATATGAACCTGTGTAAGTTTTAGTACAATGGGGGCATATAAACTTTGTGGTTCCACCCCCTCTCCCTCCCCCAAGCCTTGTCACATACTTCCACAAAGGTGTTGTGTCTTTTTGTTTTTGCCCCACATCACCCTCATTCTCATCATCATCACCCTCTTCCCCTTCCTCCTCTTCTCCTTGGTATGCATCACTCTCTACCTCTTCCCCTTCATCACTACCCCCACCATATCTACTTCCCAACACCATCATAATGAGAAGAAGTGGAATGAAAAACCAAAACTACATACTCATCATGTTTCTTGATTCAAGATGAGAGTCACTTGTAGCCTGCAATAGAATGATGGAGAAGAAGATATTGGAAAGAGTAGGAGAAGAGAACATTGCAAGGTTTACATTTTTTAACATAGTGAAAACAAAATTAAAAAACAAACAAAGATTGAGGTTTTAGAGCCTAACTTTTAGCTCTTAAATGGTGGTTGAATGTCTCTATGGAAGCTTCAATCTCCCTTGCAAGCTCTCCCCTTCAATCTCCCCTTCAATCTCCCACTCAAAGCTCAAATCTCTCAAACAACTAGCAAACTCACTCAAAGCTCACTCAAAGCTCAAAGCTCTTCCCAATCAATGAAATGTGTAATGGAATGAGTCCAAATGGACTCCAACACCCTTTATTGGCCCAAACTAACCCTAGCCCATCCAAAAAAATGCAAAAATCAAATTTTTTTTGGTTGAGTCCGCTAAACTCGTGGGAGCTTTTTTGGGATCGATTTCGGGTTCAATTTTTAAGCTCAGAATCGATCAGAGATTGATGAGGAATCGATCCCTAAAAAACCAGGGATCGTTTTTTTCATGAAGGGAGTGCGAATTACGAAATCGATTCCGAGAGGAATCGATGAGGAATCGCGATTCCGGAATCAATTCCTCATCGATTCCTTCCGGATCCCGAACTGGGATCGATTCGAGGGGGTGCAGAGCGATTCCTAGCAGCGACGCGTTAAGAGCCAACTCTCTGTCAATCTCTTCAGTAGAATATTGATCTACATCTGCTAAAGAGCATGAAGTGTAAGTAACCTGATCATCCCTCATATTTCTAGTCATGGTCTCCTGATCTCAAAACATACTTGAATACACAGATCTGATAGATCTGACCTCTACAATTGCAGATCTGAGCTCTGCTCTTCAGATTTGGTCACCCTCTCCACAAATCTGATATCCAATTGAGTTCACCACACATATCTGGTAGGATGCTCGCAGATTTGAGTGTGATTGTTCTCCCTGACCCTTACTAGCGCTTTGATACCATTTTAATTTATCCAGAGATCACTACTCCCTTTGGATGCTCTGAGATCTCAAGCGGTTTGAGTCTCTATAAATCATAAATACAATAATGACTTAAGATACAAACACTATAGATCTCTTAACACTTCCATAATGAAAATACAAAGCCACACAATAACTCAGGATGTACCCTGGAAACCCCAAATGGGGAAAACCAACAATCTGTGGGGCTATCTTCTATCTCGAGCCTAGAGCAAAGCAAGTAGAAGATAAATACGTACCAATACTTTAGATGAAACAACCGAACTTGACGGGTATCAAAACCGTAGATCTACATGCAAAGACTAATGCATGCACTTGGGAAATGTGCCCTAACTGTCAATACGTATCTGGATCTCTCTGCAAGTCAAATTCTGTCTATACTATCTCTCTCACTCTACGGCCTTGATCTGCTCTGCCAAAGATGAAGGCCAACTATCTAGATCTGAAGAATGCGCCCCTCTCAGCATGGAAAAGTGCGCCCTCCTCCAACTGTCGTAACTCGTACTGAATTAGATCTCAACAAATCTGAGCTCTGATTGTCACAGTTCTTCCTCAATCATTGAGGAAGGCCTCCGAAAATCTCAGTTGCTCAATCCTCAACCTGGATCCTCCATGAGATGCTCTCCTCAGAAAGTGCGCCCTCCTCTCTCAGGAAAGTCACCCACCTCACAAACTAATCTAACTTTGACATGTCTGCTCTATATATCTGCTGGTAACTTCCTGCCTTCCTTATAACATCTCACTGGCCAATTAGGTTTTCCGAAAACCTAATTTGAGTGCATGCAAAAACTCACTTTTGCATGCATCTTTAAATAACTGCCGTACATGCAAAACTTTGCATGCATCCTGAAGAATAACTTTCCTGGTTAACTTTTTAACACAAGGTGAACCGAAAGGAGGACGTCATGTCCCAACTAACCCCAACAAATGCTTGTCCCTCAATGCCCTCCTTTTTAACCTTGTAGGCTTCTTCTTTAAGGAATGATGTCTTTTGTTTGGAGACCGGGAGGAGGGGTTTTCTATCAAAACAATAGGTCCAAGTGGGCAAAATGACGTGTGCTAAGTCCGGTATGACAACCCTTACATGTATAATCACCTCCAAAAAGCAAAAAATGAGTGTGGTCATGTGTCCTAATGGGCCCACCCCAAGAAGCATAGTGTTGTCGCTCAAACTAGCAGTCCTTTCAAAGCAGGCTATGTATGGCCTTATGCTAGTGATGGTAAGCATGTAAGAGGAGGTAAGACACAATGTCACCTTAGTCTACCTCCTTAACTTCTTCAGGTGACTCTTGAACCCAGGGGAGAGTCCCTAATGGAGGAATGAGTTCCTGCAATCATCGTCCTACTAGCCATATAGCCAAGATCAGCGCCTTACATGGAGCCAACAATGACTAATAAAGACACATAAAACATATAAAGGAGTTAATTTAATCTACCAGTCAACATCAATCAATATCACAACTTTCAATGCACTTCACAATTCCCAAGGTAGGGTTTCACACTTCCCAAGGCACAACCTCAGAAAAGTGTGCTCTAAAGGGGAGGTGATCAAGTGGCCTAGGGCACACTTTTTGGCCCAATCAAAACTGCAAAAAACCCTGTAGAAACCTTAATTTTTGCAATTTCACAATTCCCAATGCACTAAGGCAAATGAGGATGCCCTTCAAGATTTGTGGATAAATCCACTAGGGCGAATTTGGTTAGTGGACTAGAATTATCAAATTGCAAATATTTTTGGTTTTATGAATTTATCCAAATTTTTAGGGTTTTTCCAACAATATTATATTTTTAGGGTTTTTTAATATAGAAATGCATGTAAAATAAAAGACAAATAAATTAGTAAAAAAGAGATCGATAGGACATATGATTCTTGTCTTAGTCCCCAGGGCATTGAGAGATCGATAGCAACATCCCTCTCTTGAAATAGCTTCCAATACTTGCAACTAGGGTATCAAATAACAACCTCAAGGGTTAAGTAGAAGAGCCTAATTAGGGTAAGTGAAGGATGCCAAGGCCCGATACAATGCTAGGTTAACAAAATATCAACAAGAAACCCTAAGAGTAATGCACGATAAAGCATCATTAAACTAGGTCAAAGTATAACTTACTGATTCTTTAACAAATATGGACATAATTTCGTGCTAGGTCACCTTTGTGCTTGAGTTAGTACAACCAATAGCATCAACCAATATCATGTGTAATAGAAACCTTAGATGTCACTTCAATCAACCTTCAAGCAAAGAAGATCATCTGAAGAGAGGTGTGCATAGCATCAAAAGCCCCAATACAATAGTAGAAAAATAAAAAATTTCATTATAATGAACCCCTATCTTGTTGTGTTTTTACAATGAGAGGGAGGCACTATTTATATAAGACTAGCCTCACCTAATTTTAAGTTATTAGCCTACAAGATAATGTAAAAAATATAACTTTTAGCTTGCTCACCCACAGCTTTGGGGGCTAAACCACTAAAAAGACATAAACTAACAATATAAAAGTGCAATTAGGCTACACCAAGTGCTAGGTGTGCCAAAAGGAGGATGTCATGCCCAACTAACCCCAATATATGTGTGCCTTCAACATCCTCCTTCATTATCCTTGTAGGCTTCTTGAATAAGGAAGTACAATTTGTGGGTACACAACCCAGAGGAGGGGTAAAATAGGTTCAAGTGAGCAAATAAGGTGTGCTAAAGAACTGCTATCACCTTTTACATGGAAAATAAATGAGTGTGGTCAAGTGTCGACCATCCATGACATGATTATGGGTATTTATCCCCAAATCACAAGTCTATGTTTCAAACTTGGCCTTTACATCTAAATTTTTTAACACCTTGCTCTGGTAGACTTGATTGGGTATGCCACAGATACTCTGAGGCGTAACATACTTTGAGGCATAACACACCGGGCACCAACCCAGGGCCCAAATGGCCCAACAAGATGGGGGACTTCCGCCCATCAAGAGGTAGTCAACAATGCCACTAAGCCAACACTTCTTGGAATGAAAACCAAGAGGACCTTCCATGACCTGATCAAGGGTATTTAGCCCCAAAATAAAAACTACATAATATAGCCCCCAAAACTTGTCCTTTACAATAAAAAAGAAACCCCTCTTTCTGGTATGTCTGGAAATGATGCATCAGGCACTCTGAGGTGTAATAGCTGGTTCCAACTGCGGGACATGCGTTCTTCTCGGGAGTGTATGAGAACCCCCTAGAATCTCCTGGGTACCTGTAGACCTACACACACATCTAACATCAAAGACATTGAAAGCTCGGAGGCAGACACTTTTGTCCTGCCATGTTTAAAATGAAATGCAATATAAATCAAAATGAAATAACGACAAGTGCAATGCATAGGTAACACTAAATGCTAAACTCAAATGAAACTAAATCTACTTACTCTAAGCATGGTGAAAAACATAGGTTAAGTGAAATCATACCCACCAATGCAGCCACCTGAGCATGTTATTCATGCCAAGGTTTCTTCCTTTGTCTTTGGAAACGACGCAAGACAAAACCACATCAATGACGAATTGAATAGATGGCACTATCTCCATTGAAGTAGGGTTGGAATGACGGACAGTATCGAGAACCTGCAAGCCTCCAGGCTCTGGCCATGGGGAAGGATCACCTTCATAAGCTCTCTCTATCCATGCCTAAACCGGGCTCAAGTAGAAACTGACGCCATTATATACCTGTCTTCTAGAATCTCGTTTGCTCCAACGGACCTTCAAAACTATCAAGGTATCTTGCATAATGAGGTTGAAACAATTCTGCCATAAACCCGGCCATCTGCTTGTCGTCATAAAAAAATTGCCGATCTTCAAAGTTATCTGGAACCAAAGGGCTGTAAATTATTTGAACTATTCCGGATCCTGTGACAGCTTTGGTGGGATAAAGGACAAAAGCAGAGACTGCTAGGCAATTGGTTTGCTGATTTTGATCTCTAGGAACCACCTGCAAAGATTGTGCATTGAAACTTTTTGTGGCCAATAGCACCGCATCTCTGTACCTTTTTAGTCTTTGATTTTTATAAATAAATTTACCTTTGATTTGTATAACGGTTAGATCAGAGTCACCTGCAATCTTTAAGAGCTTGATACCATAATCTTTGGCTATCTCAAGACCATTCAAGAGGGCTTCATACTTGGCCACATTGTCAGTACCTTCAAATTCTAGGCGGAAACAAAAACAATAACTATCAGCACAAGGAGAAGTTAATGCAATACTTGCACCTATGCTTGACTGAGACCTGGCCGCATTGAAGCTTGTCTTCCAAAACTTGTCAGCAACGCCGGTGGTGAGGGTTGTATATGATCCGATATCACTTCAAGAGCAAACGATGTCATTCCCTGGATCTTTGGGCTGTCCAAAACTTGCATCAATTTCTGAGAATTATAGCTAAGAGTACTGGTTGAGATCCACCCTAGGAGAGGGTAAACATGGTGGATCAAGATCTGCAATAGAATCCTCAAATGCAACCTTATATCATCCTCAATGGTGAATGAGCGTCGCTGAACCAAATCAGGAGAGATCTCGAAGGTAGGTCTCCGAGGTCTTCGAAATTTAGACTTCCCTTACTGGAGGAATCATGTATGGGTTCTTCAACCAATTTCCAACAATTCATACCCACATCATCATCATCGTAAGAGAAATGTGCATCGCTATATCCATGGAAACCATCTTCTTCAACTGAAATATCCTCAAGCCTTTCATCTTCAAAAGATCTGTCTGTAAGGGTGAAGGAGAAAGGAAGGCTCACCAAACCATCATCATCAAAAGGACAAGGAGAGGTATCCATCACACCTTCATCAACCATATCTTCATTATTTTTCTTAGCTGGAAGCAATTCTTTGACAAAGACCTCTTCATATTGCTTGAAACCTGTATGAAAATTTGGCTCGGCCTGATCTAGACTGAATGGCAGGAAAGGTTCATAGATTTCTTCTAAATTTTCTAATATAACACTGCCAGGCCTTGAAGAATCGTAGATCGGAGGAGCAAGGAATCTCCAATAATCGTTGTTTCCAAGAATCATGTCATTTTCTTTCAAGAGACCCAAGATATCATAAGAATTTTCGAAATGAGGGTATGGAGAACTAACCATTTTCTTATGGTCTTCAATTCCTTCAATCAGGCCTTCTTCATCTTCATTTTTCTGAGCCTCATCATCTCCGTCTTCAAGAGTACTGTGTGGCTTGTCATTAACATAACAATTGCATATAAGAGTTTCTTTTCCACCCTGTTTTCCTATGTCTGCAAACTTGCCCCAATGCTTTATGCTATTGCGAGGATTTTACATATTCTTTGCAAATAAACTCTGAGACACCAGCTGATTCATCCATGGGAGAGTTGAGGAATGTGTTTCTTGATGTTTAGTAGAGGACAGTTATGAAGAAACTTGGTTGTCCCAGTAACCAGTTGCCATAGTTTGAGATGTGGCTAACTCACTTGTGTTTCATGCTTTCTGCAATGTTTAGAATTTTTGAGGGGTGTCACGTGGTTCCCGATGACAAATACCATAGAAGACATAACAACTTTGCATACAGATGTGGTGTACTGTGTACATTGTTGTTCCATTTCTAGAACAAGTAGCAATCACTAATGTGTAGTGATTCTTACTGTCTTGGACAGGTTTGATAATTTCAGACTAAGATCTCTCACGCATTCGTCTGCCTTTAAAATTTGGGCTTTCCTCATCACACCTTATTGAAATTTGGAACTTTTAGAATAATATACTATGAAACAATAATATACCATGTTTTTTATATCTAGCATTAAAGATAAGAATGATCCACTTACATTATGAGAGAATTTTTAGGATCCTTTTGTCTGACTGGATGTGTTTTCAAACTCAACAAAATAGATTTGTACTGTATTCTAGCATATTTCTTGCCATTATGTCTGTATAAATAATGGTTGCATATTTATGTCAAAAGTTTAGTGCTATGTATGATTCTATCTTGACATGGGATTCTGCTGTGATCATTTCGTAAAAAGGCACAGAAGGAAATTGGCATGGATATCAAACCTGCAGGAATGTGGAAAACTTTACAGAGTCTGCCATTGTCTGTGAAAAATACATCTGCGGGAAGAGATTGTAAGTGCTCATCCTTGAGGCTTGAACTAAATAATGTTCTCAATTACTGTTTTGTCAGATAAAAGGAAATTCCAGTTTCTTGTTTCTCTCACAAAGTTGCCTTGAATCTATTTTCTGTGAGTTCCAATCCATGATCATACATTGATATGAGATGGGTCGATTTTGCATTTTGTTAGCATTTGGATGTCAAATGATAAAAATATATCAATATTCAGCACTGTTTATACTAATCCAGTCTGCTGTGATCTGCTTTCTAGTGTCATAAAATATCCAATGACTGGAATTTGTCTATTATCATAGCTATGTTTCCAATTGAGCTCAAAAAAACAGTAAGTTTCCAGCACCATTGCTGACCCATTTAAAGATTAAGCCACCAGATTTTCTAGTTGCATTCAAGACACTTACCATGCGACAATGTTAAGGGAAACTGGAGACAGTGAGATGTCTTTCTTGGATATTCACATATGGATGTCGGGCCTGATATTCTTTCCTTTTATCACCTTACCATGTTTGGTGAAGAAATTAAGATCTGATTTAGTTAAAATAATGGCAGAGGCCAAAGAAGCCTTTCTGAATGGATATCTAAACAAGTCCAGGAATGCAGAGGAAACTAAAGGAATTTTCTGTCTGGAATTATATATACTGACCTATGCTATGATACTGTGCAACCTATCATTTAAATTTTAAGATTGAACATGGAAATGCTCAAATAATGAAGGGTGCTGCTGATACCTAGACAGTAACTGCTCTTAGAATTTACAGTTTTGCATCTCATTAAAGTTCATGTTAATGTTTCCTTAATACAGGAACTACTCCTAGGGCAGCCACTTATTATAATGGTCATTGTATAAAATAATTGTGCCCATTTCATGTGCAGTTAATTATCAATTGAGGATTTTTCTTCTTTCAAAATTTTGACGTCTATATAGTCTCATACAGCTGGCTCACTAAAAGGAGGGCTTTTCGGAGATTATATCAGGGCCATGGAAAAAATCATTTACTAGTATATGAATGCAGTTTGAGTTACGTTAAACACATTAACATAATAGCCCTGTGAGATATCTAGAGGAATTTGATTCCCATTCTTTTCTTATTTCTTATCTAGAAAAGATGTTATAATTCTCAAACAAGGGTTTCAGTAAAACATGACCATCTAAAGAGGCATACAGCATTCTAACTGGACCTCTTTAACTGCAAATTGCTTATATAATGCTTTCCCATTAAGTCCAAGACATGATGTTTTATCCATCTTGAATGCATGCTTGTATTAACGCCGTGTTACTGAAACTTCGGATTTTCCTGTTCATAAAATGCTTTTGATATGGAAATGGTATGGAAACCCTTGAAAAACTTTTGGGAAACATTTCCTACAAGTTTCTTGTACCAGGTAAAATCAGGTACGGAGATGCCATTTCTATACTATAAAATCACTTTAATAGCTTTCTTAAATTAGTAATTGGTGGGCCTGTTACCATACAAACTAGCATCCTTAAAGTGCAAGGTCTTCACTAGGATTTAGCTAAGGGCATCTGTAGAAGTGTTGCCACTGTCACCTCAACAACAGCTTCTCACTTTAGTGTTTGGAGAAATCTAACACTCGGGGGGATTCCCTATGTTCAACTAAGTTTCGAAGATGTATTCTAGGGGAAGATGATTTGGAGCATGCGTTTAAGTATTAATTCCCCAAAGGAACACTTCAAAACTAAGCTAAAAAGACTAACTACGAATTCAGATCCAGTTATTGTGATTGCAAGATTGATTAAGGGTTTTATGCAAGTCCTTTGGTTTCAGTTTTATCCCTTAGTTTCTAAATTTGATATTTGTATTGAGTGGCAGTTATAAAAGTGTAATTTAAACCAGCAAAGATGTTTATAACAGCAGTAAATTCCATCCTTCTAAATGATATAAAAATAGATGTAAAAGTTAGGCTAGGAATGAAACAAACATGAAGATATAGATGTAACAATTGAATAGAACCTTTAGCTACTAATATGTATTATCAGCTTGTATATTCTATAATGTCAATTAAGTTGATATTAAGAAACTAAATTCAGATTTAAATTCAAGACGAGAAAGCACAAAATGAATAGTTAAATTAATGTTAGAGTTTGTAGCTCGGACAGGTACTTCTACATTGTCTTGGTGTCTAGCATGTAGAAGTGTCCGAGACAAGAAACTTGTTATCACGCAAATTGTAGTTGCCCCTTTGAGATGAATCCTATTCAGGATGGTAGAGGAGCTAGGCAACTAAAGATGTGACCTTAGAGGATCCCAACCCCCGGAATGGATCAGTTGTCATGCCGATCAAGATTCTCTTCACTTTATGCCACTTGAAGTAGAGTGACAAAGGGGAAGTCCCTAATCTAACCTAGAAGGAAAGATCTAAAGCAAAGACACCAGATCAAACTATGGCTATAGAATATGTAAGCTATCTTGCTGATGAAACCCTAGATCTAGAGAAGGTTGTTGAGATTTTACTTAAGCAGTTATGTCATTCAAAATTCTTTAGACTTTAATTCAATTTATATCATATCATAATAACTACATGCATAGGGATCACTGAAAGAAAGACATTCACAACATGCACAAAGATTTATCCTAGGAAACCCTCTTGGGGAAGAAAAACCAGCAGAACTTCTTCAGTATAGATTCATCAACAAAGTACAATGTCAATACAATGAAGAGCTAAAGCTCTCTCATAGAAAAATACCCCATACACAAAGATAAGATAAACCCGAGATATTAGTCTTCCTCTAGCTGCTACTTCTCTCTCTTGCGCACTTGTCTCACTTACTTGATGCAAACTTGCTTGATGACCAAATGAGGAGGGTGTCACCCTCTATTTATACTTGTTTCTGGCTGACTTTTGCACTATGGGGCTGACTTCACTTGGGTGACTGTGCCGACTTTCCTAGGGCAGTTTTACCTAGTTTTTCTTGTGTGGCCAACTTGTCTATTTTCATTGGGCCGACTTGTCTAAGTAACAATATAGTATTCTTTTATTTATTAGTCGTATGGAATATTATGGGCCGACATAAGAATATCTTCCGAAGTTACATAAAATATCAACACTCCCTCTTAGTAATGAAGATATTCTTCTGATGCGATCTTCAATATTGCTTCCACTGACCCGTACTTAGCCATTTACTTGTTGACCTTTTGTGAATCTATCCACTACTAGAAGTTCTGTACGAGCAAGCCATCATCCACATCATGCATCCAGGGCCTCATCATCATTCGTAGCATCTCTCTAGTGTGATTGATGCACCATTTGCACCATTTGCACCATTTGCATTTACACAACACACAATAGTTATACACTCCCTGCTCTTAGGAAGGATTTTTGGCACATTTCTGCTCCCTCTCTTGACAATTACCCGTAAACCAGTTTTGTCATAGTTCCATATATGGTTTGAATTGTAGGCATATTTTTCATATATAGTGGATAAAGTGTCATAAAACCTGGACATAACTATAGGACGTAGATTTATAGACCTATCCCTATTAAGGCCCTCCCCTTTTCGTAACAGAAGCTCTAGATGCCTCTTTTGAAACCATGACCACCATGATTTTCCTAGAAATCCTTCGAGCAGTATAAAGGCTAACTAAAACGCCCCCGACTCACCGTAATCCGACAGAGTAAGAATAGCTTAAATGACAATTTGGAGTGCTCAAATCGTAATTTAGGCAATTTGGGTAGTTTTAAAATAGGGCATTTAGTCTAAAAGAGGCAATTATGATTGCTGAAATTGCAAAATTGTGAAAATAACAATTTCTAGGAACAAATTTGACCGGTTTCTATGAAAATTAGCCGGAAAAGCGGGGCATTTTAGTTGTCTTTTATCCTACGCGGAAATCCATCTCTAAATGGATTTGACCTACCTTGATAGATTGAGCAACAATTGATTTTAGTTGTATCAATTCTAGCCCGTGGCCCAATTAAGCCATCTCCTTGCTCCAAACAACCACCTCCTCCTCCTCTTTTGCAGTCATCACTATAATGGGCCCATTGCGCTTTGTATGAGTGAGGCCATTTATCTAGCAATGTAGTGATGTGGTTGTAGTACCATGTTTTTTGGCGGCTGCTCGAACATAATATCTATGGAATTCTACATCATCAATTGCGGTGAGCATATCCTTTTCTGTCCACACTCTGATGGCACTGATATTCTTGGTTGCACTTGCACCTTGCAAATTGGTTGGCTGTGGAGCAACAACAACAACCTTTGTCTCATTATGCTATCCAACCACACTGGAAGGGTTGTTATCAAGCCCATGTCAAGGGAAGGGTTGTTATCAAGCCCCTGTCAAAGGAAGGGTTGTTATCAAGGGTAAGTCATTATGCTGTCCATCGTCCTTGCAAGGAATGTTGTTACCCTCTTCCTAGGGTGAGTCTTCATCCAATGAAATGCATTGTAGCTGTGCAGCCCTGGTAACACGCCTCCTCGAACTCCTTGTACGAGCAGGGGCACTCACTCTCGGCATGACTGCAATAAGCCTGCACACTACAATAAAAATACAGAGTGCTTTTTTTAAGATGCTTTGGATTGATTGATTTGTTTTGTCTGTACAACAAAAAATACATAGTGCATTTTATGTTTTGGGATAACATAGGCATAGAGACAGAATTGGTCTTGTTTCCATTGTTTGCTATAAGCCTTGGCATCATTGGCATACCAACCACTTCTATATTGGGTGGAGTTGTGGCATTTTTTGATTCTTTGCATAGTTTTATGATTTTGGCATAATGGAGCCATACAAATAGAACTGGGCTTGTTTCCATTGTATTCTATTCACCCTGGCACCGTTGGCAATAAAACCTTACTTCACTAGGTGGAGTCATGGGGTTACTTGTTCCGGTTTCCCAATAATGTATGCATAATGCATTGTGTATTTTGGTTGTATATGCATTTGTCTATTTTGGCATAATAGAGCCATATATACAAAAGCAAACTTGTTTCCATTGTATGCTATAGGCCTTGGCACCGTTGGCAAAAAAACCATTTCTTGATTGGGTGGAGTCATGGCATGTTCTGATTATTTGCATAGTAAGATATGTAGAGTGCATTGTTTAGTTTGGCATAATAGATGGATAAAGGCATTGGCCTTGGCACCATTGTCTTCTAGAAGACAAGAGCACTACAGGAACATGTAACATAGACAGATAACATAGAGGGGTAATATATATTGAAACAAGAAGTCTAAATAATATGCACAGGTAAACATAGACAAGTAAACTCTGTAGCTAACATCTAGGGGCAACATATATTGAAACATGAACATGTTAAGATGTCGTTCCTTCTTCCTTAGATATTGAAACATGAAACATGAACAAGTTAAGATATTGAAACATGAACAAGTTAAGGGCTTGTTAAATAGAGAGGAGAGCTTAAATAAGGATAGATATCATTCCTTCTTCGTTGTGTAATTCATTCCATCCAACGATTTAAACATATTATGTTAGAGAGATACACTGAAACAAAACATGTAGATTTAGCAGGTATATATTATGTAACTTGAAATGAACACCACTCATATTAGCAAATTGAACAATACCTAAACTAGGCATATAACAAGATAGTGACTTCCCCCGGGTGGTCAATTGAGATATTAGCAGGTTGAAGCACCGTTGGTAGTGCTGTTGAGCAACTCGAATTTTTGGAAAGATAATTGGCAAGCTGCAAGGTGATTCATGCTCCTTTATAGATATTTGTTGTTGATTTGATTGGGGTGTGGCATTGGCATGGATTGCAAATTCTATTTTTTGAATGAATGCACTGGATTGTTTTGGGTGTGATCCATTGGCTGGGAAACTGTCTTGGTCACAGCTACCGGATTCGGCCCTAGGCCTAACCGCACCCGAATCAGATCCATCAGAATCCGATTGTCGGATTCTTCCACCTTATTTTGACTAATCTAAAGTTGTTTACGTAGGATAAATGTAGGATAATTAGGGTTAATTAGAGTTAGGGTTCCGAATCCCCGATTCCTAATTTTGGGATGAGTGCCGCACCCGTATCGGATTCTTCAACTGATCGCACCCACGGTTCGTGTAACCTTGGTCTTGGTTGATCCTTGTGCTTTCATATAGTTTAATGGATGATTTGATGTGTTTAATGAGAATGTCTGTGTTGATATTTGTGCTTTCAAACAGTTTAATGGATGCCTTTGATGAGCTTAATGAGAGATTTGATGAATTTAATGGGTTGGTTGCCATTAATTACACTGTGTGGGATTAGTGGTTGAAACTCCCTGCAGGTGAAGCTGATCTTGAAAACTCCATTTAATGTGCAAGTGAGGATGTGAAGAATGTGCAGCTGAGGATGTTTGATGGGATATGTTAGGACTGTTGGTTGTGTGAGTTTGCTGTAGAGGTCATTCATTGGGGTTGAGTTGATTGAGTGTATGTACATGTGGGTTGGTCATTGTAGGCTATTTTAAGGATTGAGGTGACTTTAATGTCAGAATACGTTGGGCTTTGTCAGGGACATGACTTCTTGTAAATTTCTTTTGTTAGTTATGAACAAACTTACTTAAGTATGTTATTTGTGGACTGTGGTGGGCCCAATTATCATATGGGTCAATTTGGTGTGCTTTTTGGTTAATATAAGAATATTTATCTAATTCTTTCTACCCCACTTTTGGGTGTTTGATGCGACAATATGTCCAGTTGTGGTTCCTGTTCATCTAAGTGAATCTCTCGAGTCTCTCCTATATAGTATTATTTATGGTTATGTTCTTTTTCAACTTTTGTAGTTTTTCTTTGTTTCTCCTATTTTAGGTTTGTTTTTAGTATATTTTCTATATTTTTTAAATACATATTATTGCTGCTCCCAACTTGTTGTTCCCTACAAATGGTTGAAACTTCTACTCATTCTTGACATTTGTACATGCATTCAAAATGTTTCTGCATTTCATAAACTTGGGCAACCTAGGCTCTTTACAATGTCATTAGGTAAGGAAGAAGAAATGGAGAGCGAGGAAGAAATACATGTGGCCACATCAATTGTCAGGAAGGCACTCTGATGACATTGATTGGAGAAAGTCAAGGGCTAGGAGGACCTAGTTCGGTGATCTTAGGAGGATCCCAAGGACCTTACATAGAGATTCTCCTAACATTTGAGGCCAAAGCTAAGTTGCACGAAACAGGGAAACGGGGACGCGTTGGAAACGTGACCCCCCAAAATTTAGGAAATGGGGAAACGCGATATGTATATATATATTATATATATATAGATAGGACATTTAAAAAATTGAATGTGAAATCTAAAATGATTTACAGATTAAATCCAAGATTCCAACACAATTAGAAATCATAGTGACATAGTCATAGTCATACAATGATACATGTAACATCACATCACATTTTAGTAGTAATATCCAAAAACAACTCATACTAACTATAGATGATTCCATAATGCAAGTGGAAATAACAAAAAAAACCTTGATAAATGAGGCTAATACATATATATCCAAAATCAGGCCATATACGAGGCCAATGTTATTTTATAAGGCTTGGATGGACACCAGAAGCTTCCGGAAATTGCCTAAACCCCTAGCCGGATATTAAAACTTCATTAAATTTTTTAAAAATTAACCTTGACCGAGCGTTGACGGGCTAACTTGGACATAAACGTGCTAAAATGTTGAAAATTGATTAGGAAACGGGTTTCCTTCGCGTTTCCTCGTTTCTGTACGGAAACAGACAGGGGACGTGGGGGGGGGCACGTTTCCTGCAACTTAGGGCCAAAGAGAAAAAATCTAATATTTGGTTCTTGGCCCAGTTTAGAGCATCAAATATGTGCATGTTGAGGGTGGGTACTCCTTTGTGACCTTGTGATAACTTGGACCATAGAACAAGTTGCTATACAAGGTCTTACAAATATGGTTCTAGTTGTATCGGTCATTGGGTGATTTGAATGTTGTTGAGTGCCACTAGGCATAGTAGGTTGGAAAAGGGAGGTTATCACTCTGACAAGAGGAAATGGAGGAATCTGGTAAGGTTTTCTATTTTAAAGTTACCACCTTAGTCATGTAAAGAGTCAAACATCTGTGGTTAGGGTAGCGATGAAAGGGGAGAGGAACTCCCTTGAATTCTAGTACAAGTGGTGACAACTACTACTAATCTTGTAGTAGATGGGGAATATGAAGATGAAATGCTCCTCAGACTCCACCTTTAGTAGGTGGAATAATTTACAAATCCTCTCCTCCCTTGTGATGCAATGGTCAAGCTCAAGCTAAAGTTGATGTGAACAAACCCTAAATTGTTTGATTGGAAACCTTAGATTGTGAGGCCAATGAGGTTGAGTATAATGTGGACAGATGATGAGACTATCTCTCAATTGCAAAAAATGCTCTAAAGAAAAAGCCATCTTAGGGCCAAGAGCCTAGGAAAGAATTTCTACTCCCTCGTCATATCGGATGTGTAGTGGACCAAATACTCAAGACAACATGGTAAACTAGAATACACACAATGTACACCAATTGTAAGCATGGAGAACATCTCTCAAAGTGATAATAGAGACGAGCCCCATAGTAATATATTAGGAGAAGCTCCTCCAAATAACCCAAGTACATCCATATATCCAAATCATATGTCCATGTCCACAATAATGAATCCATTGACTTCTATATATACTTATTCTCACCCAATGCACATGTGCCCCCCTATTAGGCCGAACCCTTATTGCATATGAATTATACCCCATTACATATACAATCAACCCCATCTATACCCCCATTAGGGTCATTACATAGTACCCCCTTTCGAAAATCTTAATCCTCAAAGCTTTGTAGTTATGGGTTTTACATATATTGAAACCAAGTAATAAGATATTCACAAATTTCTGATGTCTTGTTGCCATTGATGTTAATCCATCCATCCATATTCAATTCTCTTCGGTGTCAATCCTTGATAGCGTCCTTTCTTTTGATTCCATTCATTGTTGTAGTTTCTCCACTTTGTTATAGTTGGTCTTTGATAATATCTTGTTACATTATTGTTCCTTGATGTCTTGTTCCATGGAGATCGGTTATTCTTCCATCTTCTTCCATGGTAATGTTGATGTCGATATTCTTTCTTCTTGCCAACTTTCTTTGTAATGAGGGTGTCGATATGGTTCTACCATTAATAGTTTTTTTTTCTGATTTCCACATTGTTATCATCCATCCTTTTAGTTACAATGGCATGCTCCAATTGTTGTGCTTGATCTTCAATTGCTCCTGCTTTTGAGATAATACCATCATATTTTACCTTTACATCCAAAAGCCAGAGTTCAACTTCTTCAAGTATGTGATGGTGACCTTCTTGTATCTTTTCTTCCTTCTTCTTTTGCAGCTTAAGTTTGATGTTATCCTTTAACTCTTTCATCATTTTGGATTGCATTTCCGATTTGATTTCTTCCGTACTTAGTGGTTCTTCAACATTATTGAAAATTTTCTCTGCAAATCTTTTGTTACTCCGGTTCTCTACAGTCTTTATTTTTTTCTGATTTTGACAGTGCTTCTTTCTTTCTTTCAATATCTTCACCTCATCCTTATTCTTGCATTCGCTCATCTTTCTTTGCTTTTTAAGTTCTTAACCTCCTGATTGAGTACTTCATTAAGGGATTGCAACTTAGTGAATCACATCTTTCTTCCTAAGTTCTTACTTGACTTCCTTCAATTTATACTTGATTTTCTCCATATCCTCTGAAGCCATTTCCCTAATCCTTTTATTTGAGGATAATTCTTCAAATTCTTCCCAAGTAGAGTTTCATCTAATGTTTTTATCAAGACTATACCACTAGATTTAGCTTCACCTGATAAACAAGAACCTATATGCACAGACTCTTTTCAATTTTATTTTGCAAGAAATAGCTATTCTCTGGTATCCATTTCATCTTCAACTCCTCTAAACTTAGGCATTGCCATTATTTCATGCTTGAATAATCGAGGGTTAGTCAAAACCTTCAATTTAAATTTCCATACCTTCAGTATTTATCCCAATTCATCCAAATGTTTTTAATACTGTATTCTCCTCTATTTCCTCATTCCAACAACTTTTGAATCACCTCTATCAGACTTTCTAATCAAAAGTCATGCCAATTTGAAGTTAACATACCTTTTAAGGTCCTGATTTGTGTACTGCCCTGCAGGCCGACCTTGTAACTGATGTATCTACGACATTTCTTTACCAATCAATCTCACTATTGGTGACTTTACAGTGATAGATGAATCTACAACCTCTACCTTAAACTCAGACATAGATTAAGAGCATTACTTGTAATTTTGTAAGTTGTATTTCATATTTCTGCAGTCAGCTCTCTTTCTTCTACAGCATCAGTTGTTTTGACTCTTTTCACCTTCGTGGCTGTACAGAAGGCTTATGCATTATGGATTTACCCCCAATTTTTCATGATATTATGATATTTATTTACTCTTTTTTTGGTTTAGAGAGAAGATGCCCCAGGTACTTTTTATTTTGCTATTTTTATTGGCCATATTTTTGAGTCCCATTGACATTTTTTGTTCACTAGTGGATGCCAATATAAATTTTTTATTTCTTTCTTTCTGATACCATGTTGGCTTGTCATTGTACACATGGCCAAGAGAAGAGAGATACCTGTGGTTAAATTGGATGATTCTCAATTAATCAAAGTTTGATTGCATATAGATGAGGCTACGCTTTTTTACTTTATAACTTAGAGCGCTTTACATCTGGTCCACAAGCACATGCCAAACGTTGGGATTGGGATTATATGCCGGCACATGCAAGGAAGATGTATGATAGATATGTTGAAAACACATTACAGTTGGCATGTGTTATTTATTTTATTTCCAGCTTTGGTTATGAAGAAGTTCATATTTGTGGTGTAGTTTGGATCTGAAAAGGCCTCGATAGATTCACAAAGTATCAAAATATTTTAAATAGGAAGACAGACAGATACGGGTTTAAGTCTTAACCACATCTAAATGGAATACTCATGGATGCACATACCAACACATTTCAGTGATGTTTCATCCTTATTTTGTGTCACACATGTGATTTTCCAGTAAAATATTTTGTACAAAGTAACAAAGTTTGATTCTAATATGGATTAGGTTCCTTGCAGTAAAAGGATTCAAGATTCTGTGGACAGGAGCAGGAGCTCAACTAGCTCGTGATGTTCCCTTCTCTGCAATTTGCTGGTCAACTCTTGAGCCAGTAATCTCTCTCTCTCGCTCTCTCTCTGTCTCTCTCTCACACACACATGAGTGCTTGCAGGCAGAGTCCATGCGTATCTGGTTCTACGAACTCTATTGGAAGAATTTGCAACCAAAACAAAAATAATGAAATCTCCAGAAAGTTTCAATTCCCATCAATTTTCCCAACAGTATTCCTGGACAAAACTGTGCTTAAGTAAGTTACGATCCAGTTCCACCTATTTTTGAGATTAAGAAACTGTGCTTAATTATAATTACTAGAAAAAACTGTGCTAAAGTAAGTTATGTTCCAGTTCCACCTAATTTTGAGATTAAAGTTTAAACTTCCCTCCAATTATTCCAACATTCGAAATTTATCACCATAAGATTCTAGATAACTTAGCAAGGTTACTTGGGAGCGGGAGCGAGAAGCGAAATTTTCAAAAGCTTCCAGTTAGGAAGCGTTTTTTATATAATATATATTTTTTATATATTTTGATGCATATATGTCAACAAATGCATGTAGAATGTTAAATTAGTTATGGAAAGGATAAAAACATGAAATAAACAATAATAGTTAATAGTAAATACCATATAACATCATTTCATCAATCATCAATCATTAATCATTTACTAGTGAATTCATCAACCATAGGTCCAGACTCCAGTATCCATGATTCCATAAGTTATAACATCAAGATCCAACCTTAAAGCTTCAAATTTTCAATATATAAACATTTTGTCATCAACTATTAACCGTATTTCTACTATGTCGAATCTTGAGATGCTAGTTTGTGTGGTAACATGACACATGTGGATGGAATGTACCATCAAACCCTCATAAAATCACCCATTGAGAATGCATCATGAAGAAACATGATGAATGTGCCAAATATAAGTAAAGTGCAGTCATCATCATGAAGATCTATCAACCCCCACACGCTGAGACATCATCACCAAGACCCCAAGGCACCATACAAAATCTAGGATCAACATTAGGCCATCCAAATTTCCATCAAGACATAAAACCCCTACTGAAATTGTGAAAAACATGCAAAATGGGAGGTAACAAGGGGTAACAGTAAGGGTTTGGTGGTAACGCATTGTATACTCTATTCAACACTTGCAATTTGCCCATTTGAAATCTCAGCAGAATTCACCCATTTAATTACCAAATTGATCATCCTTGGCACCAATTTCTGTTTGATTGAATCACTGGGTGGAACCCACAGCTCAATCCTCCAATTGCTTGATCGCTAGCAT
The DNA here is from genome assembly GCA_027924585.1 of Larix kaempferi. Classification (NCBI taxonomy): domain Eukaryota; kingdom Viridiplantae; phylum Streptophyta; class Pinopsida; order Pinales; family Pinaceae; genus Larix; species Larix kaempferi. Next base: position 13,597,396 of record BSBM01000616.1, on the reverse strand, counting down.
GCAGAGAATGCTTGTGCATTGTTTTACTAGGCAACTACAGCACTATTATTAATTTGTTGGCTTCCTTTTTAATCCTTAAATTACCAGCCCAATCTGTTTAAATTCTGTGTGATGGCATACCTACAGCATTTGCCCTCAAGCTGTATATAGTTGACTAACTGCTCACAGCCTGTGTGTGGCCTTTTCAAAAATCCCACAGCCATACATCATCCAACCTGCACATTTTCCTTATACCTACAGCCATCCCCTATGATTGGTTGAAGTTAAAAGACTCCCAAACAAATGGATATATACATTTGTATCATGAATAGTGATAGCGATGAGGAGTAGCGTTTGTGTTTTTTTGGAACAGTGCTTGAACACACACACACATATGTATGTATCTTTTGAATGGGAAGAGCAATGGTTGAATGAAGTGCTGTGTTTGTAGAATTAAAAAACACGGAGTGCATTGTTGTGTTGGCATATAGAATCAAAGTGCCCTTGGATCTATACAGGAAATATCTAGAGGCCACAGTGCCGCATATGCCATATATTATGCTAGTGTAGTGTGTAACTAAGAGCTATCCACATATGCAAGCATGAATGTATATTGAATGGCAGCTGTGTTCATAATGAAGTGATGGGTTTGAATATTGTAGTTAACAGAGCGTGGTATTTGGAGAATCTTGTTTAGCTGGTATGAAAGAATTGTAGCGTGTATTTGTTCAGAGTTTGGCATTGATCTTGGCCTACAAGCAAACAAACCAAGCCTTCAAAACTGGACTTGGACAGAGAATGAGAAGCTTGACTCAGCTTGGCATAGAATTGCAGAGACCTTACAATTTTAATTCCACAGTGGAGATCCATGTTGGCAAGACGGATGGGCCATGACACGTCCAAGGAAGCGATTTAGGAAGCGTCAGGAAGCGATTTAGGAAGCAGCCGAAAGCGATGGGAAGCGATTAGGAAGCGAAGGGAAGCGATCAGGAAGCGACGCTTCCGAATGCTTTATGACAGTGGCAGAGAGCGTTTTAAATTGAGCAGAAGCGAGCTTCCAAAATTCGCTTCCGGACGGAAGCGAAACGGAAGCGCGATTCCGCTTAGCTTCTGGCTAGCTTCGGCCGGAAGCTAGCTTCCGGAGCAGGGGTGAGGGGGGGGGGAGCGCTTCCCCGCAACCTAGTAACTTAGTGACTGGTTTTAGGTTCATTTTCCTCCAAGAGACCAAAACACCAGCTGCTTGATTATCTCTCCTCAAATGGTTTTCCTAGTCAATTTTTTGGTGAATCATCTGCAAAGGCATTAAAGCTTTCAACCACACAGATTGTGCATTTAATATTTGAACTTTTTAATCGAATTTCCATTGAACATTATGTTTTTCTTTACTTTCTTTTCGCGGGCATTTGTAGAAAGGAATGACGTGATTCAGTTTGTGTGATCATAGTTTGATTCACCTGTATAAAAAACTTGTGTGGTAAAGCTTTGTTATCATCCAAATCTGCACCAGCAGACCTGCCTAATAATTATAGACCATCTAGCTCTCTCACTGTTAGATCCCTCTCTGTTTGGACAGGTGTCTTTCCAGTCTCAAAGGGCTGTCCCTAAATGGTGTACACTGCCATCTAATCAATAAATCCGCACAAAGGCCAAGATGATCGACATACACCTCTTGGGCTGTCTGTAAACAGTCAAGAGTGAGGGTGAGTTTCAAATAGTAATTTTAAATGGTTGGGATTAAATCCTAGAGATAGTTGCAACAATGAATTAATGGAAATGAGTGGAGTGAATGTGCACCTTAAGTGAAGAAAATTCAAAGTGCATGCACCATAAACTACTGTAACACTACAAACAACTTTATCAATGGCAACCAATAGGTTCAAAGAGCTAGATTAAAGCATGATCCTATCAAATCACATAGTGCCCAAGAGATTGATTGCATTATAGCAAGTCATAGGTGTTTCTACTCAAACTTGCACTGCTTCCTTGATGAAGACCCGATGCAACTTGTATACACTAAGCCCACTGTCACCTTGACGTATGCGCCCCACTCAGGGTTGATGCATGCCAACTACAAGGGGTTATTACTATTTGTACCTGCAACTTGTTAGTTTATTAGCCTAATAAGAAAGAGTTACAACTAAATATTGTATCGAACCTTAAAAACTAGGAGGGAAGGATCAGAGAAGTCCAATGTCTTTCAAGGGTTGACGGGGTCAAAAAGTGGGTTGGAACAATCATCTGAGAAAGGGTGGAGAATAGAGGCGAGGCTTTTGAGATGGAAGAATCTTGCCACAAAATGAGGTGTAGCTCTAAATAAATGTTTTTTGATGGATGAAGACTTTGTCCTGGTCACTATGGCTTCGGAGAGCCTTGATAACGATAATGAGCAGACGCCTTGCTCACCCCCCTCGCCCTCGACCATTAGGCCTAGGAGATCTTGATATCACTGGATCCATCTATAGCTCTCTCTTGTGTTCTTCCCCCTCTCTCGACAGGTTTTTGAGTGGTTTGAGTTGCCCAGCCTCGGACAAACTCACTTTGTATTTTGCATCTCGTACCCTTGATGCGGTTTTATACACGTCTATGAGGCTTTACTACTACTTGTATCTTTATTTTATTTTATTTTATCTTAGTTTCGACACTTTCTAGGAGCTGCATTTGCATTCCCACATTGTATTCATACTGGGTGTATCATCTAGTCTCATTGACCTACTCTTGTGGTCATTTGTTGGACATAATAAAATTATCTAATCTTATCTTATGAGGAAGCTAGACAGTGGTTTACCACTTTGTAGGTCATGAGGGGCAAATGTAGCTTTCTAAAACCTGCAATAATTAACATAGATCAGAGAAATAATTGCCCAATCTACCAGTTAATCCAAACAACCTGCATGAGAATGAAATCAAGCATATATTGTCTAAAGATTCAAGCACACATGAAAGTAAGAGAACAATTGTGGATTAACAAACTAGCTTTATAAACAATCAATCTGGAATTACAATAGGCGATCTCTGAGGTTCCAACCTCACAATGAGCCTTGAATCATCATTTTATAGGCCATTTGACCTAGGTCAATGCACGTTAGGCTTGAATGCATGTGTACGATGCCAAAAAAAATGAATAGTTAGTTATTCTATCGCGAATTTCATTGCTGTTCAATTCGACTTATGTATGTAGCTGTGGATCAGTCTAATAGTGCGCCTTGTATGAATGAAAACTTCAAGACAACCCTGTCCTTCATTTACTGTTTCCAATACTGGTAGAATGTTAGTTTTGTACCTAGGGAAGTGTTCCCCAAGTGACATTCGCCTAATGTCACTTAGAAGGGGGAAAAAGGTGACCCTCACATTAAATGACATTAATGAGACTTTATAACATTAAAGTCACTTTTTGCTAAAGTTAAGTGGGTGAGTGAAATATTTATTTAAGTGATTTAAATAAAGTGATTTTTTTATTCTCATTGATTCTTATTCATTGGATTGGATCTTTCTCCACCGTCGGATTAGATTCTCACTTAGGGTTGAACAAAAAGCATGAGGGAGGCACTTTGAACTTACTTTTGTGAATGAAGTGAGGAGAAGAAGAGCGAGAGAGAGAAAGAAACCTTGGGCACGCAGTTCGAGGAGCATTTAATGCATGTTACAGTGGGCACGCACTTTGAGGCTTTCTGCTGGGCATTAAATACGCTGTACGGATTTGTTGACAGCATTGTTTCTTCATAACAACACAGATTTCGAGGTGTAGGTACAACATCCATTATTGGCACGAATTTCAAGAGAATCTGGGCACGAGTTTCAAGTGAATCTGGGCACAAAGTTCGAGACAAGTTGCACACAGCCCGAGGTAGTTTCTGGGCACACTTCTCGAGGTTTTCAGCACGCAGTTCGAGGAGATAGAGTGGGCATAGACTTCGAGACTGCTGCACATTTCTCGAGACAGATTTAGGGCTCGATTTTTTGAGACAGACTTGCACAGTTTTCAAGGAGGACCATATAGTACGGTGACTATACCTTCAACACTGTTTTCGAGGCACTCATTGCATAGAAATAGAGGCTGCTATTTTGGCACTGATTTCGTGAAAAGTGCTGGGTGAAATTTATTGGTGGAGATAAGTAAAAATTTCTGCTGTATAAATTTATGTACTGAGATTTATTGAAGAAATAAGAAACTCTCTCTCTTACTGGTTTTCCCCGTGGGGGTTTTTCCAGGGCACAGTTGGCGAAAAATCTGAGTGTCTATTTTTATGGTGTGCATGTTTGAAATATTTATTTTCAGCCTGTTATAGTGTTTTTCCTGCGTGTTTAATTGTTACAGTAATTTTCATAAGTAACCTTCAGCCTATGCAAAACCGGCTGAAGGTGAAAACCACTGAAAAGTTAACATAAACCAGCAAGCAGTAAAACCCAGAAAATCTACATGGTATCAGAGCGAGGGGGCAGAAAACAGTAATATTTTTGCAACACAAAAATTTCCGAACTCAGAAATTTTGTGATTTTCTTCTGTTAGTGATCAACATCTTGTTGGGTTGAAGATGAGATGGCTACAGGTTAGAGGTTGGAGGATAGGCTGAATGGGACAGAGAATTTTGTGCCATGGAAGGCCGGAATTTTATTGATTTTGGAGGAGAATGAACTATGGGTGGAGGTGGTTAAAAGTACTACAGCCAACCCGGTTGTCATTCCAGATGGTACAGATGCAGCAGCTCTATCAACCTTCAACAAGAAGGACTGTAAGGCTAGGAGGATTATCCTTGACGTAGTTAAAGACCACATAATCCCTCACATTTCTGGGAGACTAGGGCACATCAGATGTGGAGTGCCTTGACCAGTTTGTATGAGAGTTCCAATGAGAACAGAAAGATGGTTCTCAAACTCAAGAGTATAAAGATGAATGGAGGAGAGGGAGTCACAGCGTACCTCACAAGGATTTCTGCAGTTCGGGATGAATTGGCAGCGGTTGGTGAAGTGGTATCTGCTACTGAGCTTGTACGTACAGCAGTGAATGGGGCTTCAAAGTCCTGGAGTGCATTTGTGCAGGCCATAGTGGGTAGAGAGAACCTACCGTCTTGGGAGAGACTGTGGGATGATTTTCTACAGGAGGAGACCAGGAGAGGTCTCGTACAGGGCAGTTCATCACATGGTGGGGTAGATGATGAGAACGTGGCTTTGACAGCCAAGGGGAAGAAGAAGAAGGGTCCCAAGAAGGGTGGGGCCAAGAGGCAGCAGCAGCAGCAACTGCAAGGTGGACAGAAGAAGGAATTGAGTAAAATAAAGTGCTATTGTTGTCAGGCGTTTGGGCACTATGCTTCACAGTGTCCAAGCAAGAAGAAGAAGAAGGGACAGGGACAGCAGACAACAGCCTCAGCTGAGGTTGATGATTTTGGTGACAGGTTTCAGAGGGAGTTTTCCCTATATGCTGGACAGATTGAGAGAGAGAGAGTCTCTTTAGCCACCAACACAGATATGGATATGGAGAGTGAGCATTCATTGTTGACAGGGCATCAGACAGGTCCATCCACCACTAGTACGTGGTACATTGACAGCAGAGCCTCGAGACACATGACAGGTACTCGAGAGTTGTTCTCCGAGCTATCACAGACAGTTAGAGATGTGGAGGTGGTACTTGGTGACAATACCATTGTTAGAGCAGTTGGTCAGGGGACCATTACATTTCAGAGGGAGTCTATGAGTCCCATGATTCTGAGGGATGTGTTGTATGTCCCTGGGCTGAAAAAGAACCTTGTTTCAGTTTCCACTATTGAGGACAGGGGTCTTGGGGTGTGTTTCTCAGATGGGAGAGTGCAGGTGTTCCCTAGGACTACAGGTGTATCTACCCCCATGGACATTGGAGTTAGATGTGGAAGACTGTACAAGTTATTGTTTCAGCCGCAACATGCTCTAGCACACAGCAGCAGCAATGAGCTATGTGAGCTATGGCACAGGAGGATGGCCCACCTACATCATCCAGCTCTGAGATTGTTGAGGAGCATGGTTACAGGTTTACCCGAGTTCAGCACTAAGTAGAGTGATGTGTGCAGGGGGTGTGCTTTGGGAAAGTACACCAAGACTGCTTTTCCAAGCAGTGACACGAGAGCAGCAGGAGTGCTTGACTTGATCCATTCTGACATTTGCGGTCCTATGTCTTCAGTATCTTTGACTGGTCACGAGTATTACATTAGCTTCATTGATGACTACTCCAGGAAGACCTGGATCTACTTCTTGAGGAGCAAGAAGTCCCCATTAGTGTTGAGTGTCTTCCAAGGGTTCAAAGCCCTTGTGGAGAAGCAGACGGGGAGGAAGATCCGGATGTTGAGATTGGACAATGGGGGTGAGTATACCTCCAAGGAGTTCAATGTTTTTTGCAGTTAGGAGGGTATACAGAGACAGCTGACAATTCCCTACACTCCTGAGCAGAATGGAGTAGCAGAGAGAAAGAACGGGTCGATCATGGGAGAAGCGAGAGCCATGCTTCATGATCAGGGGTTACCATTATTTCTATGGGCAGAGGCATGTAACACTGCAGTGTATCTACAGAACAGGAGTCCTCACCATGCTTTGGGGAGGATGACTCCAGAGGAGATGTATTCAGGCGAGAAGCCTGAGGTGAGCCACTTTCGGATATTTGGTTCTCTGACTTACTCTCACGTCCCTTCTGAGAAGAGGATGAAGTTCGAGCCCACTGCAGAGAGAGGTATCTTTGTGGGTTACGATGAGACTTCGAAGGCATATTGACTTTACATTCCTGGCCAGAAGAGAGTTGTAGTGAGGCAGGGAGTGAAGTTTGATGAGGAGAGAGCCTTAGTCGAGAGAGATGGAGCAGTGGGAGCCATCAGCTCCCACACCTCAGCTGACACAGGCTTCTTCGATACAGGTTTCAGGTCCACAGATTTCTGGAGTGACTGGATCACAGGGTATAGGCATAGCTTCTACAGGTTCAGTGGTTCAGGTGACAGGTACTTCAGGGACAGGTTCAGGGACAGGTACAGGTTCAGGTTCACAGGTTACAGGGTCTTCACTTTCAGGTACTGGTTCATCAGTCACTGGTCCTTGGGGTGTTGGACCTTCTGCTTTTGGGAGTTCCTCGGATGAGGATAGACCAATTTGGGAGTAGCCTTCAAGGAAGAGGAAGCCTAAGTGGCTTCAAGACACCTTGAAGAAAGCAGAATCATTTGGTAGACCTCAGGAGGCGATTAGGTCAGTAGTTGAGCCAGATAGATATGGGATGGCCCTTGTTGCGAGTCTTCGTGACTCTGCGCCTTCCACATTTGAGGAGGTTTCTCAGCATCAGGTATGGAGAGATGCCATGATGGAAGAGTACCATTCCATCATGAAGAATGATGCTTGGGAGATAGTGCCGAGACCTGAGAGGAAGTCAGTGGTGACTTCCAAGTGGCTTTACAAAATCAAGCATGCTGCAGATGGCAGTGTGGAGAAATTCAAGGCTCGGTTTGTGGCTCGGGGGTTCTCACAGGTTGAGGGAGTTGACTATGATGAGACATTTGCTCCAGTTGCTTGGTATTCTTCCATCAGAGCAGTGATATCTATAGGAGCAGAGATGGGTTGGAAGATCCACCAGATGGATGTGAAGACCGCATTTCTCAATGGTCTTCTGCAGGAGGAGGTGTACTTAGAGCAGCCATAGGGATTCAAGATCCATGGGAGAGATTCTCATGTGTGCAGGCTTAGGAAAGCCCTGTACGGACTGAAGTAAGCTCCTAGAGCGTGGTACTCCAGGATCGATGCATATGACTTCGATGGGATTTTAGAAGAGTGAGGCTGATCCCAACCTTTACTACATTGTGGTTGGTGGAGATCCTCTCATTCTTCTGTTATATGTTGATGACTTATTTATCACTGGAGATGAGCGTTTCATTGCACATTGCAAGAGAGACCTTGCAGTTGAGTATGAGATGACTGATATTGGGCTGATGCATTACTATTTGGGGATGGAGGTTTGGCAGGAGCCTGGACATATTTTCCTTGGAGCCTAGGAGTGTGCATTGGACTGCCGCAAAGCACATACTGAGATACCTAGTAGGTACAGTGGATTATGGTCTGGACTACAGGGGTTCGGGTGGAGTCAGCTTGGTTGGGTTCACAGATTCAGACTGGGCAGGTTGTGTGAGGGATCGGATGAGCATTTTCGGTTGTTGTTTCAGTTTGGTCTCGGCAGCAGTGTCGTGGTTCAGTCGGAAACATAAGTCCGTTGCATTGAGTTCTGCTGAGGCTGAGTATATGGAAGCCAGTCAGGCGACTTGCGAAGCACTGTGGCTTCGTAAGTTATTGGTAGATTTATTTGATCAGCAGCTTAGACCTACGGTGATCTATTGTGACAATCAGAGTTGCATTCAACTCTCTGAGAATCCGGTGTTCCATGACAGGTCGAAGCACATTGAGATCAGGTACCATTTCATCCGGGACTACGTCCAGAGAGGGGCAGTTGAGTTGCAGTATATTTCCACTGATGAGTAGGTAGCAGATATCCTGACGAAGTCTTTGGGGAGGGGGAAGTTTGTCTTCTTCAGAGATAAGTTGGGAGTGGTGCGGAACACCTTCCTCGGTAAGAGGGAGTGTTAGTTTTGTACCTAGGGAAGTGTTCCCCAAGTGACATTCACCTAATGTCACTTAGAAAGGGGAAAAAGGTGATCCTCACATTAAATGACATTAATGAGACTTTATAACATTAAAGTCACTTTTTGCTAAAGTTAAGTGGGTGAGTGAGATATTTATTTAAGTGATTTAAATAAAGTGATTTTTTTACTCTCATTGATTCTTATCCATTGGATTGGATCTTTCTCCACCGTCGGATTAGATTCTCACTTAGGGTTGAACAAAAAGCATGAGGGAGGCACTTTGAACTTACTTTTTTGAATAAAGTGAGGAGAAGAAGAGCGAGAGAGAGAAAGAAACCTTGGGCACACAGTTCGAGGAGCATTTAATGCATGTTACAGTGGACACGCACTTCGAGGCTTTCTATTGGGCATTAAATACGCTGTACGGATTTGTTGACAGCATTGTTTCTTCATAACAACACAAATTTCGAGGTGTAGGTACAATAGCCATTATTGGCACGAATTTCAAGAGAATCTGGGCATGAGTTTCAAGTGAATCTGGGCACAAAGTTCGAGACAAGTTGCACGCAGCCCGAGGTAGTTTTTGGGCACACTTCTCGAGGTTTTCAGCACACGATTCGAGGAGATAGAGTGGGCACAGACTTCGAGACTGCTGCACATTTCTCGAGACAGATTTAGGGCTCGATTTTTTGAGACAAACTTGCACAGTTTTCGAGGAGGACGTACAGTACGGTGATTGTACCTTCAGCACTGTTTTCGAGGCACTTATTGCACAGAAATCGAGGCTGCTATTTTGGCACTGATTTCGTGAAAAGTGCTAGGTGAAATTTATTGGTGGAGATAAGTAAAAATTTCTGGTGTATAAATTTATGTACTGAGATTTATTGAAGAAATAAGAAACTCTCTCTCTCTTACTGGTTTTCCCCGTGGGGGTTTTTCCAGGGCACAGTTGGCGAAAAATCTGAGTGTCTATTTTTATGGTGTGCATGTTTGAAATATTTATTTTCAGCCTGTTATAGTGTTTTTCCTGCGTGTTTAATTGTTACAGTAATTTTCATAAGTAACCTTCAGCCTATGCAAAACCGGTTGAAGGTGAAAACCACTAAAAAGTTAACATAAACCAGCAAGCAGTAAAACCCATAAAATCTTAGTTTCGACACTTTCTAGGAGCTGCATTTGCATTCCCACATTGTATTCATACTGGATGTATCATCTAGTCTCATTGACCTACTCTTGTGGTCATTTGTTGGACATAATAAAATTATCTAATCTTATCTTATGAGGAAGCTAAAGAGTGGTTTACCACTTTGCAGGTCATGAGGGGCAAATGTAGCTTTCTAAAACCTGCAATAATTAACATAGATCAGAGAAATAATTGCCCAATCTACCAGTTAATCCTAACAACCTGCATGAGAATGAAATCAAGAATATATTGTCTAAAGATTCAAGCACACATGAAAGTAAGAGAACAATTGTGGATTAACAAACTAGCTTTATAAACAGTCAATCTGGAATTACAATAGGCGATCTCTGAGGTTCCAACCTCACAATGAGCCTTGAATCATCATTTTATAGGCCATTTGACCTAGATCAATGCACGTTAGGCTTGAATGCAAGTGTACGATGCCAAAAAAAATGAATAGTTAGTTATTCTATCGCGAATTTCATTGCTGTTCAATTCGACTTATGTATGTAGCTGTGGATCAGTCTAATAGTGCACCTTGTATGAATGAAAAATTCAAGATAACCCTGTCCTTCATTTACTGTTTCCAATACTGGTAGAACAATTGTCCTTGGTTGTGCTCCCTTGCATGAATAACTTAAGATAATAACCTAAGGTGTGCCCTCTCAAAATAGTAACTGGATACCATGCAAAACCAAATGATGCATGTGTCTTTATCATGTGTGAGTATTGTTAAGCTTGAGTACCTGTTGTTTGGATATCACACCTGTTTAGGACTTTGCTTTTAGGTTGCTAGATTGCTTCAATCTTATTGTCACTGTTGTGTTTTACTCATGATCCTGTGTAGCGCACCTATGCATGGATCACTTTAAGAACACCTAACTTTTAAGATCAACGAGTGCATATATTAAGTGTCTCTAGCGCACAAGTCTTTGAGACTGCCTTTAGGGAATGCACGCAAATTGTCGTTGAAGGCTGTGTTATAGCTTGATTTGTACCTAAATGGAAAAGTCCTAATCCACTAGTGCTACCAAGAGCAACTTTGGAAACGAGCATCCCTGTCACCACAGTGCTAATTTCCCACTCTTGGCCAACTCTCAAGGCTAAGGGGGGTTTCCCTAGGTTTAATTGGATTTGGTTTTAGAGAGAGAGCTAAGGAAAATGAGATTAAGTTAATTATGATGCGTGCTGTATGTTACTTAGTTACTTTCTCATATAAACATTCAATCAATAGATTAAACACTTACAAAAATATTTGCTCAAGAGTATGAAATAACATGAACCATGAACATTAGCCAATATCAAATGTGAAAGGTAGATAGATATCAACAATAAACCATAAGACATTAAGAACATAATGTTAGTTTTTGTACCTAAGGAAGTGTTCCCCTAGTGACTTTTGCCTAAGTCACTTACAAAGGGGGAAAAAGTGACCCTTACATTAATTGACTTGTGAAAAGCATTAATGAGACTTTATAACCATAAAGTCACTTTTTGATAAATTTAAGTGGGTGAGGGAAATTAATATTTATGAGAAATAAATAGGAGCATTTAATTTCAGCCGTCAATCTAATCTAATCTCACCCATTGGATTTAGAGAACCCTAGGGTTTGATAAAAAAGGTAAGGGAGCCATTTCATTTCTCACTTTTGAGAGATTCAAGTGAAGAGAAGAGAAAGAGAGAGCAAGAGACCATTGGCACAAATTTTGAGGAGGCATTGAAGGAAGTTTCAGTTGGCACGCATTTTGAGGAAGCCTGTTGAGTATTTAATGCATGGTATGGATTCCTAGGTAGCATTTCTTTAGTACAACACACATCCCGAGGTGAACCATTGAGCAGTAAACTGGGCACGTGTTTCAAGGTATTTCTGGGCACAAGTTTCGAGATAACCTGCACACATTTCGAGGAGAATCTGGGCACAAATCCCGAGAGCATTGGCACTGTTTTCGAGGAGGTATTTTGGGCATAGAAACCAAGATTTTCAGCATAGATTTCGAGACAAGTTTATGGCACAAATCCCAAGACAGGCTGCACAAAAATCGAGACCGTACAGTATGGTCTCTATACCTTCTTGCACAGTTTTCAAGGTACTCATTGGCACAGAAATCGAGGCTGCATTTTTGCACAGATTTCGAGATTAATTTCTGCACAGAAATCAAGGGATAGTACAACACAAATTTCGAGATAAAGGACTGCACAGAAATCAAGGTGTACGGATTTTTGTCCTTTCTCTCAGCATGAATTTCGAGAATAATATTTGCATAGTTTTCAAGGCAGCTTCAGCACATTTTTCGAGGCAGTCTTCGAGTGCATTTAATGGTGGAGATAAGTTGTATTTCTCACTGTAATGCTGTCCTGTAATTTTACTGAAGAAATAAAATCTCTCTCTCTCTGACTGGTTTTCCCCGTGGGGGTTTTTCCAGGGCTATTGGCTGAAATTTCTGAGTCTGATTTTTTAATGGTGTGCATGTCAAATTTATTTTTTGCCTGTTAAAGTGTATTTGCAGCGTGTTTATTGTTCTGTAAATTTCATAAGTAGTTTCCAGTCAATGCAAAACCGGTTGGGGATGAAAAACACTGAAAATTTGGCATAAACCAGCAAGCTGATTTACATAGAAAAATTTACATGGTATCAGAGCTTGGGGGCAGAAAACAGTAATATTTTGCAGACACAGAAATTTCTAGAACTCAGTAATTTTAGTATTTTTTCTTCTGTTAGTGAACAACACTTTGTTGGGTTGGTTGAAAGATGGCTACAGGACTTAGGTTGGAGGATAGGCTAGATGGGATAGGTAACTTTGTGCCATGGAAGGCTAGGATTTTGCTGGTTTTAGAGGAAAATGAGATGTGGGAGGAAGTGGTTAGAAATACTACAACAAACCCCGTTTAGATTCCCGCTGCTACAGATAGAACAACATTATCAGCCTTCAACAAGAAGGACTGTAAGGCTAGAAGAATAATCCTTGATGCAATTAAAGATCATATCATCTCTCACATTTCAGGCAAAGCTAGGGCACATTTGATGTGGACTGCTTTGACCAGTTTGTACGAGAGTACCAATGAGAACCGGAAGATGGTTCTCAAGGAGAAACTGAAGAGTATAAAGATGAATGGCAGAGAGGGAGTGACAACTTACCTTACTAGGATATCTGCAGTTAGAGATGAGCTAGTAGCAGTTGGGGAGGTGGTCACTGCTACTGAGCTTGTGCGTACAGCAGTGAATGGGGCTTCTAAGCCCTGGGGTGCATTTGTGGAGGCTATAGTGGGTAGAGAGAACTTACCTCCATGGGAGAGACTGTGGGATGACTTTGTGCAGGAGGAGACCAAGAAAGGTCTCGTACATGGCAGTTCATCACAGGGTAGGGAAGATGAGGAGAACGTGGCTTTGACAGCAAAGGGGAAGAAGAAGAAGAAGGTTCCCAAGAAGGGTGGGGCCAAGCAGCAGCAGGGTGGGCAAAAGAAGGACTTGAGTAAAATCAAGTGTTATGGCTGTCAGACATTTGGGAACTATGCTTCACAGTGTCCAAACAAGAAGAAGAAGAAGGGACAGCAGATCGCAGCTTCAGTGGAGGTTGATGACTTTGGAGACAGATTTCAGAGGGAGTTTTCCCTGTGTGATGGACAAATGAGAGAGAGAGAGAGCCTCTTTAGTTACCAGCACTGATGTGGATATGGAGACGGAGTATTCCTTAGTGACAGGCCATCAGACGAGTGCATCCACCACTGGTACTTGTTATATTGATAGCGGAGCTTCGAGCCACATGACAGGTGCTCGAGAGATGTTCTCCGAGCTATCACAGACAAGTAGAGATGTGGAGGTTGTACTAGGCGACGACACCATTGTTAGAGCAGTTGGTCAGGGGACCTTTACATTTTAGAGGGAGTCCATGAGTCCCATGACTCCGAGGGATGTGTTATATGTCCCTGGGATGAAGAAGAACCTTGTATCAGTTTCCACCATTGAGGACAGGGGTCTTGGGGTATGTTTCTTGGATGGGAGAGTGCATGTATTCCCCAGGACTATAGGAGTATCTATCTCCATGGACATTAGGGTTAGATGTGGAAAGCTGTACAAGCTCTTGTTTCAGCCGCAGCACGCTCTAGCACACAATAACAACAATGAGCTATGTGAGCTATGGCATCGGAGGATGGCCCACTTACATCACCCAGCTCTGAGATTGTTGAGGAGCATGGTTACAGGTTTACCCGAGTTCAGCACTGAGCAGAGTGATGTGTGCAGGGGGTGTTCTTTGGGAAAGTACACCAAGACTGCTTTTCCAAGCAGTGACACCAGAGCAACAGGAGTGCTTGACTTGATCCATTCTGATATTTGTGGTCCTATGTCATCATTCTCTTTGATTGGTTTTGAGTACTATATCATTTTCATTGATGACTACTCGAGGAAGACCTGGATCTACTTCTTGAGGAGCAAGAAGTCACCCTTAGTATTGAGTGTCTTCCAAGGGTTCAAGGCCCTTGTGGAGATGCAGACAGGAAAGAAGATTCAGATGTTGAGATCGGACAATGGGAGTGAGTATACCTCCAAGGAGTTCGATGGATTTTGCAGACAGGAGGGTATACAGAGACAGCTGACAGTTCCCTACACTCCTGAGCAGAATGGAGTAGCAGAGAGGAAGAATAGGTTGATTGTGGGAGCAGCGAGAGCGATGCTCAATGATCAGGGTTTACCATTCTTTCTATGTGAAGAGGCATGCAGCACTGCAGTTTATCTGCAGAATAGGAGTCCTCACCGTGCATTGGGGAGGAAGACTCCTGAGGAGATGTACACAGGCAAGAAGCTTGAGGTGAGCCACTTTCGTATATTTGGTTCTTTGACTTACTCTCATGTCCCTTTTGAGAAGAGGACGAAGTTTGATCCCACTGCAGAGAGAGGCATCTTTGTGGTATATGATGAGACTTCGAAGGCCTATCGGCTTTACCTTCTTGGTCATAAGAGAGTTGTTGTTAGGCGGGAGGTGAAGTTTGATGAGGAGAGAGACTTCAGGAAGTCCAGAGAGATAGAGCAGAGGGAGCCACAGGCTCCCACACCTCAGGTGACTCAGGCTTATTCTATACAGGTTTTAGGTCCACAGGTTTCCGGAGTGACTAGATCACAGAGTACAGGCATAGCTCCGACAGGTTTAGTGGTTCAGGTGACAGGTACTCCAGGGACAGGTTTAGGTTCTGGTTCTCAGGTTACAGGTTCTTCAGGGACTGGTTCATCAGTCACTGGTCCTCGGGGTGTTGGACCTTCTGCTTTTGGGAGTTCTTCAGATGAGGATAGACCAGTATGGGAGGAGCCTTCAAGGAAGAGGAAGCCTAAATGGCTTCAAGGCACCTTGAAGGAAGTAGAGGCATTTGGTAGACTCCAGGAGGAGATCAGGACAGTAGTGATGCCGGATTGACTGGGTATGGCTCTTGTTGCGAGTCTTTGTGATTCAGAGCCTTCCACATTTGAGGAGGCTTCTCAGCATCATGTTTGGAGAGATGCCATGATGGAAGAGTACCATTCCATCATGAAGAATGATGCTTGGGAGATAGTGCCGAGACCAGAGGGGAAGTCTGTTGTGACTTCCAAGTGGATCTACAAGGTGAAGCATGCTGTGGATGGCAGTGTGGAGAAGTACAAGGCTCGGTTTGTGGCACGGGGGTTTTCACAGGTTGAGGGAGTTGACCATGATGAGACTTTTGCGCCAGTTGCTCGGTATTCTTCCATCAGAGCAGTGATTTCTATTGCAGCAGAGATGGGTTGGAAGATCCACCAGATGGATGTGAAGACCGCATTTCTCAATGGTCTTCTGCAGGTGGAGGTGTACTTAGAGTAGCCACAGTGATTCGAGATTCATGGGAGAGATTCTCATGTGTGTAGGCTGAGGAAAGCCTTGTATGGACTGAAGCAAGCTCCTAGAGCTTGGTACTCCAGGATTGATGCATACTTGACTTCGATGGGTTTTCAGAAGAGTGAGGCTGATCCCAACCTTTACTACATTGTGGTTGGTGGAGATCCTCTCATTCTTTTGTTATATGTTGATGACTTGTTTATCCCTGGAGAGGAGCGTCTCATTGCACATTGCAAGAGAGACCTTGCTACTGAGTATGAGATGACTGACATTGGGTTGATGCATTACTATTTGGGGATGGAGGTTTGGCAGGAGCCTGGACATATTTTCCTAGGACAGGGGAAGTATGCAGTTGATATTCTGAAGAGATTTCGGATGGAGGATTGTAGGCCGATGTCTACACCTATGATCACCAACTGGAAGCAACTTCATGCTTCTGAGGGTAAGTTGGTGGATCCTACACTTTACCGTCAGCTCATTGGATCGTTGATGTATCTGGTCAACACTAGGCCAGACTTATGTTTTGCAGTGAACACTCTTAGCTAGTTCATGGTGGAGCCTAGGAGTGTACATTGGACTGCCGCAAAACATGCGCTGAGATATCTTGCAGGTACAGTGGACTATGGTTTGGACCAATGTTGCATGACTCGGACTCAGCAAAGACTCGGCTGGCATATGACTCGTGGACTCTGGAAAAACTCGGGAAAGACTCGGGACGGACTCAACGAAATTAAAATAACTTAAAATATTGTACATTTTGGGCACAAAAAAGAGTTTAAAAGCATTTCCAATCCATATAAGCTATAAAACTACAATTTATGCAATAAGTCATAACATTGTCTCATAAACTATGATTATACGACATAACACAATCAACTTTTGTATGCAAAAATTTAAATAGTGATCATAAACCATAGTGTTCATAAACCATAAAGTGATCATAAACCATAGTGTTCATAAACCATAAATCATAACCATAAACATAAAACATAAAGTGATCATAAACCATTTTGTTCATAAACCATAAAGTGATCATAAACCATAGTGTTCATAAACCATAAATCATAACCATAAACATAAACCATACTGATTTAAAAATCATATTGGTGCAAGTTTAAAATACAGTCTCATAACATAAATAGATATCCAAAAAAGACAATGACCCCATGTCCTTGAGTCTCATGCCTAACCACGAGCATGCCTACAATAAGTCATCGAGGAACTAGTGCCAACATCGACAGACTGAAGCAACTGTGAAGCAGGTGTATTTGGAGTTTCCATTTGAGATGGCATACTAGAGGGATCCTGAGTCTCCTCATCAAGCCAAGCCAAATCATCAGGGAACTCCTCCTCCACAACCCACTTAGACTCTAAATCAATATCATCCAATAAAATTGGATCTAGGTCCTTCGGTTGCATTTGCTTTGTGAGCATCCGAAGGTTGTAGTAGATGAAAACCAACTTTTCCAACCTCTCAAGCTCCAACCTGTTCCTCTTTTTGCTGTGGATGTGCTCAAATATTGACCAATTGCGCTCACATCCTGAAGTGCTGCAAGGTTGACTCAGAACTCTGATGGCAAACTCTTGTAATTGTGGTGCTTCAGAGCCACAATCTATCCACCAATGGGCTGTAAAAGTTAAAAACAACGACGATTACAAGTTTTGCAATGCCAAACTTGAAAAAGAGAACTAACAAATTTACAAGCTAAGTTCTAAGTCTAACAATTTAGATTTTACAAATTGAATCTTACATGGCATTTTCTTGCCCTTGAGTCGTTGGGTTGAGTTGAATCCAAACATGCCAGCTGCTTCTTTGTACATATCACGCTGCATGTTGATTTTGTCCTGAATTTCTGGATTCAGGAACATCTTCTCAATGCATATCATGACACCTCTCATCACCTCTTGATCTCTTTGAATGCTAGAATCTGGATGATAGAATAAGCTTGGATTGAGATATACTCCTGCTGCATGCAATGGTGAATGTAGCTGCCTGTCCCACCTGGAATCAATAATTTGCCATATAGGGAGATATTTTGATGAATTCCCCTTGTAGAAAGTCTTGATGGCCTCTTTGGCCCTATCCATGCCCTCATAGATGTATCCCATTGCAGGTTTCTCTCCATCCATGATCCTCAAGACTTTTACAAGTGGCTCAGTGAAGCTGACAATCTTAGTGACTTTCTCCCACAGACCATCTCCTAAAAGAGACAACTTCACAGCAATTGCATCTGGCTTTGTGCTATCTTTCCAAAATATCCATTCCTGGTTACAAACCATCCGTGCCAAAGCTTGGTACTCATTTAGAAGGCTTTGGAGGGAAAGAAAGGTTGTGGCAAACCGTGTGATAGCAGGGCGACTTAGTTCACCCTGTGCATATCCCCTCATAAGGCTCAACACCCAAGCATGGTTATAAATGAATTTGGTTATTTGTTTGCACTCTTGCACAACTGCTTGCACCCATTCCATCTTCCCAATGTCCTCCAACATCAAGTCTATGCAATGGGCAGCACATGGAGTCCAAAAAATGGTGGGGTATTTTGCAGAAAGCAACCTTCCAGCTGCCACATAATTTGCAGCATTGTCCGTGACTACCTGGACAACATTTGTTACCCTGACTTCCTCCACAACATCAGACAACAATGATAAAATTAGATTTGCATCCTTTACCTGGGAGGATGCATCAATGGATCTTAGGAACATGGTTCCTTTAGAGCAAGCTATAACAAAATTGATGATTGTCCTGCCCCTTTGATCTGTACACCCATCAAACAAAATTGTGCAACCTGTAAACTTCCATGAGCTTTTAATGCTCTCCAATTGTTCCTTAACACACTCGAGCTCCTCATCTAGCTCTTTCCCCCCAAGTGCATTATAGGAGGGGAATTTGTATCCAGGGCCAGCAGCTGCAATGGCATCTACCATGGGATGATAAAAATAAGACTTTGCATAGTTGAATGAAAGGCTATTATGGTACCAAAACCTCCTCACTGCCATATCTGCCTCTTTCCTCTTCTTTTCATTGAAGCTCTCCAAGGATGGCTGAAATCCTGGAGTTGTGCGAGGAAGGAAGAAAGAAGAAGTTACACTTCTATTTACTGCAACAGCTGAAACGGACCCTCCTGTACTTGGACTTGCATTCGGTGGCGCCATTGTAGATCTACCTATCATGGAAGTTTCAAACTTGTATCTTGCCCTATTTTCACTTTGTTCTCTAATGGCATCCAAAGCAGCTACCATTTCTGCTGTGACCTCATCGGGGCATTTCTCACAAACTGCCACATCTTTGCAAACAAATCTTGCTAGATGATATTTCATCCGGTTTATGCCACCAGACATTTGAGAGGTGCAGAAGTTGCAAATGACCCTGTGGTCTTCATTGGGATTCACCCTGACACAATACTTCCATGCTGGAACAAGAGGCCTTCTAGCCTTAGGTGCCATGGAATCTGGATTGCAAAAAAAAATATAAATTGTAATTTGGATTTAATTGTTTTCACTATTTGCTAAGTCATTGAATTTTTTAAAAAACATGTAGCATTGAGTTGAAAAAAAAATATGTGGCATTGATTTTTTTTAGAAACATGTGGCATATAACAAATGTCAAAAATTAAATAAATACAAAAATATAAAATAGAATAGAATAAAATTAAATTTAGAAATAAGAAATAAGTATTAACTTTTAAGAATTTAGAAATAAGAAATAAGTATTAACTTTTAAGAATTTAGAAATAAGAAATAAGTATATTAGATATAAGAAATATTACAGAACTTAAAAATATAACAGAAATAACTATCTATAGCTTATGCAAATGCTTCCTTTCTCATTTGTTATTGGTCTCATTAAGTTTTATCTTTGAAAAGTATTTTCGGAGTTTGCTGATTAATCATGACCCTATATATTTTTTGACATGTTATTGTTTGGACTTGTCATTTAGAATTTTAGATCGCAGAATTAAAAAAAATATATAATTATATAACAGAACTAAAAATATATATATATATATATATATAAATTATAAACATAAAAAAAAAAACAAAACAGAATTAAAAAATATAGAAATTTCAAATTGAAGTGAGAAATATTTAGTAAACAGAATTAAAAAAAAAATAATTATATAACAGAAATAAAAAATATATATATAAACATTAAGAAAAAAATAACAAAACAGAATTAAAATATATATATGAAATAAAAAATATATATAAAGTTATAACTTATAAACATAAAAATATATAACAAAACAGAATTAAAAAAAATAAAAATATAGAAATTTCAAATTAATTAACATCAAAATAAAATATATATAAAAAAATGAATATCAAATATATCTAATAAAATTATAAATGTCAAATATATTATATTATATAATAAAAAATAAAAATAAAATTTAAAATAAATAAATTTAAAAAAAATATAACAAAAAAAAATAGTAAATAATAAATATTACACAATAAAAAATACATAAATTAGTTAAAATAAAAAATATATAAAAAATTATAAATAAAAAATCTATATAAGAATGTCAAAAACTATGTAATATGAAAATTAAAAATATAAATAAACATAAAATTTTAAATAAATAAAAAAATAAAAAAATTAATTAAAATAAAAATAAAAATATATAAAAATATTATAGGATAAAAAGTAAAACATAAAATAAATTTAAATAACTATTAAAAAGATAAAAAAAATAAATTAAATAACTATAGTTTTTAACTTTTTTATATATAAAATATAAAAAAACTTAAAAAAAAACCTATTAGATAACTATAGATATTATAGTTTTTAAATTTTTAACTTTTTTATATAGAAAATATAAAAGAACTTTAAAATATATATATATATATATATATATATATATATAAAACAGAGATTTTCATTTGAATTTCCCTGGGACTAACATTTAATACTAACACTGTATGATGTTGTATTACATACTGTATTAATACAGCATGGCTGTAATACAACATCGCTGTATGCGATACTGTATGTAATACAACGCATTTAATACTAATACTGTATGATGCTGTATTACATACTGTATTAATACAGTATGTAATACAGCATGGCTGTAATACAGCATCGTTGTATGCGATACTGTATGTAATAGAGCGCTGTATTACATACAGTATCGCATACAGTGATACTGTATTACAGCCATGCTGTATTACATACTGTATTAATACAGTAATACTGTATTACAGCATGTATCGCTGTATTACATACAGTATCGTTGTATTACATACAGTATCGCTGTATTGTTTACTGTATGTAATACGGCATGTAATACGGCATGTAATACAATAATACTGTATTACGTGCTGTAATACAGTATTACTGTATTAATACAGTATGTAATACAGCATGGCTGTAATACACATCGCTGTATTACATACAGTATCGCTGTATTGTTTACTGTATGTAATACAGCATGTAATACAGTAATACTGTATTACATGTTGTAATACAGTATTATTGTATTAATACAGTATGTAATACAGCATGGCTGTAATACATCATCGCTGTATTACATACAGTATCGCTGTATTGTTTACTGTATGTAATACAAGGATGCTGTATTACATACTGTATTAATACAGTATTACAGTAATACTGTATTAATACAATATGTAATACAACATCGCTGTAAAGCATCGTTGTATTACATACTGTATTACAGTGTTAAAAATTAAAATTTAAAACTATTTAATAATAATATTTGATAAAATAAAATAAAAAAACAAAAAAATACTAACTTGCTGCTTGATGCGATGCTCGATGCTCCACTGATGTGCTCGAGCTACTCCACGAACCCAACCTCCTCACGAGTCACAACCTCCTCAGCGCCGGAATTCCTCCACGACCAAACTCTTCCACTTCTCAAATCTCACACCATAGACCACTCCACGACAAGAATGCCCCACAGACCACTCCACGACAAGAACAAAACAAGAATGCCAGACCACTCCACAATAAGGATGATGGTGAACTGAGACTGTTCGGGTCTGTTTATAGCCTCCCGCATAGTCCAGTTTCCCTCCAAAGAAGCAGATTGCGGGCCCTAGCGAAAATTCGACGCCAAAAACACCTGCTGTCCGCCCTAGTTTCCGCAGGAAAGCCTACGGTTGAGTCTCCTGAGTTTCCCCGAGTCCGGCCGAGTGCCCGGTTTTCAGCGAGTACTCGTGCCTGGCGAGTTTGCCGACGAGTCTCTTGCGATTATGCGGTTTGGAGAGCCACTCGTCCAGACTCGCAAGTACCTGCAAGTATGGGACGAGTGGTGCTTCACTGGTTTGGACTACAGGGGTTCGGGTGGAGTCAGTTTGGTTGGTTTCACAGATTCAGACTGGGTAGGCAGTGTGAGGGATCGGAAGAGCACTTCCGGTTGTTGTTTCAGTTTGGGCTCGGCAGCAGTGTCATGGTTCAGTCGGAAACAAAAGTCTGTTGCATTGAGTTCCGCCGAGGCTGAGTATATGGTTGCCAGTCAGGCTACTTGCGAAGCACTGTGGCTTCGTAAGTTGTTGGTAGATTTATTTGATCAGGAGCTTAGACCTACGGTGATCTATTGTGACAATCAGAGTTGCATTCAGCTCTCTGAGAATCCAATGTTCCATGACAAGTCAAAACACATTGAGATCAGGTACCATTTCATTTGTGACTACGTCCAGAGAGGAGTAGTTGAGTTGCAGTATATTTCCACTGATGAGCAGGTAGCAGATATCCTGACGAAGTCTTTGGGGAGGGGGAAGTTTGTCTTCTTCAGAGACAAGTTGGGAGTGGTGCAGAACACCTTCCTCAGTAAGAGGGAGTGTTAGTTTTTGTACCTAGGGAAGTGTTCCCCTAGTGACTTTTTCCTAAGTCACTTAGAAAGGGGGAAAAAGTGACCCTAAAGTCACTCTTTGATAAATTTAAGTGGGTGAGGGAAATTAATATTTATGAGAAATAAATAGGAGCATTTAATTTCAGTCGTCGATCTAATCTAATCTCACCCATTGGATTTAGAGAACCCTAGGGTTTGATAAAAAAGGTAAGGGAGGCATTTCATTTCTCACTTTTGAGAGATTCAAGTGAAGAGAAGAGAAAGAGAGAGCAAGAGACCACTGGCACGGATTTCGAGGAGGCATTGAAGAAAGTTTCAGTTGGCATGCATTTTGAGGCAGCCCGCTGAGTATTTAATGCATGGTACGGATTCCCAGGTAGCATTTCTTTTGTACAACACGCATCCCGAGGTGAACCATTGAGCAGAAGACTGGGCACGTGTTTCAAGGTATTTCTGGGCACGAGTTTCGAGATAACCTGCACACATTTTGAGGAGAATCTGGGCACAAATCCCGAGAGCATTGGCACTGTTTTCGAGGAGGTATTTTGGGCACAGAAACCGAGATTTTCAGCACAGATTTCGAGACAGGTTTAGGGCACAAATCCCAAGACAGGCTGCACAGAAATCGAGACCGTACAGTATGGTTTCTGTACCTTCTTGCACAGTTTTCGAGGTACTCATTGGCACAGAAATCGAGGCTGCATTTTTGCACAGATTTCGAGATTAATTTCTGCACAGAAATTGAGGGATAGTACAACACAAATTTCGAGATAAAGGATTGCATAGAAATCAAGGTGTACGGATTTCTGTCCTTTCTCTCAGCACGAATTTCGAGAATAATATTTGCACAGTTTTCAAGGCAGCTTCAGCACATTTTTCGAGGCAGTCTTCGAGTGCATTTAATGGTGGAGATAAGTTGTATTTCTCACTGTAATGCTGTCCTATAATTTTACTGAAGAAATAAAATCTCTCTCTCTCTGACTGGTTTTCCCCGTGGGGGTTTTTCCAGGGCTATTGGCCGAAATTTCTGAGTCTGATTTTTTAATGGTGTGCATGTCAAATTTATTTTCTGCCTGTTAAAGTGTATTTGCAGCGTGTTTATTGTTCTGTAAATTTCATAAGTAATTTCCAGGCAATGCAAAACCGGCTGGGGATGAAAAACACTGAAAATTTGGCATAAACCAGTAAGCTGATTTACACAGAAAAATTTACACATAATCCTCAAGTAAATAAGTCCATTGCCATGTGTAACGTGAATCTACGAATGAAATTGCTTAAGAGACAAGTTATGATTATTCCATAGACATCCTTTTGAGTTAAGGCTTTGAATGAGGCCTTGCTTTAGAGAAAGATCTCTAAGACAAAGTGTCACCCAGATTAATTAAGATAACCAAACTTGATGAAGTGACCAAAATCACTTCTCTAAGTTTGGTGTTTTAGTCTTTGTTATTTAAAGCCAAAGCTTGATGCTATTCAATAAACATTGCCTCTCACATCCATTGATCCATAAAAGAAAGGTGATCTCATGAGCTTTATGCAAATAGAAAGATAGAAAGTGACAAGAGTTTGCACAAAATGAAATTCTAGAAATTATTATCACTTAGCTAATGATTGTGTGAGTTACCAATTGTAGTTAACCATCCAAATGAGCATATCTAGAAATTGAAAATGAAATTACTTAGCTAATGTAAAATTGAGTTATGAACCACAATTAACCAAGTAAACTCCAAGTCTTCTTGCTGTTATGTGGTATCCAATGTAACAGTAAATTGCAGAAATTTCCAGAATTCAAATAAACACTTAGTCAATATCCAAAGAGGATTTAGTAAGCAAATGTCAATATTTAACCAAGCATGAATTTTCAGAAATATTAGTTTGTTTTCCCATTTATTTTGCAGTAGTGAAATAGAAAGGAAACTTAATTTTAAATGTAGATTTAACTAGAAAAGTAAGTGCATCTTAAAAATTGAATTTTAAGATGCTAGACTGGCCTAAATGTTTTTCTAGAAATTAAAAAATTGCTATGTTATTTTCCAGAAATAAAAATCAGCAATTTCTAACCAATATACCACTAAAAATAGCAAAAAAATATAAGATCTAATGCCGATAATTTTCACTAGTTAAATATAGCATAAAAACCTTGGAAAAAATATGAAAAATATGATATTTAGGGTTGTTTTCTTGTAAACTAAATGCAAAACATTAAACTAAATAAATCTAACCCTAACTAATGAAATTAATATAGAAAAATAAGACATATTTGTGGGATTTGTTTTAGATTAAATCTACCCTAAAAATGCAAGGAAATTGAGAGGTTTTTATAATTTTTTGGTTGAAGTAATTAGAGTAATAACTAGTGTCTTTCAAACCCTTGGGCCATGGAGTCTTGGGATCAATCCTCCTTGTAGCCTTATGTGTAAATGTTTGAGTGTAATCTCTGCAAGATGCAAGATAAATTCCTACCCCAAGCTATTGAAATTTCATGCCAGTTCTCGCCAAGGAAGGGTGACTTCTATGGCACACACCTCCAACCTATGCCCTAGCCTGTACCTTAGCTTTTGCAACTTGATTTGTAGGCCCTCCTAAGATAGGAAAACTACAAGACAATAAACAAAGCTAAACCACAAAATAAACAAAGCTATTCCACTTGAGCAAATTTACCCTTTAAGTGCACAGGAGCATAAACCTTACAATGATAAAAATAACATGTTATCTCAATAAAATCTCATCAAGTTGTGCCAACCGTGGAAGAAGAAACCCCACCAAACAAAAACCTTTGAATGCAAAATGATAGTATTTAGCCCGTCTGATCGATCGATTTGGTGATCTGTCTCCACTTTGGGATGACGAGAACCCACTCTAAATTGGCTCGAAGGAATACGTCGATACGAAGACCATGTGCCTAGTGGCGAAGTGTGTATTGGGGTTGAACAATGAGACCATCACTTGGATCCATGAAATGTGCAACATAAAAGGCCATCTTTGGATGCAACTAGCCCTAAGGGTTGGTGCAAGTGACCTGTACGAATTGTCTATAGATGTTGTTTCGGGTGATTATGTTTGGCTCTTGCTTTGCAGGTAAGAGGCGGCCAGGCGCATCCAAGGAATAAGTAAATGCAGGAAGCCGATCCATCACAATGCCAATAGATGCCAAAAGATCCATAACCCTTGCATTCCAAGATTTAGTGTGGCTTGAAGGGATAGCCAAGGCAATGTACTACAATGAGAGAAAGGCCAAATATTCTTTAATTACTCGAGAACATAGTCTTCTCTCCCTGATGGTGATGATAGCCTCTGGTTCCAAAATGATTTTCCCTTCTTCATCTAGGATAGGTAGTACTGTCTGGGCTGCCTGATGTTGTCCCAACACTTTTTTGAGGAACGATACATGAAAAACGTTGTGGATTTGACTCTTGTCGGGTAAATCCAATTCATATGCTATTGAGCTGATCTTTCGGATAATTTGGTATGGGCTATAAAACTTGGGAGCCAATTTATTCTTCCCCTGTTGCTTAAGGGATAATTGTTTGTAGGGTTGGAGTCTTACAAATACCCAATTTCCTACTTCAAATTCTCTTTCTGTTCTATGACAATCTGCTTGTTGCTTCATACGATTTTATGCTAGAGTTAAGTTGTCCTTGAGTACTTGTATTGCTCTTTGATTTTCTTTGAGTTGACTTTTTACGGTTGGTACTTTTGCATCACCCTGAGCAACTTCCTTCCAGTTGGTTGGTCCATACCCATATAATGCTTGAAAAGGTGTCATTTTGGCCGACATATAATAGGTAGAGTTATACCACCACTTTGCAAGATGTAACCATTGTAACCATTTGTTCTGTTTATAGGTGACAAAACTACGAAGATAGGCTTCCGAACATTTTTTGACAACTTCCGTTTGTCCATTTGTTAGGAGATGGTAAGCCGAACTCATGTTAAGAGTTGTCCCAATTTGTTTGCAGAACTCGTTCCAGAAATTGCTTGTGAATTTGGCATCTTTGTCGCTAACAATGATTTTGGGAAACCCATGTAATTTTAAATATTTTTACAAAATACCTCAGCAATTTGTTTAGCGGAGTCAGTGTTCTTTACGCCCATAAAATGTGCATATTTTGTTAATCGGTCCACTACTACTAAGATTTTATCTTTCCCTTCAGACAATGGTAGTCCTTCAATGAAATCCATGGAGATTTCCTCCCACTTCTGGTTTGGAATGTGTAGAAGGTGGAGGGAGTCATAACATTTTTGTTTTTGTTTCTTTGAAATGTGTCACACTTTGCTACATACTTTTGAATGTCTTTATACATTCCTTTCCAAAAGGATGATTGACGAGCATTGTAGTAAGTTTTGAAGAACCTTACATGACCTGCGGCTGGTGAGTCATGGGACTCAGTCAAAACCTTAGTTTTTAACCTTGATGTTGGGCTTAAGTAAATCCTTCCTTTCTACCAAAGGATGTCATTCCTCCATTCGAATTTTGGACTTCGATTAGGATCATCAATCAAGGCACGTGTCTGGGTCCTTGGCATATTCACCTTGGATTTCATCCAACCAGTCTGGAACTGCAACTGAAATCGCATAAGCATTGACTTCTTCTTCTTTTCGAGATAGGGCATCAACGACCACATTGTCCTTCCCCTTCTTATGTAATATCTCCATGTCAAACATAGCAATTTTTTCCGTCCATTTCTGTTGTTCAATTGACAATGTCTTTTGTTGTAAGAGATATTGAAGACTATTATGGTCTGTTCGTGTCAAGATTTTGCTCCCTAGAAGTTATTGTCGCCATTTTGCTAGAGCATGTATAATGGCAAGCATTTCTTTATCATACGTGGACTTCAAACTTTCTCTCTTGTTGAGCTTTCGGCTTTCAAATGCTATTGGATGGCCTTCTTGCATCAACATGGCTCCTATCCCAAATCCCGAAGCATCGCATTCAACTACAAACGGTTTTGTGAAATCTGGCGTCGCTAATACTGGAGTTGTTGACATAATTTTTTTTAATGCTTCAAAACATTTTTCGGCTTCGTTGTTCCATTGAAATGAATTTTTCTTTAAGATATTTGTTAGAGGAGCAGTCTTATAGGCATATTTTTTCACAAATCTTTGATAATACCCTATTAAGCCTAGAAATCCTCTTGGCTTAGAGATGTTATTTGGTTTGGGCCACTCAGTGATTGCCTTGATCTTACTTGGATCAACCTTGACTCCTTCCTTTGATATTATATGGCCCAGATAATGCACTTCTTCTTTTCCAAAAGTACACTTTGACATTTTTGCATAAAACTGATGTTCTTCCAAAATGGTGAGTACTTGATCTAAGTGCTGGAGGTGCTCCTTCCAAGTTTTATTGTATACGAGCATATCATCAAAAAAGACTAAAACAAACTTCCTCAAGTATGGCTGGAACAATTCATTCATTGTGGCTTGGAATGTCGCTGGAACATTGGTTAATCCAAAGGGCATTACTTTGAACTCATAATGTCCCTCATGTGTTCTGAAAGCTTTTTTTGCTACATCTTCTAATTTAACCCGTATTTGATAATACCCTGATCTCAAATCTAATTTTGAGAAATACTTAGCTCCATGAAGCTCGTCCAACATCTCATCGATGAAGGGGATAAAGAATTTATTCTTGATTGTTATCTTATTCCGCCCTCTGTAATCTATGCACAACTTGAAGGATCCATCCTTCTTTCGAACTAACACAACTGGAGCTGCATAAGGGCTTCTGCTCTTCGAAATAACACCACATTTTAATAGATCTTGGGTTAGTCTCTCAATCTCAGTTTTATGATGATGTGGATATCTGTAAGGTTTGATATTGACAGGTTTTTCCTTTGGTTCTACCTCAATCATGTGTTCGATCTTCTTGTTGGGAGGTAACTTCATCGGGAGATCTTAGAACACCTTATTGTGTTTTTGAATTAGTTCTTGGATTTTTGGTGGTTCGGAATCTTCCACCTTGCATGTTAATAACTCCATTTCTTGACATTGTATTATGTAGGCGGGTGCTCCTTTTCTGATCAGTCTTTCCATTTGATGTGATGAAACCATTTGTGTTTGTGGTGGTTGGAAACCGTACAATTTGTACTTTTACCCTAGCCATTTGAACTTTATAAAGTGCTTTTGGTGGTTAGCAGAGTATGTACCTAATGTTTGTAACCACTGAATTCCCAAAACCACGTCTACCCCTCCAAGAGGCACTGCGAAGAAATTGGATTCTAGGTTGTACTCTTGCATTTGCAGCTTAACCTTGTGACATCTTCCCACATTTTCAATCTTCTTCCCATCTGCTACCATCTCCTTCATGTTAGGCACTGGGTATATGAACATGTTCAACCTCTTGGCGAGATTAACATTGCTAAAATTATGGGTGCTCTCCATATCTATGAGGACCATGACATTGTTACCTTTGACATGACCCTTTAGTTTTAAAGTTTGAGGTTGAGATATCCCTGTAATGGCGGTGAGTGATATCCTTGGTGCATTATCCTCTACTTCTGAGAAATAATCTTGATGATTTCCTACATTGTCCTCAGATGATCCTTCACTCTCAGAGTCATCTTCTTCCTCAGCTTTGCACACATATAGCTTTTGGGGGTTTCTCTTTTGAGAGCATCTATGCTTGGGTTCCCATTTTTCTCCACAATACTTGCATTTTCCTTCCTTCATTCTCTGGGCCTCTAGGATAAGTTTGCCTCCTTCCCTTAAATGCAGCGACGTATATTTTGAGGTTCCCCCATCTGATGTTTTTGGGTGGTTTTCTTCTTGAGTAGACTTTTTTGTAACTAGTTTGAGTAGCTCTTTTAAACTTGTTCTCCACAACTTTTGCTTTATGCCTTGCTTTCTCCATGGTTGTAATGTTATGCATTTCTAATTCGTTTCTTATGTATTGTTTAAAGTTTTAAACCCATGCACATAAGTCTGGAGACGCTACTCATCTGTCAGTTTTGGGACTCGGGTTGCCAATGCTTCCCATTCATATCTGTATTCATCTACACTGCCTTTCTGTTGTATCCAGGTAATTTTTGCAAAAAGGTCTTCTCATTTACACCTTGGAATCTTTTAAAGAAATCATTCTTGAAGTTGTCCCAACTTAACGAACATACCCTTGTTGTAACTTTCCACCATATGTACCAGTTATAAGCATACCCATCTAACTGCATGGTGGCATATTTAACTTTTTCACTATCGATCCGTATATTATGGATGTCAAAGTACTCTTCGGCCTTATTTATCCAAGTGATGCTTTTCATCCTCATCGAACTTGGGTAACTCCAATTTTACCCTTATTTGATACCTGGGTGGTGGTAAGGCTGAGTTAAGTGGAGGTAGGTTGAGAATGGGTGGCTCCAACGGAGGTGGATTTGAGTTGTGATTTGGCGTTTTGGGAGTGCCCAGACTGGCTATATTAGGGAAATCGGGTGGTGGATTAGGGCTACGTGGGGAATTGAAGGCCTGCTGTTGCAATGTTGTTATTAATTTTATGTTAATAATCCAAAGATCACTACTCCCTCTGGATGTCCTGAGATCTCAAACGATTTGAGTCTCTATAAATCAGAAATACAATAATGACTTAAGATACAAATACTATAGATCTCTTAACACTTACACAATGAAATACACAACAATCACACAATAACTCAAGATGTACCCTAGAAACCCCAAACGGGGAAAACCAACTATCAGTGGGGCTTTCTTCTATCTCGATCCCAGAGCAAAGCAAGTAGAAGCTAAATACATACAAATACTTCAGATGAAACAACCGAACCTGACGAGTATCAAAACCCTAAATCTGCATGCAAAAGACTGATGCATGCACTTGGGAAATGTGCCCTAACTGTCAATACGGGTTTGGATATTTCTGCTAGTCAATCTCTGTTTGTACTACCTCTCTCACTCCACAGCTTCGATCTACTCTGCCAAAGAAAAAGGCCTTCTATCTAGATCTGAATAATGGCCCCCTCTCTCCACATGGAAAAATGCACCCTCCTCCAACTGTCGAAAACTTGCACTCAGTCAGATCTCAGCCAATCTCTGTGCTCAGAACGTCCTCTCCTCAGGAAGTGCGCCCTCTCTGTGAGCAAAGTCGCCCAACTCTTCAACCTGATCTCTCTCTGATCTGTCTGCTCAGTAAGCCTGCTGGTGACCTCCTACCTCCTTATAACATCTCACTGGCCGATTAGGGTTACCAAAACCCTAAAAAGTGTGCATGCAAAAAATCACTTTTTGCATGCCTTTTAATTAACTGCTGTGCATGCATCCTGAAGAACAACTTTCATGGTTAACTTTTCAACATTTTACGAGTTCACCATGATGTTTTTGTTGTTCGTCTCTCAGGGTATCCATGTTTTGCTTCATTTCCGCTTTAAGTCCTATAACCGATCAAGCCACTTAGTCATTTGTTTTTTTGATATCTATTTTTAACTCGTAATTTTTGTTGACCTTTTCGCCAAGTTTCTCTAGTCTAGCACTCAAATCTGCCATTTTGGTGGTTGCCGTAATATTCTTGAGCTAAATCGAGACTGATTTGTTTTGGTTGTGCGTTCCCAGTCAAGCAAACTTTATATGTTTCGGGATTTTGTGCAAGTTTGCACAGTTCCGGGCTCGTGTGGATGACTATAGTTGTGTGAGAATTTTGGCGTAGGGCGCAGGAGGTGGCAGCGGAGGTTGGCTACATATGGGAGGGAAGATTACTTGGTGAGGAGGGAAGAGGTGGTGAAGTGGAGGAAGTTGGCGTAGATGGGTGCAAGTGTGGAGAGGACGGGGCTGGCGAGCCGCGGAAGGAAGAAAAACGTGGGGGTTGAGAGGTGGCACAGGGGTGGCGTAGGTTGTAGACTTGGAAATTGGAATGCACATGATGAACACACAATAATAGATTGTATTACACACCATAAACAGAGATACATCAGGTATATATAGTTGGAGTGAGATCCAACTTATTCCACTCTTGGAGGGAGAGGTTGAGAGAATCTCTCAACAACCTCGACAAACCTAAACCAATCCCTAAACTCTAGTATGCATCATTAATGAGGCATTATCTCTAACACCCCCCCTTAATGCCTACATTACACAACATAACAAAAGGTTACACCACAAATTTTGTCATGTCTGTCTCACTGGTCCTCATACGCAGTTACACTCATTTCTGAACTTCATAGACATGCTCTTTCTCTCCCATCATATTTGAGCTACTACTTCATATAGCACAAATACAACCGCTTCCGACCATCTTTGAAGTATCTATAGGATCGACGATTCTAAACTACCCAGAAGAATAGTCTCGATACTGATACATTCAGTAATCAATCTTACAAAATGACCTTTACACACACTCACCAACACAATGATAACCCATAACTGATTATCTTGGAGCACTGAAGTACAACAAGAACTTCCAACATTTAACAGACTTGTAGACATACTCAAACTAATTATGCGTTCTTGTGGCACCGAAGAACTCAAGAACTACAAGCTTGAATTACATCACTCCGTTCTATATGTGGTTTTGCATTATTGAATTTTTACACACATAATAAATAATACCATACACACTTTATATCAAGCCACCAAGAGGCAAGAACATCAGGGCCATGACATAGCATTGCACTGCCACATTTCTCTGCACGAATAAAACTTGACCGTGCTTCCCAGGTAAGCCCAAGGAACGAATCTTGGACAACAACGATTGATCCTGATGGACTTCAAGCAATGACGGATTCTTTCACTATCGCTAGCAGTCACTTAATATGCAGATATATTACGCAGCAAATTTCCCTTAGGCTCGATTGAAAATCCCAAAACAGCGGCTGGGAAAGTAATGAACAATCCACAACATGCAGCAGAAAACAATTCTTTAATTCTCCAGAAGATCTATTTGTAATGCACTTTGAGCAAAAGTTTGAAAAACCAGGGTAGAGGTCCACGCTGGTCTCAATATGAAAGGCACACACAAGTGATATTTTGCTGACATGCCAACAAGTGCGCAGACGCCTCCAAGATGATAAATAGTGAAAACAGCAAACTTGTTTGATCATGAGTATTGCATATTTAACACGGCAGCAGGGCGATTCTCTTGCTCGTGGCTACTATACCTTCCTCGGCAGCAGTGGATTCTGGCAAAGGCGGCACTCGATAACTCCTCCTTACGGCCCTTCCTCCAGTGGCGCGGGCTTGTTCTGGTACGCAGCCCTTCCTCCTGTGGCGCGGGCTCCTTCTCGGGCTCCACACTTTCATAAACCTGCACGCTGCAAAGTTGATGTAGACTGAACGCAGCAATATCCAAACAAACAATAACTTCACGAAATCTTACACTTGACATATGCAGCGCAAGCAAACTAATCACACAGTCACACGAAAATATTCACACAAAAGAAATCTACTCTCACACACCTATGTATAGTGAATCAGCTTCCATATCTATCACATCTTCCTGGGCACTCCCGTGAGGGATTAAGACCAGCCAAGCTCTGATACCAACTTGGAAATTGGAATGCACATGATGAACACACAATAATAGATTGTATTACACACCATAAACACAGATACATCAGGTATATATAGTTGGAGTGAGATCCAACTTATTCCACTCTTGGAGGGAGAGGTTGAGAGAATCTCTCAACAACCTCAACAAACCTAAACCAATCCCTAAACTCTAGTATGCATCATTAATGAGGCATTATCTCTAACATGTAGTGGGAAGAAGGAGCGGCTAGCGGTACGCAAGGTGGGCGGATGACAGAGAGAGCAGTGAAGAGGCGAGCGAGGAATGACGACCGCAGAGGTAGTTGCATGGGTGATAACGGAGATGGGACTGGAGGCGACGGAACAGGAGCAGCAGGTAAGGTGTGATGAGGAGGGATGGAAGGGGGACACGTGAGCGGAGGGCACAGCAGGGAGACGATGGATGAGGCAGCAGACGTGGATCTTGGACGGCGGCGGAGTGTGCAGCAGGTGTCTAGCCTGCTTTGATACCAATGGAGCAAGACCACTGGAACATGATATTAAAAAATGAAAATAAAATAAAATAATGAATGAGATGATTTTTTAATATAACGATATGCCGATTTTATTATAGTGCAGCATCCAATTGTTTTACCTTTACATGTAAAGGTATGTCTTTCCACTTAATTTATTTGATTATAATATGTTTTTATTCAAACTTTAATTTTAGCTTAGTTTATTCTTATATTTTACTTTTATATTTATCATTGTTATGTATTTTTTTTTTTCCTTGGAAAAAGTCATAATTTTATTATCAGAAGATACAAAATTACATTCTGCAGATATATGGAAAGCGTAAACTGCTCCATACATTGTCACATATAGGTGGATACAGAAATAAAGCTCGGGAACAAACCCTCATTGCCCAGAAAAAAGAAGATGCAGAGATAACAGAAAAAATTTCCATCAAGACGGCTCAGCAGTAACCTCATCAAAAACAGCTCTGCCTGTGACTAGCAGCAGCTCGGAACCTTTGCAGCAAGCCTGCAACAGAAAGAGAAGATCCGCCAATGCCGAAATCCTCATCAAGGGAAGCAGGAGATCCATGTCTGTGGACAGAGTAGCAGACTCTGAAGACCACCCGCATACAACCCCCAATGAGGAAGCAGAAGACAGACCCTGCGTCGGTCCTGGATCAGACCGCCCAAGCAACTGCCGAGAGTCCCTAAGCTCCCCAAGATCAAATACACCCTAGAATAGGGCCACCACAAAAACCAGAAAAAAGGCCAGCACATGATGAGCTGAAGAAAAGTGAAAGAAACCCTAAGAAAAACTGCCAGAAGCAAAAACGATTGCCAAGACGCACAGGAGTTTCGACCCCACACAAATGCAAGGTAGCAGAGCCACCGGTTCCGCACAGTGGGAAGTCCTCTGCAAACCGCCGCCACGGATGAGTGCCCAACCACACCACTGAGCAACCACAATCCGACCACAGTCCATGCTATGGTACCGACCACCGCCGCACAAGAAAGGAGCCCACAGATGCCCATACGCCGCACAAGAAAGGAGCCCGCAGATGCCCATACGCCGCTGCTATAATGGGCAGCACAGCGCGGGAAACGAGCTCGATATCACGGATCTTGAGCCCGGCAATAAAGATGAGGAGCTGAATCCCGGCAGCTTCAGAGATGAAGTTGTAAAGAAACCAGGCCAATGGAGCGCAGGCGAGGAGCACCATGCCGCGTAAAACGCTACCGCCCTCCATAACCTATGGGAACGAGCTCCTGGATCTGAGCATGGTGCCATCAAGATCCGCAGCCACTGTCTGACTCTCTCTGCCCTTGGAGCTGCATTTGCTTCACGCCAGCCCATTGCAGTCTTCTGGCACCGCCGCACGAGAAAGGAGCCCACAGTCGAACGCCGCCGCTCAAGAAAGGAGCCCGCAGAAGCCCTGAAGCCGCTGCTACAATCAGCACCGCCGCACGAGAAAGGAGCCTGCTGCTCCAGTCGCCACTCTACCACAGACAACAGACAGAAAACCTCCATCGCAGGAATGAAAGAACCACCGCCGCCACCACTGGAACGCAGGAAGAGCCTGTAGTTCCAATGGGTCGCCGCGCAAGGCCTTCGCCATCACACCGAGCACAGGGTGAAACCGTCAAACGCCTTCAATCGATTAAGACCGGGAGCCTCTCAGAGGTGATAAGGGGTGGCGGCCATGGAAGGGACCATGGCCACCAAGATCTTCTCAGCAAGTTGCCCCTCTTCCTCCACCGCTCCCATCAAAAAAATCATCATTGTTATGTATTATACATATATAATAATTTATTATAAATTTTTTATATAACAGAGAAACAAATCAGGGAGATACTCTTTAAATAGAGTCTCTAGCTCAATCTCTTACAATAAAATAATATTCTTGGATTCTAGATCGATTTTTCTCTCTAAGAATAATCAATAAAATATCTAAGAATAATCAATAAAATAACTTGGAGTCCTCTAGATCCATGTTTTCTCCAAAGAAAATGACAAATACTAATGTCTCATAACCAACGTACATGACAAGTGAAACAATTTATAAAGTAATTAGTGATGAGTTGTGAGTCGTGACTATGCCACATGACTCCTCCTTTGGCACACCCCCTAAAGATAGCTCCTAAACATGAAAAGCTCAGCCCTTTGTGCTAAGTATTCTCCACCATGTGCATTCATTAATGTCACTCTTCCCATATAACTAAAATGCTCAAGCAATAAAGTCAGTGTGTTCCTCAAAAAGTTGGTCAAAATGTGATGAGGTTTTAAAAGGCGACATATTTGCCACCACCATAACTGCCTCAATATTTGTTGGAATTTATATTATGACAACAACTTTGAAATCCCATGGCAAATTTGCATCTACTGGGACTGATCTAGAAAAACATTTGGGCAATTTGTGAAAAGATATCTGCTCATGAGCTAGGATGATCCTCAAATAATGCTATCAAACCCCTCCAAAAGTGGATCTAGTAGATAAGTGTGCAAGCAATGATCCATTAGTTGTTATAACAACTTCTCAAATGGCTCAACCACTCGGTCTCCGAGGTGATAAAGGTACCAACTCAATTGCCACTGACTAGATCCATCAAATAAAGCGTCAATCCACCAAGTGCTAACATTAATCCATGTGCAGAGGCATCTATATAGTCCACCAAATCCATGAAGGGGATGCCCTTATCAAACAAGCAATATCTTGTGATCATTCCTTGACATGCGTGCCAATAACATGAAGATAAGGGAGTGCTCTACGAACAATAATAACAATCCACATCCATGTGCTCTAAGAATCGATCCATGTGCAAAAGGTGCCCTCATGTACTAGGGCTTCCACACCACAAGGATCAAACCTTACAAAGTTGAGAGGGTTAAATCTGCATAGAAAAATGTGTACAAGAAGAGTGCTCAACTAGAACCATGAGCCAATAATATTAAGAAGCTAATCCAATCCCAAACAAGTCCATAATAGCTAGGGCGTTCGTCACCATACACCACCAATGTCTAAGTGATAGAACAGAATAGAGTAGCCACCATATATGATAATCAAGCCAAGGATGGGATAAATGGGTGTCCTCTAATCAAAAGCAATCAACTGATACCACAATACTCCATGCTAAGCACATGTACTCCTAGTCCATCAAATGCTACATTAGTGTCATCTTGCAAACGCACTGTACATGAGAGGAAACGTGACGGAAACACGTTTCTGTCCATACAAAACGCATTTCCCGTACAGGAAACATGTCAGTATGGACGAAAATGTGTTTCCGTCAAGTACCAAATGCATTTCAGAGTTTCAGCGAGTTTCCGGGGATGAAATGGGTTCCAGACCTGAGTTTCCTGCAACTTAGATGGGAACAAATCAGCCACCTATTACAGGTCCTCTTGGGCATCTCACCCACTGAAAATAAAACTATACCTGTCAATAATCACATAGATCTACGATCCATCACCAACAACAATTGGAACAAATCAACCCCATATCATAGGTCCTCCTAAGCATCATACCTACTATTCATTACAACTATCAATGTAATAGATCCATCATCTCTCATCATAAGAGAAACTCAACAATGCCTCTCATAGGTACAAGTGCTCATCTCAAACAACCTAGGGTATCACATCAAACAACCTCAAACAAGCTCTCCCAGGTAATTGTCGGCGAAAATACAAGCTCCCTCTTATAGCTAGAGTGATTAGCTACAAAAGGTCTGATACCATGAAGAAATTTCTGAAATGCTCTGAAACCATGTGGTAATTTTTGAACCTTAAGGTTTTAATGCGGAACAAAAATTTCACCTCTTAACATGAGGTTTCCTGAGTCTTAACCTTATGAATTTTCAGCCTTAGGGCTGCTGTGAAATATAAAAATAAAACAGCAGTGGCAGTGGACAATATTTCAATCCTTAACAGCCCTTAACTTCTAGGCAATCCGAGAGAAAGGATATCAAAGTGTTGTGATGAGTTTCAGTCCTCTAGGGCAACTTATCGTGCACAAACCAGATCTGAAAACTCAAAAATGGTGTTTTGTACTGTTTATGTTTCTTGACTGTCTGTTATCAGAGTCTAAGTATAATAGTCAATTGAATAGAAGGAACCAAAAAGAATGGGAACTTTAGTTGGAAGCTGCCCCAGATTGCTTTTGTTCTGTTTTGTTGTCATTTTGCTTCTGTCGGTTGTATTTTCGTTTCCATTTAATTTTTATAACCATATTATCTTTGCTTACTTTAAGCTTTAGATTAGACCTCAACTCCGTACTTTGATTTCCTGGAAAGGAAGTTTACAATTATATCAGTAGCTTTTCTTAGATATTGTAGAAGTTTTCTATTTTTCTTTGTTTGTTGGTTGGCAAGAGGTCAGCTTGTCTTGATTTTCACAGATCAGGCGTTACCTGCTGGGGATGGTGAAGTCTGATGTCAATGCATCAAGTATTTTGGGAGCAAACTTCTCAGCTGGCCTCATAGCTGGTGGTATTGCTGCTGCTGCTACTTGCCCTTTGGATGTTGCCAAAACACGACGACAAACAGAGGTCTACTCAATAACATATACTGCATGTTTAATTAAGATATTGTCTTCTTTGTTGTACTTGATGACTTCAATTCACATTCATATTTCAGAAGGATCCGATGAAAGCAATGAAAATAAATACCAGGAAAATACTGATGGAGACATGGAGGCAAGTTGGTTTTGTTATCTCCTTGAAAGCATTGTCTGCAGGTATAACATGCATTATAGGTTAGCTGTACAATACTTATTCTCTGTAGGAATTAAACATGTTTGTCCAGGGATGGTGGAATACGGGCACTATTCACAGGTGTAGGACCACGTGTAAGCCGTGCTGGTCCTTCTGTCGGAATTGTGGTTTCATTCTATGAAGTTCTCAAATACAAGCTACACCATACATAGCTGTCTCAATGAGTATGCAATGTGCATACGAACACGCTGTGAAGTTAATGTGCCTGCTGAGATGCTCTGTGATGCTTGTACTTACGAAATCAATGGCCATTGTGTCTAATGAAAGGGAAAAGCATCTCAGATTACATCTTCAGAATCTTATAAATGGGACTTACCATTCGGAGAGTAGATACAATAAAAAAACTATAATTGGGCTACAGATTTTGCAGTTAGAAACTATACCTCAGGCTCAGGAAAGGGCAGGAATTGTTTTACATAATAAAATTCCAAAATATCTGGAATTCTTTGATAGTTTAGATTGAAGGCTCCACTCATTTTAGGTAGTCCCTGATTGCTTGTTGCTGAGTCAAGGCCATTCTTTGAGCACAATGGAAAATTCCATTTTCCATCTCCATTAGTACAGCATTAATAGCTCAAGCAAATTAAGGTATGAATTCTGGAAAATATTCTTTGGAAATGACTTTATTGTCTTGCCTTCAAAGTTGTGGCATACTGCATGACTATTATAGAAACATACATCGGCTATTTCATTTTGTTCGCTGTAATACCTTTTGTATATTTGTCAACTTATCACAACACAATTTACATGTGGTGAGTACCTTGTTGAACAATTCATTCTATAAATTGTAACAGATTGAAATAAAAGATATGCTTTTCTGTTCCATTATTAAGTCTTTTCTCTACAAGCCTTTTATAATTCCCTAGAACATTTCAGTTTGAAGTGAAAAGACTTCTTTATTCTGATATATAAGTAGAGTACAATGGTTACGAAAGCATTATTTTTATTCCCTTTATAATAAAGGACTTACAATTCCTTCCTTACTAATGTGTAGATTGTTTAGAAATGGAGGCTCAAGAAACTAACATATATGATATCCTTTTATACCAAGAAATTTTATTTCTCTTTCTTTCATAGACTCTCAACCCGAGTGTCCTCAAGTTAAGTGCTTATCCTCCCAAGGCATGTGGTCCCAAAGCTCCTAGGGCTAAGCGCACCCCCTAGTGCCCAATGCTCGTCCTCCAAGGTTGATCCAACACCCATGTAAGCAACCATCCTCCTTAACATGCTTGCCATGTGAAAGATATCAATGCCACATAAGATAACCCACTCATCAAGGAGTATGTTACACCTAGCACCAAGTCCAAGGTCAAGCAACCACCTATAGAAAGCTCTCCAAATGCCATCAACCAAAAGGTCTAAGATATAAGTAAGGGGTGAGGGTTTCACCATGCACCCCACATCACATGAAGGTGCCCCTAGCATGGTGTAAACACTTTGGAGCAACCCAAAAGCTATTGCAGTCAAAAAATGCACACCAACTATCCATCCAAAAACAATAATATCCATCTTCCATGCATAGTCAACTCAAGAATAACCCTATACATAAAAATACATGTCACATATAAGACCTAGGTGATGTAGGATCTAAAGGGGAAGATGAGGAAGGTTGGTTACCATGAGTAGTAGGTTGCAAGTGAGCAAACACCTCGAGATGCATATCGTCAAAGGATATCTCTATCCTCCTTTCCTTGGAAAGATGGGTCGTGCAAGATACGGGGTGAAAGCCAGAGGAGTCATTCTACGTAAGCAAAAAAGATCCCAACCCACTAGCACAACCTAT
Organism: Larix kaempferi; assembly: GCA_027924585.1. Taxonomy (NCBI): domain Eukaryota; kingdom Viridiplantae; phylum Streptophyta; class Pinopsida; order Pinales; family Pinaceae; genus Larix; species Larix kaempferi. Next base: position 13,557,486 of record BSBM01000616.1, on the reverse strand, counting down.
GTGGAAACAAAGGTTGCTCATCATTGTCACCTCTCACTTCAAGCTTTGTCTTTAAACCTAAGCCCAGGGGGTATCCCATTTAGATTGATTATTTATTTGAGTCTAGATGAATGATATATCAGTGTTAAGGTTAATCCTTGCTAAGTGCACTGTATAATATAAAATTAGGTTATGCACTTAGAAAAAGATTAAACAACACATGAGATAGTCATTTACAAAATATCAAACTTAGCTAATGAATTGATTTCTAATATTCAATAACAATGGTAAACTCAATAGCAATGCTTTTGAAGATATTTAATATGAACAATAAGCAATGAAACAAGACAATACACCAAATCTACAATAATAACAATTAGGAATATAATTGTTTTAGCATTATGTTTTACTTATTCCACTAAATCAATTATATTTTATCTATTAAGCACAAACCATTGGCTTAGCAAAAATAGCAATAACCACTTGCTAGATAGATTCAAATGCCAATTCACAATCAATAACACCTAGATGATTAGTTTTTAGTGATTAAAGCTCGAAGGGTTTAGTGGTTAGTGCTAATGTTTTTGCTTATAACGGTATAATAAGCAATAAAAGGATCACTGAAAGAAAAACCATGCACATAAAACAATAGACACAACATTTTACCCTGGGAAAACCCAACCTTGGGAAAAACCTAGCAACCCTTTCTTACTCTGAGATTTAGTACAATGAAGATAAAAAGTACAATAAGAATAGATGCCCAAGAAATCAACTACAAAAGTCTTCTAGTACCCAGAGAGTGCAAACTTCTTCACTTGTACGAACTTGCTTGAGTTGAATGAATGAAATGAGATGGGCAACACTTCTATTTATACATTACTTTTGAAAAATTCCCTTACTGGGCTGACTTGTCCTTTTGCACTATAAAAATACATTTAATGTTTGTTTTTGCTTCTTTAGGTCGGCTGGGCTAGTGAGGATTCCTCACATAGCTATAACAACAACACTCCCTCTTAGCTAGAGAGGTATCATCACGCTAGAACTCATCAAGCATCATATGATCGTCACAATTGGACTTGTACATCTGGGCATCATTTGAACGTCACGACTAGATTGGTACATCTTCTGATTGTCACGGTTGGACTCGTACATCTCTTCATCATAAGAAAATGGTCAACATCGTTAATACATGACGATATCCCATACAGGGATCCAAATATACTCTATACAAGAGTCCTCTCCATACTGGCGAAAGTTCTTCATAGGAACAATAGTCCTAATTGGACTAAGCTCATTATGGTCTACAAGGACCACCTGCCCTAACTGGACTGAGCTCCTTGTCGGTCTACGAGGACCGCCTGTTCTAACTGGGCTGAACTCTTTTTCGGTCTACGAGGACTGCTTGTTCTAACTGGACTGAACTCATTATCAGTCTACAAGGACCGCCTGTCCTAACTGGACTGAGTTCATTTTCGGTCTACAAAGGACTGCCTATCCTGAACAGAGTTCATTGTCGGTCTACAAGGACCGCCTATCCTGAACAAAGTTCATTGTCGGTCTACAAGGACCGCATGTCCTACCTGGACTATGAGCACTCCCTCTCACTGAGGGAAGCATTCTCCAATACTCCAAGTCTTCCACGGAAGTACGCAAAATTCACTCTGGAAAGAGGCTTGGATAGAATGTTTGCAATCTGTTCATCCGTCGAGATATACTGTAGCTGAACTACTCCTCTCTGTACCATATCTGTGATATAGTGGTACTTGATTTCCACATGCTTCGATCTGTCATGAGATACAAGATTCACTGAAAGCTTCACACAACTTTGATTGTCACAGTGAATCACGGTAGGCTCAAGTGTCTGCCTGGACAATCCTGCAAAGAGCTTCCGAAGCCATATTGCTTCTCGTGCTGCCACACTTGCTGCAATATACTTTGCTTCTACAGTGCTCAATGCTACTAAGGGTTGTTTCCTGCTGCACCAGGAAATCACTGCAGAACCCAAACTGAAGCAACACCCAAAGGTTCTCTTCCTGTCCACAACACTTCCTGCCCAACCTGAATCTGTATATCCATACAATCTCATGTCACTCGTAGAAGCATATCTCAGTCCATATTTCACAGTGCCATGTAAATATCTTAGCACATGCTTCACAGTAACCCAATGTACCTGTCTTAGTTCACACATAAACTGACTGAGAGCACTCACTGCAAAGCATATATTTGGTCTAGTGTTAACTATATACATCAGTGAACCAATTAGCTGTCTGTACATGGTAGGATCTATCAATTCTAACTCGAAAGCTGAGTCACTCAACTTCTTAAGGTTTATCTCCATGGGTGTATTCATGGACTTACAGTCCATCATACCAAATCTTTTCAAGATATCAGTGGTATATTTTCCTTGGCTCAGGAAAATCTCATCCTGTCTCTGCCACACCTCCAAACCTAAGAAGTAATGCGTCAGACCAAGATCCTTCATCTCGAACTTAGAGGCTAGCATCTTCTTGCACCATTCAGTAAGTTTTTTTCATCTCCTGTGAGAAACAAATCATCAACATACAGTACTAGTATCAATGGTCTGCCATCCTCAACCTTGTAGTAAAGGTTAGAGTCTGCCTCACTCTTGGTGAATCCCAAGCTCACCAAGTATCCATCAATCCTAGCATACCATGCTCGTGGTGCCTGCTTGAGGCCATACAGGGCCTTCTTCAGTCTGCACACATGGGATTCCTTCCCATGAATCTTGAAACCCTCTAGCTATTCGATGTAGACTTCTTCCTCAATTACTCCGTTGAGGAAAGCAGTTTTAACATCCATCTAATGTAACTTCCATCCCATAGCTGAAGCTAGAGCTATGATTGATTTGATGGTCGTGTATCGTGCAACTAGAGCAAATGTGTCGCCATAATTGACTCCCTCTTTCTGAGAGAAACCTCTAGCCACAAATCTTGCTTTGTGCTTCTCAATGCTCCCATCTGCTGAATGCTTAATCTTGTAGATCCACTTGGAAGTCATCGCTGACTTCCCTTCAGGTCTCACCACAATTTCCCATGTCATTCTTGATGATGGATTGATATTTATCCATCATGGCATCTTTCCAAACCTGCTGGTTGGCAACCTCCTCGTAACTGGAAGACTTAGAATCAGAAATTTGGGACATCAGAGCAACGTATCCTGAATATCTTCGAGGTTTCTTGCTCTCTAAATGTACCTGGGGGAGTAGCATGATTTTCTACATCGTCTAAAGTCTGTCGAGCCCAAATAGGCCTCTTCTGCCAATAACAAAATCTCTAGGAATATCTGTGAGCTCTACTGGATCAACTAGATCCATCGGATCTACATGAATTACTGGATCTGTCGGCTCCCTCTGTCATGAAAGCCATCTCGCCATTTGATCTTGGTAGTCAATTATGAGCATCCTGCTCCCTCTCAAATATTGAGTATCAACAGGATCTTAATTTGGATGAGTATACATCCATCACTTGCTCTTCAGAACAAGTCCCATCATCTTTCTCTTGTAGGCCATAGTCATATGGTCTTTCCCTACAAGTAAGATTTCGTCAACTAGTCAGCAACATTGCATAATCATGAGAAATTAAATCATATTTCAATAGTTCAAACAGTCATGTAAGCATCTTAGCCAATGCTTCAACACAACATCCATCCATATCCCGAACATACTTGGTCACTATCTAGATGCCTTCCATATCTACTAGAACATACTGTCAGGAGTGTGCACTGCTCCAGTATGTCAGCAAATGGGTTTCATCCTAGACTAGTTCCATCTAGGGTTCATGGAATGGTGTACAACACTATAGGATGCTTACTCAACACATGCACAATATGAGCCTACTGCTAGTCAATCTCAATCATATAAACATGCTATATCATAACATGCATAACACACTTCCTGATTCTAAGAATACAGATATGCATACAACTGTTATGAACATTCCGATTGATATACAAGAGCAATAATGACAAATGATAATCAAAATACTTATCTCTTATTGTTTTGTGTGGGCTCCCTCTTGATCTTTGCCTCCTTGCAGGGATCACTGGATTCCTTAGATCTTTATCTTCTTACTTGAAAGCTAACTGCAACCTGGATCTTCATACAACACTAATGACAATCTCGTTATCTAGAGATAATACAGTCATTGATGTACTAGAAGGACTCCTTTCGATGGTCATCATCTTCTGCATTCCTTGACCTCTTTGGTGGAGTTTCTTCATCTACATCAGCTGTGGAAGCATGTTCTTTCCTCTTTTTTGATGTACATTGATTCTTGTAGTGGCCAAACTTTCCGCACTTGTAGCATTGAACCTTTGAGATGTCCATCTTCTTCCTTCGATCAGGATTTGGACTTGATCTTCTGACTTTGTCTTTTCGTCCAAAGTTCCTCTTTCCTCTCTTCTTGGTATGTGTAATGAGGGCTTGATCTTCTTCATGAGGGGCTTGTATTTTGCCTCTAACTACAAGTCTGCTTTCTTCTTGTGTACATTCTGCCCATAGCCTTTCAAAATTTGGTGGTTCTGATCTTCCCGATATGCTTCGGATGAAAGGTTCCCAAGATTGAGGGAGACCATTCAAAGTCATCATGACCAACTCTCTGTCTGCAATAATTTCACCAATTGTTGCCAATTTATCTTTAATCTCTGTGATCTTCATCAAGTATGAAGCTATTGTGTCTGATCTAGACATCTTGATGCTTGAGAGTTGTCTCCTTAGGGCAAGAGCCCTATTAATGTTTGTATTCTCAAACAAATTTCTTCAATGAGTCAAACATTGCCTTTGTCGTCTTCTTTTGAGAAATCTGAGGAATCAAATGATCCTTAACTGAATCTATTAGGATCCTCCTTGTCTTGGCATCATTCTTCTTCCACTGATTCTCCTTCGGGTTCTGACACACCTACAACAAAATTTAGTAGATCATTTTCTTCTAGAGCAATAAGCACTCTAGACTTCCATGAATGGGTAATTTGAAGCTCCATCAAGCCTATCTTCAACCTATGATGCTTGGCATTTTGTCTGGGTAGTAGATCTGCAGTTTGGATCATAAACGCTAGTAGGAGCTAGGTTAAAATTGAATTTTGGATTCTTGGAAAAACACTTCCACAGATGAATTTGCCCTCCTAAGGCGAGTTGAATAAACCTTCTTTTCTTCCTAATCTGTGGTCAGAACACTGAGAACTAGCATACTCTAATTCTTGAAAATTAGGTCAAAATTGAAAATTGTTAGAATAAAAATATGTTTGCACAGAAAAATTCGCCTTACTGAGGCGAGCTCAAGGAAGGTAAGATCGAACCAATTTGATGGTTGGAAGTTAAGGAAACTTCAAACCCTAGTTCCTGGCAATAGTCACTTTCAGTACAGCTCTAATACCATGTTAATGTTTATACTTATAGCAGTATAATAACCAATAAAAGGATCACTGAAAGAACAACCATGCACAGAAAATAATAGACACAACAATTTATCCCGGGAAAACCCAAACTCGAGAAAAACCCAACAACCCTTTCTTACTCTAAGATTTAGTACAATAAGAATAGATGCCCAAGATATCAGCTACAAAAGTCTTCTAGTACCCAAAGAGTGTGAACTTCTTCACTTGTACGAACTTGCTTGAGTTGAATGAATGAAATGAGATAGGCAACACTTCTATTTATACATTACTTTTGGAAAATTCCCTTACTAGGCCGACTTGTCCTTTTGCACTATAAAAATACATTTAATGTTTGTTTTTGCTTCTTCAGGTCGGTTGGGCTAGTGAGGATGCCTCACATAGCTATAACAACAACAATAAGAACCACTATATTTCCTCATTGTGTCTTATGATTAATTTATTTAACATAAACAATGAAAACTAATTCTAGAAATTGTTAAAATAATGTAGAAATGCAAAAATACCAGAATTAAATAAGTTAGGATATATTATTACATTGAATCAATAAGACAAATTGCTTGTGGGGGGCGAATTAGTTAAGAAGAGAAAAAAACAATTAATAGAAGGCTCAAAAAGAGGGCCGTGACTTTTAAATGATAGTTCTGGGTTTCCAACTTCCTTAGTATTTATCATATTTTCTATTATAACCACTTTTTGGAAATCGCGCGACCACTCTAGATCTATGTTGTCGAGATGACACAATTATGGGCATTCGATCAAAATATAATTGCTCTCAAAGTTGCGGTATGAGACATCTTAGGTGGACTGCATGTCGATATGTAACATTGCGTATAGATATGTTGAGGGTCTCACATGAGAAGGGGGGACTTTGAGTTATAAAGTTAATGACAAATTAGATCATTAAACCCAAAGTTAGACTTAGGGAAGCCATTTCCTAACCTTCTAACTTATTTTTAACTACTGACATATTTAAATTATTGTAAACCATGTGCAAGAGGGACTCCTAAGACTTTAACTCGACATTACATGGGTGCACATAGTGACTCAATACATGAGATGTATTCCAAGAAATAATTAACAATTTTCTAAACTTTTCAAAACGTTTTTATGAAATGGGAAATTCAAATATTAAAAGTTCTACTTAAGATATTCAAATTTAACCAATAGATCTAGGTGCAATCTAAATTATTTTTGGGGGTTTTCTTTTAGGGTTAAATTTCATCAACTAAAACAAAGAAAATAAAAAAGATTTGATTTTGACTTTATGGATGGTTGCAAGACAAATATGAGAGACAAGTCCTTACCTTTTTTTTTTGGGGGGGGGGACTATGGAGTCATCAAAGAGTTTATCCAATGGACTTGTTCTACAAAGATCATCTAGAAAAATAAGTTCTCAAGGCCTCCAATGCTTCCTATATGTATTAGAAGCTAGAAAATTAGAATCAGAAAGGGAGGATGAACTCCTCCTCTACTTCTTACTTGAGTGAAACCCTACACTAGAAGGGGTCAGAATTGCACAATCTCAATGAATATTAGGACAAACAAAAACCCCCTTTATGCAAGAAAATCAATTGAACCTATAATAAAATATTACCATAGATGCAATCCATTTGGACAATATTGCCCCTAAAGAAGCTCAAGAGAAACATAATATAATGCTAGTACAATGTTATCTCCAATAGAAGAACCATGAACAAGAAAAATACAATTACCAATGAGAAGTTCCAAGATATGACCTCCAAAGCAATTATTATTATTATTATTATAGAATGTCTTATACAAAGACAACTCTCTTGTAGCACCAATAACCAATAATTGAAATGAGAGATGCGTTTATCTTTTATAGCTTAAAAGCTCAACTTCTCTCATGAAATGAATCATTTCTTACTTCCAGAAGACTCAAAACCTTAACAAAATCCTCTTGACATGGTAAAACAACAATAAAAATATTTTTAAATGGTCGGGACAAGTTGAAAAGGAGGGTGCTAGCCTAGAGAAATGGGATGGATTGCTTGAGGGAGACAAATTAGTTAAGAAGGGAAAAATGGCTCATAGAAGGCTCAAAACCGGGTTGTGGCTTTTTTAAATGACAGTTTTAGGTTTTTCAACTTCCTCAATATTTGTTGGATTTTCTATTATAACTACTTTACAGAAATCCCATGGACACTCTAGATCTAATGTCATTGAGATGGCACAATTCTGGGCACTCAATTAAAGATAATTGCTCTCAAAGTTGGGGTATGAGGCATCTTAGGTGGACTTCCTGGGGATGAGACTGCATAAAAATATGTTGAGGGTCTTACATGAAAAGGGGTAACTTTGAGTTATAAAGTTAATGACAAATTAAAACATTAAACCCAAAGTTATACTCAGGTAAGACATGCCCTAACCTTTTAACAAGTTTTTAATCACTGACACATTTAAATTAGTTTAAACCATGTGCAAGAGGGGCTTCTAAGACTCTAGACTTTAACTTGACATTACATGAGTGGCCATAGTGACTCAATACATGAGATGTTATATATTACATTCACTCTTAGGGCTCAATTGCTCAAATATATGGTGATTTGCAAATAGGAAATGTCCCTTGCTTAGAGTATTTTTGAGTGAAAAAACCTTGAGAGATTTACAATCTTGAAGTTGTAAGTAATCCTTGGTACAAAAAACAATCAAGAGACATTCCCTTTGTGCAACTGTCATAGGGGAGCTAAGTATGTGTTATAACTGACCCTTTACATATACAAGATACATCTTAGTTACATCATTGCATTTCATTACATTACATCACAACCATGGATCGCTTGAGAAAAATGACACAGTTTATATAATTGGCTTAGACAAGCCTTACATTGAACTTCATCTGGACCATCAACATCTTTACCCCCTAGATAAGTCCTCGTACAATCCGAGGGGTAACATGTGAAGTTGGAGGAAGATCAACAATAACGAGTTTTACAACAAGGTCTTGAGGATGCATGTTAGATATGTTATTTCCACTTGTTGTTTGTCTTTGGAAGGTCTTCTCTTTGTGCGGATGACTTTGGGCATGGGAGACTTGATCACATCATCTTCATGGGGAGGAGGTGTAATGTTAAACTCAGGATTAGAGGACTCCTTCCTATGTTCCTTTGAGGAGGGAAGGTAGGATTTGGGTTTACCCATTGATCATTACCAATAAAAGGAGGTGTTGGTCAACATTCCATGCATTAGAAATAGAGGGGGAAACATGGTGAATCTTAGAAATATTTGGATGTGATTGAAGATCTGGTGGAATTTGTAATAGGGCGGTTTATATTGAGATTATCTCTTAGGTATAAGTGATCGGTCTAAGCTAACTGTGCAAATTTGATAGATTCAACTTCAAAATGGATGGAGAATCAAAGTTTCTTTCTCGACCCATCTCATGATATATTATCACATCTATTTCAACGGCCTTTTCTTAGGTCACAAGATCCTTAGCCCCATAAATGTTGATGTTTTGTTGAACTTTGGTGTTGTCATTGATGTCAAAAAGGTTGTTGGATGATGTCAAAGAAGTTGTTGGACTTGGTGTCTATGTGTCAGTTTGAAGAAATATAAAAATATGTGCTTAAGTTCGTAATTCCACCTAGTCATGGTACTCTAGTGCGCAAATTCCACTAAGCAAATGAACTAGTGTGCGCAAGACCTACAAAGTCATGGTACCTTGTTCGCATAGGTGAAGACATGTGGTTGATGCTTGGGTAAGCTTAACCGTAAAGAAAGGAAAAAGGGGTGTTACCGTTTAGAGAAGCCCCAACTTTTGGACACATTGTTTGAACAAGATGAGTATAAATAAGAGTGAAGTTAATGAATGCGAAGTAAGCTTGGAAGAACAAATGGATTAATATTTTGAATTGGCAAGCTTTGATTAGATGAAATGCTCAAGGGATGTTAGAATTTTAATACTATAAAGATGGTTATGTTAAATCTTCAAACAATTTATATATTATCACAATAACCATATGCAATAAGATCATTGAAAGATAGACAAGCACAACATAAACAAGAGTACACAACAATTTATCCTGGGAAAAGCCTCTCATGGAAAAAACCCATAAAAAATTCTTTAGTATAGATTCGTCAGCAAGTACAATTTCAATCTCGTACAATAACCCAAGAACAAAGAAACCCAAGAATAAGATGTCTTCGATGCAACTACTCTTTCTCTCAAGTGAACTTGTCTTTCTGTCTCTACTAATGTGAACTAGCTTGAGTAAGTGATGTACAAAATGAGCTATGCACCACTCTTATTTATTCCAGTTCTAACATGACCTTTTTACATAATTGGGCCGACTTGTTCTTCCTTAACTGGGTCGACTTGACGGGGGAGGTTTGCCCATTGTTTGGGGCATTTTACCCACTGGGTTGACTTGTCTATTTTACTTGATTTCTTTTAGGCTTTTTACATGATCAAATACAATATGAATATTCCTCGAAAGAAGTACAATAAAAATACAATAAGACTATCTTTTGAAGTTACATTCTTCAACATTCCCTCTCAACAAGGAAGGTATTCTTCCAGTGCCATCATCATCACTGTTGTGCAGCACTGTACTCTGACCATTGACTAGTTCTAACATCTCTCGAATCTATACATCACTAGAAGTTCTGTACGAGCAAGCCATCAAGTGGGTCCAGCCCATGAGCCCTCATTACGTCGCCACAACAATCACCTGCATTACCTCACTACATGTCCAGATCATCTTGTGAGTGTAGCCCAGGAGCCAAAATTACGTCACCGAAGTGACTACCCGCTAGCACGTCACATCTCATTATGTGGATACTAGCCCAGAACCACGAATTACGTCACCTAGTGACCACTTGTGTCTTTGCAAGTTTCGGCAACACGAAGTGACTACCCGCTATCACGTCACATCATGTGGAGAACAACCCAGGACCACGAATTACATCACCCAGTGACCACCCGTGTCTTTGCACATGTTGTGTATGCCCAACATAGCACCAACAGTCAGGAGACTCAATTACGTCACCGATGTGACTACCTACTGAATCCTCGCGAGTGTAGTCTGGGAGCCCACATTACGTCACCGAAGTGACCACCCACTACCACATCACCTCAAGTGGAGACCCACCTAGGAGCACAAATTACGTCACTACGTGACTACCTGTGTCTCACACATACTATGTTGCTCATCCCTCCCTCTTTCTTGATCATTGATCTGGACAACTCCAAGCTTGTTGCTGAAGTACTCAAACTTCACTCTCGACAGAGGCTTGGTCAACACATTGGTTATCTGCTCGTCTGTCACCACATACTCTAGTCTCACTGCTCCTCTCTGCACCATATCCCTGATATAGTGGTACCTAATCTCGATGTGCTTCAACTTTTCATGAAACAATGGGTTCTCGGACAACTTCACACAACTCTGGTTTTCGCAGAAAATACAAGTCACCTCTAAATCGAGATCGAACAATGATGCAAGTAACTTCCGAAGCCACACTGCTTTGCAGCTGGTTGAACAAGATTCCATGTACTCTGCTTCGGCTGTACTGAGTGCAACACTCGTTTGCTTCCTACTGAACCAGGAGATCATACTTGATCCCAAACTGAAGCAACATCCTTTAGTGCTCTTCTCGTCTGTGACACTATCGGCCCAATATGAATCAACATAACCCTGCAGGTTAATCTTCTGATTTGTCGCATATCTGAACCCATAATCAATCATACCCCTTAGGTACCTCAACACATGCTTTGCCACAATCGGGTGAACAGGTCTTGGCTCTACCATGTACTGACTCAATGTGTTCACCGCAAAGCATATATCTGACTTTGTCTTCGTTAAGTATATCAACGAACCAATCATTTATCTATATACGGTGGCATCCACTATCTCTGAAGAAGTATCACACACCAACTTCAAATTCGATGCCATTGGTGTGGCCATGGCCTTGCAATCCATCATCCTGAATCTATTCAGAATCTCTACTGCATATTTTCCTTGGCTAAGGAAAATCTCTTCTGGGTTCTGCCACACCTCAAGACCTAAGAAGTAGTGCATCATACCCAGGTCTTTCATCTCGAATTCTACAACAAGTTTCCTCTTTGTTTCCTCAATGAGCTTCTCATCACCTGTCGGGAATGGGTCAACTACACACAAAAGTAGTAGCACTGGTTTTCCATCCTCAACCTTGAAGTAAAGGTTGGAATTTGCTTTACTCTTGGTAAATCCCAAACTCGTCAGGAAACTATTAATCCGGCCGTACCACGTCCTGGGTGCCTGTTTCAAACCGGCCAAGGCCTTCTTTAAATTGCACACACGTGTCTTCTTGTCATGTGTATCGAGTCCCAGTGGCTGCTCCACATACACTTCTTCCTCTACTACACCATTCAGGAAAGTTGTCTTCACGTCCAACTGGTGTACCTTCCACTTCATCACTGCAACTATCATAACTATAGCTCTTAATCGAAGTGTATCTTGCTATAGGAGCAAAACATCTCGTCATAATTGACTCCCTCTTTTTGAGAGAACCCATGGACCTTTCCTTGTACTTATGTTGTATGCTTGAATTTGTAGATCTTCTTGAAGGTCACCATTGAACAGTCATCACTTGTTCTTTGGAACAAGTATCATCATCCTTCTCTTGTAGGTCATAGCACATGATTTTTCCTACAAGTCAAATTCAGTTATATGATTAGTAACATTCCATGTAATGACAACTTCTTATGCATAATGTACACAATCATGTAACCAATACATCTTAGCTAATGCTCCAACACAACACTCATCCATATCTGTATACTCATGGTAACTATCTAGATGCCTTCCATCTCTACTAGAACATACTATTAAGAGCATGCACTTCTCTCAACATGTTAGCAAAGAGGTTTCATTCTAGACAAGCAACAATGGCTCATGGAATGTTGTGCAACACCATAGGCTACTTACCCATCATATGTACATTAAGAGTATACTATTAATTTATCCTAGCCATATCAATGCATTCACTATAACATACACTTCCTGATTCTAGGAATGCATACAACTGTTGTTAACAATATAATTTAAACACTGAAGGAATAACTCAGATGACAGTTTAAATACTTATCTTTCATGTGTTTTGTAGGCTCCCTCTTGGTTTTTGCCTCCTTGTAGAAGTTACTGGAGTTTCTGGAAGTGTACTCTGCTCCATCATCTGATTCTGAAGATCTTGATCTTCTTCTTCGTCTAGTTTGGAACTTTCTGAAGTCTTCATCCTTGGAATCACGTACTAGATTCAAGATCTCCTTTTGCTTGGAAATGAATTCTTCACATACACCATCATGTTTTGTATAGATCTTGGGTAGATCAGTTACCATTTTGATTACGATCAGTAAATCCTTGTAGTGTATATATATGCAAGCCTTTTGTGCCATGAACCAATGCTTGATCTCGTTGACCTTTTAATTTGTACAAGCCTCCCTCTTTCTCTCCAATTACTACTGTATCATCAAAAGTTTTACCTTGTGAGTGCTGGAGTCAAGACATATTCTTCATCACTTGAGGAATCTTCCCTTGCTCTCTTCTTAACTGGTTCATCATCTTCTGCAGCATGAGCATGATGCCTCTTCTTCTTTCCTTTCTTGTTGTTGGCTTTGTTTTTGGGGCAATCTCTTGCAAGGTGTCCTTTTTCACCACAAGTGTAACATATGTAGTTTGAGTAGTCCTTATGAGGTCTATGATTCTTTTGGAATCTTCTAGGCTTCTTGTGAGAGTGTTCTTCTTTCTTTCTCTTCTTTGCATGAGATGCTAAGGATTGATTGTCTTCTTCACCCATCTTCTCTTCTCTAGCTTCAATTCTAGCTTCCTCTTGAGTACAATTTCCCCATAGCCTACTGAATTTGGTGAGATTACTTCTAGAACAAATCCCTTGGATGAATGATTCCCATGATCTTGGGAGATCATTCAAAGTAGTCATCACCAATTCTGCTTCTTCAACATGGTCTCCAATAGCTTCTAATTGTTGTTCGATTTGGGATACCCTTGTGAAATAGGATCATATACTTTCTGAGTTCTGCATGATCACACCCTTGAGTTAAGTTCTCAAGGTCGTCTTCCTATTAATGTTATTTCCTTCATATAGTCTATTCAATGCATCAAACATTTCCTTGGGAGTCTTCAATGATGAGATATGGGGGATCAAATGATCCTTGATGGAGTTAGCAATGATCCTCTTGGCCTTAATCAAATTCTTCTTGTGTTTAACCTTGTCTTCATCTCCCTCTGACTCCACAACTTCCTCCTTAACATAGTTGTCCAAATCATTCTCTTCTAGAATGAGCAATACTTTAAGCTTCCAAGCTCGGAAGTTATCATCTCCTTCAAGCTTATCTTCAAGCTTGGTATTGTTTGTCATCTTGATAAAATGAGAACCTCAAATGGAAATACATATAATACTACTTACCATTCAAGATGCTCCAACTAAGTGCTTGCTTTGATGCCTTCTGAAATATGCTACCTGGTTGACCTAGGGTTTGTCAGAGAAACCCTAATTTTCCATCTTTGGAATTTTGCAAATCTAAGTTGAGGGAAAGATGTCCCTCCCTAAGGCAAGTTGAGAAAAACCCACCTTTAACCAAATCTGTGGATAGAAGTATGAAAAATATGATGCCCTAGTTTTCCCAAGCAGTAGTGACAGGGTCAAAATTCAAAATTCTCGGATATGGAAACTTCCTCCACAGAGAAATGCACCCTCGTAGGGCGAGTTGCTTTTCCCTCCTTTTCAGGACAATCTATGGTGAAAACTCTTCGGAACAAGAAACCCTAGTTTTCACTTCCGACAGTTTCTGCTACACAAAGTCTTCTTTTAGGCTAGCTTTGAAACCATGTTAAAATTTTAATACTATAAAGATGGTTATGTTAGATCTTCAAACAATTTATATATTATCACAATAACCATATGCAATAGGATTACTGAAAGATAGACAAGCACAACATAAAAATGAGTACACAACAATTTATCCTAGGAAAACCCTCTCACGGGAAAAACCCAACAGAACTTATTCAGTATAGATTTGTTAGCAAATACAATGTCAATTTCGTACAATAACCCAAGAACAAAGAAACCCAAGAATAAGATGTCTTCAATGCAACTACTCTTTCTCCCAAGAGAACTTGTCTTTTTGTCTCTACTAATGCGAACTAGCTTGAGTGAGTGATGTACAAAATGAGCTAGGCGCCACTCTTATTTTTACTAGTTATAACATGACCTTTTTACCTAACTGGGCTGACTTGATTGAGGCAGTTTTTCCCATTGTTTGGGGTAGTTTACCCACTGGGACGACGTGTTTATTTCACTTGATTTCTTTTAGGATTCTTACATGATCAAATACAATATGAATATTCCTTGAAGGAAGTACAATTAAAATACAATAAGAATATCTTCCGAAGTTACCTTCTTCAACAGGTGAATCATAGGAAATATGATTTAATGAAGTGTGCGAGGTAATAAGAAATATAGACACAAGGAGCAAGTGCGTAGACATGAGCATTTGTGAAAAACACAAGAATCATGTGGATGTATATGTGCGCAGAATCTATATTGTAGAATGGAATTGTTGCAAAATACAGTGTAAAAGAAACAATGATTAGAGTTGAACCAACAGAAGTGTGCGGGATCGAAATCAAAGTAGAGTACAAATTATAGTAAGAATAGTGCACGTAGATCTGAAGTCATCATACAATAATATCTATATCTCAGGGCAGTTGGACAGGGCAAGGAAAGGAGATTGGTGTCTCCACTCAGGTTGGTTCCTGAACACTGTGAGTTGGTGCATGCGCAGAGGATTGGTGTCCTCATAGGTTGGATCCTGATTCAGCAAATTGGTGCTTGCGCAAAGGATTGGTGTCCTCACAGTTTGGATCCTGCAGTCTGCAAGTTGGTGCTTCCAGTGGGATTGGTGTCCCAATCAGAGGGGTGTTTGAGTGAGTCGGTGCTCACTTCAGTGGAGATTGGTATCTGCCATCTTTTTCTGTAATTTCATATATATATATATATAAGTTTCTTCAAATATCTATGCACAATTTGTTTTTGTTGATGATTTTTTTATAGCAATTGATGCATGTTTTAAAAAGTGAATTATTTGTAAATCTGCGCATGAAACTGATTCACCCCCCTCTTAGTGTCATTGAAAATTCCAACAGTTTTTCTAGGGTGCAACATTGGGTAGACTTTCTACCAGATTGGTCATGTGAATTGACCAAGGAGAATGATACATTCACTCACAGGAAATGGCCATGTGATTTGGCCAATGGTGAATTTCCCTGGCGTAGTCTTACTTAGCCATGTGATTTGTCTCGATGTGAATAAGGCTTGAGGTGCTTGCACAACCTTGCTTAGTCATGTGATTTGGATAAGTGTGAATAAGGCTCGAGGTCACACTGCATACTCTGTGAGGGAGTGCTCCGTGAGGGAGTGATCTATTCTATATGAGAATGTTTGATTTGTTTATTTGATAGGGGCCATCTTCACCTTGTGGAATATACAAGTCTAGTCTAATGTTGAATTGACATACTAAGAATTGTTTGTGACTTCTTAGTGGGTCTATTCAACATTAGAACTCTAAGCGTGAATAGACGTGCATGTGAGGAGAAGAATAACATCATCATTCATGGACAACTTTTCTTAAGAAAGAAGGAATTCCAGTAGTAAAGTGGTCAACATGTGAATGAACATTGGAATGGTCAAAATAACAAGTTGGCTCCAACAAGAAGACAAGTCGGCCCCACAAGTGAAATTCAGGTGATCTGATGTGTATAAATAAAGTGCTCAACAATTCATTTCAAACACACAACTCATCCAAGACATCTCTTCTTCTCTGGTGCGCATATCTAGTAGGGCAAGTGAAGATTCAATGAAGCAACTTTTGAAGTGTTCTTATCTCTCTCTTGGGTTCGTTATCTTTCCTCCATCAAGTTCACACTCTCTATAACTGGTGATGTTGACATACACTTGTGATTAGGGTTCTTCATGTTGTTGTTGTACTCATATTATTGGAAAAGATCCTAAGAAAATTTGTTGGGTTTTCTCCCAAGTTTGGGTTTCCCAGGGTAAAAATATTATGTCTAATGTGCATGGCTATATTTCTATGATCTTTTGTTTCCGCTGCAATTTAAAGTTGAAATTTTTTAGTGTATAATTATTCTATGATAACTATGGGATGGAAATTACTGTTTGGAATCATAAGGAAATAATTATTAGATCTGGAAAATAGAAAAAATCAACATGGTATTAGAGCAGTTTTGAAATACAACCATTGATTAGCCTTAGACATGGGTTGCAATATAATCATTTGAATGATATTCTTCGAAAAAGTAGGTCCTAAAAAGCAGAGACGAAAAAGTAGGGCAAAAAAAGCATGTCAAAAAAATCACATCTGAAAAAGCAGGGCCGAAAAAGTAGGTATGAAATTGCAGACTTGAAGTTAGTGTTCTAGAGGTCACCTTGGCTGGGTGCATCTATTGGTGGAGCCAATTTTTATTTTTGTAAAAGTTCAAATTTTGACATCTTTGCTGGTGCTAGGGTTTCTAGTTCAGATTTCAACTCTTATCAAGATGGTGTCCAGTCTCAGAGTAGAAGACATATTGGATGGTGTTACAAATTTCAGATTTTGGAAGACCAAGATACTCTTCATCTTGGAAGAAAACGAGATTCATAATTATGTAAAAGATGTCTTAGAACCTGAGAGTGCTATGGAGAAAGCCAAGCACAAGAAGAGTGAAGCAATTCTTAGAGGATCTTGATAGATTTCGTAAAATATCATCTGATTCCACACATTAAGGAATCAACTTCGTTGTAACATGATGTCCAACTCAGATTCAGTTGCCACTTATTTTATGAGAGTCTCCCAATTGAGAGATCAACTTAAGGCTATGGAGACACCATTGATGATGTAGAACTTGTTATGGTAACTGTTATCACACAACTTGTAGTTGTCCCTAAAGGTATCCCATTCGGGATGGTAGAGGAGATGGACAACTAAAGAGGTGACCTAAGAGATGCAACGGTTCCCAATGCAAGCTGGGTGTCACGATAACCGAGGCACTCTTCACTTTAGATCGAGACTAATCAAGATCAAGGGAGAGACCCTAGCCAAACAAGCCAATCAATGAAGATTAGCTAACCCAAAGGTTCCTAGGGAAATGTGTAAATTGAGTTACAGAAACCAATGAGTGAGTTAGATTAAGTGGACCCAAGAGTTTAGGTGTGGTTGAAGAGGCTTAGGAGGTGACAAGTGTTTCAACCAATGAATGAAAGGTCACTTATGGAGCTCAAATGGATAGATCTAGTACCATGAAAATACACAAGTGGGGCCCACTCCTTAAAAAGTAGAAAATAGTCCAAATGGGGCCCACAAGGTAAAGTTAGGGGTGAGATGGCACTAAGGGGTATCCAATGATGTAGATATATGGATCTAATATTAATGATGCAACACCCACATATGGGATCTAGCCAAAAGACCACTAACCCAAGGAGTGCGATTTACCCAAGGGATACTAGTGTCTTGAATTGAGGGGGCAAATAGAGTCCAAATTTCACCAAAATGTAGATCGGGGTAGTTAGCGCAATTATCAAGGTGGGTTTGAAATGGAATGCCCCAATATGAGATAGATCTCCATAGATCTAAGATTGAAAATGCATCACCAAGTGACCCAAGTGGGGCTCAACCCTCATATTGAGGAATGGGGTCGACAAGGTGAAAATCAACAAGGTGAAGCACTAGGGGTAGGTTATCAAGATGGATCTATCCAAATCAAGTGGGATCTCACCTACCCATGTCAAGGAACTAGCCACACTAGCCTCCCTCAAGGAATGCGAATTGCCTCAAGGAGGGCTAGATGCCTTGGGAAGTGGGTCAAATGGAGGCCAATCACCACCAAAATATAGATCCGAATTGCCGTGGATGCTATAGAGGTGGGTTTTAAATATTATCCCCAAATCCAAGCTAGATCCAAGTAGATCTAGGAAAAAGTAAAAATGAGGGTTTTGATTTTAATGGTTTTTGTGACCAATAGAATGGAGAACAAGCGAAATAGATACATACCTTGTAGATCTTACCTCATAAGCTTGCGGCCTCTTAGCATATGGATGGTTCTTTCCCTTAGTTACAATTCCAAGCTTGATCCAAGTGTCTTCAACCCAAATCGTCCAAGCCCAAAGAGGAGATGATGTCCCATGCAACCTGTAAATCAAACTACAAGATGTTAGATTTGATTCACAAATCAATGAGATCTAAGCATGTCATGTCAAAGAAGCAATCAATGGACAAATCACAATTGAAAAACTCCCTCAAGATGAAGACGTCTTTCCCATGGGGGATGTGAGCAACCCCTACAATCTACCCATCAAGCAAAACGCACTCTAGCTCCAAAGAAATTCGGCCTCCCTCTGTAGAAGTCGATTTCACCTGTTACAAGCAAGGATGTCTAAAAGAAGAGATGCAAAATCATATACAAGAGTAACCCAATCAAAGCCAAGAACTAGATCTCCAAAATAATATTTTCATTCCAAGTTTTCCAGAGCCCAAAGGTGCTTTTACAATAGGGGGGTCTCCTCCTTTTATAGGATAACAAAGACCAAAACCCTAAACCACAAAACTACTTTTTGAAACTAGTGGTTGAGATTAAAAGATCTAATAATCTTATCAACGGCTAAGATGAGCCAATACATAATATCACATGGATCACTCAAAAGAGGGATGACGTCATAGCTAAAAGTGACTAAGTGAGGGTGATGTCATACATGGAGGGTGGCTGGAAACACATGTGCCAAAATATAAGATCAAGACAAGTCACTAGGAGCTCATGGTGGGGATAGGAGGTATTAATTCCCTTCACTAGCTCGTCCCCATGGCACAATAATATAAAATAATGAGTCCATGACATGTCAAATATACAAATGATCAGATCTTGTCTCCAAATTTGTAAGAGACATGCATTAAAAGACCTCTTGTAACCACTGTGGACCCCACTGACTGATGCCAACTGATCTGGGAGAAGGGGGGTTCACCATGGATGACCTCTGAGAAGACCAAGTGCCAAAACCTTGCCTTAATTTCCCAATTCGAATTCCTCAGTGACCATTTTATTCCATTTTTTAATCCTCCTGAAAACCCTGAAAGTGCCCCGAACTGCCATCCAAGGTGCCTGCACTGTCAAAATGAAGGTACTAGGCTGTCCGGAAGGGGGGTATAATGGTAAAAACAAGTGGCTGGACCAACCCCTTCCTCTATAGCGCCCTAGGAAATGACTATCCTCCAAGGCCTTGGCTAGACAGGTTGGATCAGCATGCCCAAACTGGTCAACAGGTGGATAACTGCTACTATCATCATCATAAGTGCCCAAAACTGAAAGATAAGTGTCTCAATGGATCCATAAGACCCAAATCTACTAGAAATGAGTACTCATACACCATGGGTTGACCTGTGGAGTAAACTGTAGGGTCCACCATACTCGGACAGTGTAAAATATGATATCTGGAAATAATAATAAAACTGACCAACTGCATCAATCATCACCTGAAGCATATGTACAACATATGGAATCATCAGTAAGTGTATGTGGGACCATCAATCGTCATCCATAATCATAAGTGGTCCATCTCATCACGGATCCCAAGAATGACCATGGTCAAACCATGTTTGACTAGGTCAAAATACGACCAAAGACTAGATTATGGCAATAGACTAAGACATGTTCCTTTAATCACATTCACAGCTTAACTTAAAGTACAAACATCATTTAGTGGCAGTTAATACATATGTATATATCAATGTTATTTATAATTTACTTGCACAAAAGCCTTAAAGACATACTCATTCAACGGACATGGCCTAACTGCTAGCAAAGGGTGAAGGCTAGGAAAAAGAGATCACTTGACCAAACTCAACTAAGTGACACTTTGGACGGGGAAAGGGGGAGCTACACTCTGTGCTAGACAAAATTACAAAGGGAAGGGCTGTGCCTCACAAATGGATAAGTTGTTTAGAGAGTGTTTATTCAACTTAGGCATCATGTCTACATCAAGTTGATCCAGGTTCATTAGGATCATTCATTTAATTTCCATGGCCTTTTTGGCCTATATGACCCCTCTGGGATTTCACATGTGCTAAGAAGCACAACTAATCGCAGCTTGCATCCGGAGCATATTTATAATCATGAGGTCAACAATATTTAGATATAACATTTATTTAACCATTGCTTTTTGGACCTTTTTATACCCTTCGCGGGATATTTTAGCAGCTCATTGCTATAGCCTTTATTCACGTGTGTTAAGAAACACATTCTAGAATTTTAAGTTTACAGGATTTCATAATACATTTCCAGTACAAGTAGTACATGTGCTTTCAGTTTTAGCCAACAACAACTCAAGTGACTAGGGGGACTTCTGCACAGTGCCAAACATCGGGACAACCGACCAGAATGATTTAGGCATACAATCCAACTTACCAAAGGCAAGTTCTATCACCAACTCAGAGATGAGACACAAAACAAACATGGATGTGGTCCAACACAGAGGCAGAAATGGGGAAGTCCTCCATATCAAAAATTCAAGAAGGCAAGTCAGGGTGAAAGCCAAATAAGGAAGGTCATGGATGGATGGAGTCAAGTGAAAGTGGTGCCTAAGCTAGCAGACAAAGATGTCAAGAAATACCATGTTTATGCTCACATGAGGGTAATGAAACCAATGGGTATTTGTCAGAAAACCTTATTGTGCAAGTATTACATCCAATTTATTATTTAACACAACCAAGATATTTCATTTCATTTATTTAATAGTACTGCCACATCATGAGTTATATACCAAGTCAATGCTATGAAGAGGACTAAAGCAACAAGATAATAATCCATGACAACAATCACAAGTCCATAGGTCACATCATATCATATCAATAATCATCATCCACAAATAACTGAAACACTGTTGCAATAACATCTAGAACTTCTAGGCATTGAACTGAAACTGTATGGAACAAAAGGTCACATTGGTCATCAAATCAAAGCTCTCAAGGCTCAGCCTTGGCACAAGGTCTACTCAATGTCTAACATATACTGCTCTGATCTGTGAGTGAACCCAAATAACTCTGCTCATCATAGATGATCTTTGTGAAAACAAAGCTCTTGAAAGTGCAGATATCTGCTCAGCAAGAATAGTAGCCCAACTACTATGGTGTGATAACAATAACTCTTAATGGACTCCCTCATGGGAGTCATTTGTTCAGAGTGTTTGTGGACGAGCTGAGTTGCCTAAGTTTGATAGGATATGGATTGATTGTGTCCAAGAGGAGGCTAGAGTATTATCCAAGAAAAACCTGCAAAAACTGTAGGATGAAGGAACTCAAGCTCTTACAGTTCATGTAAGAAAAGGAAAAGGAAGAAGAGATTTTGGGAAGAGAAATACAGGTGGAGGATCAGCCCTAGTTCAATAACATAGGAAGAAGGATCTTTCAAAGGTAGAATGTTACAACTGTCATACATTTGGTCTCTTTACTTATGAGTCTCCTCAGAGGAAAAGCAACATGCATCAACAATCGATGTTGATGAGCTTCCACCATAAAAGAAGACAAAAGAAGATAAACTTGATGAGATTGCATATGAACTTTGGAAAGAATATTTCTTCTAATGCATGGGGAAAAATGATAGTATCATCTTTGGATGTCTTCTTGTACTATGTGACATTCATTGATGATTTCTTCCGAAGGACATAGATATACTTCATGAATACCAAGGATGAAATCTTCAACAGGTTCCAGGAGCTCAAGGCTCAGGCAGAGAACCTGATAGGAGAAGATCATGGTCTTCAAGTTAGTATACTTCTAGGATTTATGCAAGAAGGTATGGATCAAGAGGGAGTTGACAACAAGCTTCATTGTAGTTCATCCTTCAAATAATCAGGAGGAGACAGTAGATGCAACAGAGCTATTGGATCTGCCTAGGGATGTTGCAGTGACAAAGAAGAGGCCAACATGGCTTCATGATACTTTGCAGGATGTAGAGAGGCATGCAACTTCCAGTGGTACTTTCAGGAAGATAAAGAGACCTCAGAGGTTCTCTAGTTATATCCGAGTCACATCATTGATTTCGAGCCTTTTAGGAGGCAACGGACCAGTAGGTTTGGAAGGATGACATGATGGAAGAGTATCAGTCCATCATGAAGCATGATGTGTGGGAGATAGTGCCGAGACCTGAGGGGAAGTCAGTGGTGATTTCCAAGTGGATCTATAATATCTAACATGTAGTCTAGGTTAGCATCATTTATGGGGTCAGCTAGTTTGCAGGCTCATAAAGAGTCATGGATGGTATTCAATGTTCTTGAGGGAGCATGAGGCCCGTCTTAGTAGACCCACTTGGTGGGAGATGACACAGATGGATACTCAGATGCAAAGAAATCATGGTGTCCATATGCAGAGAGTGTAGGATACTTAGATGTAGAGGGAGCAAAGTGTCCAGGTGTAGAGGGAGATGGATGCTCCTGCACAAAGGGAGTAGCTACAATACTGTTTGTTGATGATGGAGGAGGTGCCCCAGTTAGGAATACCTCCTCCAAAAGGAATTTAGAATCTAAGTTTGAGATGAAGGATATTGGACCAATGCATTATTTATTGGGACTGGAGGTGTAGCTGAGATCATGTGAGATCTTCCTCAATTAGGGGAATTACATAGTTGAGATCTTGATCATATTCAGTATTATGGACTGCAAGTCCATGGCTACACCTATGGAGGAAAATATGAAGAAGCTGAGTGATTCTGCTTCAGATTTAGATTTAGTGGATCCCACTATATTTAGGCAGCTGAGTGGATCCTTGATGTAACTGGTTAACACCATGCTAGATATTTTCTTTGCAGTGAGGACCTTGATCCAGCTTATGGTTGAGCCGAGGCATGTATATTGGGTCGTAGCAAAGCATGTGTCGAGGTACCTGTGTGGTACAGGTGGATATGGTTTGAGATTTGATGAAGTGAGGCTGCAGGGATGTACAAATTCTGACTGGGTAGGAAGTGCAGTGGACAAAAAGAGCATAGCAAAGGATTGGCTCAGGAATGTGCTCAAAACTGGTATGTAATCTGGTATCCCTTGCTACTCTGTATGACAATAGTCACACATAAAATTTTGTAGAAATTACAGCGATATTCAAGAACAAATGCACCTCGTAATTTGTGCCCAACACAGGAAATCCCAACAATAGTTATGTGTGGCATGTACGAACACCTATACGGTTTGTATGGATTGTGAAATTGTGAATTTTTTACTTCCTCGAACTTTGTGCCTCTCACACGTGTGCCTATATGAATTCTCCTCGATTTCTATAGAGAGTACGGGTTGGATTGATTGTTGAATAGTTTGTACATTAAATGTTGTTATATGAACTCAATTTCTATGCCCTTTTGCCTCTCACACTTGTGGCTGTACGAACTACATTAATTACACAGTGCACATAAATCGAGGAGAATTCGTACAACCACACGTGTGAGAGGAACGAAGTTAGAGGCATAGATGAATGCAAAGTTTGATAGTTCGTACAGATCGTATAGGTGGCCGTACAAGGAATACATAATTGCTGTCATGATTTCCTATGTTGGGCATGAATTACGAGGTGCATTTGTTCTTGAATCTCTTGCTGTAATTTCCAAATTTTTTTCTCTATGACCATACTAATAATTTTTTTATCTCTCTATTGGTTTTCCCTTTAGGGTTTTTTCCAGGGGCATTACCCAAAATATCTTGTGTCATTGAGTGGTTTGATTTCTTATTTCCGTTATGTAAGTAAAATATTCAATGTGTTTTTTATTATAAATTCTAGTTTTGAAAATGCATTTATGAATGGGCATTAAACTGAGACAAGCAATTTATTGAAACCAAAAACCAAGATTTGAACCTTGAAAAATTTACAAGCAACGACACTGGAGTAAATATTAGAGGAGAACAGAGGAAGTAGGAGATCCTGTATTAGCCATTTTGGCCACAAAGTCACAGGTAACTCCATAGGGAGTACCCTTTCCTTTGTATTTGCATTCTATACAGAAGAACGGGGCATAGTCCGCTTCACTAGCTGGATTTTTCCCCATAGTGGGTTTTCCTAGGGTAAATGTTATGTTGATTGTGTGGACTATGTATTTCTTTTTTCTAGTTATTTTTATTTCAGTTCCATTTTATTTAGCATTCCGTGGAAATAATATAATAAAAAGAACTAAGTTGTGAGATCTATTCTGACGAACTGTTCTAGAGGAATATCCACAGTAGTTCACACATCATATTGGTATCAAAACAATTTTCTTTGGGGTTTTGTGGGAAATCGTAGGATCTAGTGACAGAATAAAGAAAAAGCTTTCAAATCCCAGCCATGGTAGATGATTCTTGTGAATAAGCGGAAAGCGATTGAGTGATTTACAAAGATGGAAATACAAGTCGTCAATATCTCACTAAACATGTCAATCCTCATGGCGGCTGTTGGTACCAAAATATGCCCCATCAAAATTTATAAATTCTAGCAGCGCGCATGTAAAATAGGGACCCCGATTTTCATTGCCAAAAAATATACAAGTATTTCCGCCAAAGTGATTCCCCCGAAGTCTTCACTCTTTTCACTATCCTGCGTCAAATTTGCCTCATCTTCTTAATAATTTTATTTTAAAAAGTAGAATTATTATTTAATAGTTTTTATGAAAAATAAAATTACTATTTTATCCTAACTTATTACTTTTACCCACCCATTATTCCTTTAACATTTTACGTGTTAGTTCTTTTAAAAGGGAACAGGGTCTTATTATATTAAGAAATGACTTTCTTGTCTTCTTCCCACGTCGAATCCCATTTCCAAAGCTTGAAGTCCTCACCCAAGTCAAGTGACAGGTGCAGACAAAGCTCCATTAAAAAATTGCTGAATTGTTTTATTTTGCAAAAGTTATGGGCTTTGATCATCAAGCCTCTCGTCAAGGGTATCCATTCAACCACAGATTTTGAGTGGCCAACATGGATCCAAAATCTGTGCATAACACGTCGACCAAGGGTAAAGACAATTGTCTATATACATACCTTAAGAATACTTTACCTTTTGTATGTGGGATAATCACCACGAATTCAAGACAAAACAAACAAAAAATGGGTAAGTTTATGTAATGTCCCCTTTTCAATTTTTATAAAAATGCCCAATTTTTCACTTTTTTCCAATTTCGACCCTTGACTAGTTTTGATGCCTAGGTCCCAATTTTGCCCCAAATGATCCCAAATCTTCTGAGAAGGTATGTGACTGATGTTAGGACTTTAATATGATGTTCATGGATGATATATGGCCACCAAAATACCTCTGCAAACTCTCTTAAGATTTTGGACCAAGTATGCAATTTTACTAGTAAATTGGGGTTCAAATCCCCCTGGGGTAAGTATTGAAAATGGATTCCCAAATGCCTTCCAACCCACTCGAATTTTTGAACATAGGTAGGGGATGTCTCAAGGATGTTATTAAGGTCCAAAATGAACCATTCATTAGTTATTAAGTCTGTTCCAAACCCCTCCCAAACAACAGTAAAAACCACTAATTTGACCCATGGGGAAATGGCACCAAATATTCTTCAAATGCAAATAAACTGAGTATAATGGTTTCAAATTCTGAAGTGCTGAATATGAAACTTGTAATACACATCAATGGAATTCCATTCATCACAAATATATCAGAGAAAAATTCCTTTATTCGAAATCATCATCATTATAATGGCATACATCAATGTAGTGGGGAAATGGACATTGTTTGCTCATTAATCTTCATTTTTACATACAACCACTTGGTACTTCGACCTGATACTTTCTGAAGATGAACAACAGAGTATATAATGCTTATTACAATCATAAATACATCAAGAGAATCTCTCCCAAGAAGCACAATAGCTCACCAAAAACGCCCTCCCTCAAGGAGCATGAATATGCCTTCAAAACTGGAAATGGTTGAGAGATGGTGCTGCACTAAACAAAACCAAGAGCTTCCCTATAGCTGATACCTGCAAATAAAACTCCATTAAATCTCCATGAAAGACTTGAGTGGCCTCTCCAAACACCAACTTGGATGGGAATCTTTCACCCTCGAAATTGGCTAAGGCAAGAAACTAGTCATCCACTAGCTCTCTCTTCACAAATGCAATTTTTCTCAAATCATCAAAAGCCATTCTCATACTTGATTCCTACATTTTATAACCAACATTAGCCTTCTAAGGATCGAATTCCTCCCATTATCTTCTAGATATTTCCACTTAGGAAATATTCCACATTTGTCACTTATCTCCTAGTTTCCAACCTTCCATCTTCTCCCAATTCGAGTTGGAGTCTCTTTGGCTTCTCCAACTCCCATGAACGCCTTCCTTGAGCTTTTTTTTGGGGCTGACATGTCATAATGGTCAGATGTCAGAAATCAGATCTGAAGTTTGTCATAGATGTCATAGATGCTCCATCATTGTTGTCATAAGGCTAGGGAATCTAGCCCAAGTGTCCACTAGCTTCCAATTTGACTCTTCCTCTTCCATGGAGGTTACCATTCCATCCCATTTCGACCTAAGATGATCCATTCCATGTGTATGCTTTACCAACTCACCCAATAATGTTTTCCTTCCCATGGATTCTAAATGGCAAGAGAGATTTTCCATGTGGTAGTGAGAAACCAAGCTAGTGTGGGTCCCACATCCTCCAAATGTCCTCAAAACCATTTTCCATCTATAATTTCTCTTGAATTTATTTATTCAACCTATTTATTAAATACTTGAACCCTTCTAATGTCTAAACATCATTTATTAGCTTCCTTATTGCAATTCCACATGTTCCCATCCAACCTAAGAAACTAGTAGGATTGACGGGATTGTCTTACTATGCAATTATTTGAATGGGGACATTACAGTTGAACAATCACCGAGTTCAAGTGTCAATCAAGCTCATTACTATTGATCCTTTGGCTTAAATCTTCTGCATTACACGTTGGGAATGGGAACCGAAGTTGATGTAGATAAACAAATGGATAGAGTGGGATTCATATTCAAGATCATAACCAACCTGCACTATGTTTCCAAAGGAAATGCTTCATGACCGCCAAGTTGGGATTATAGGTGTTCAAAATGGATAGCTTGATACTGAACTCATGGCCAAGATCAAAATGAGTGCCATTCAAGGTACCAGTTGTCAGAAAGCTTTCATAAGGAAAGCACATCAATGTCTAAGTGCTCAGGTGAAAGACAAGTGCTCAATTGATCGAGTATCACAGGTGTCGAGGTTTAAACATCAACAAAGGTTGAGTATTTCAAGCATGGAAAGTAGCATAGCAAAAAGAATAATGTTCCAGTTTTGGTGAATGTTTGGCACTCAAAGGGCTTGTTTCCAGTCTACTCGACATCGAATCAACCAATTATTTAATTACTTCTTTCAACACTCATCTAAAAATATCAATTGCATACATGATGAGGAAGATCACTTCCACATTTTCATGGATAGCAGTTTAAAAAGAAAAAAAACATTCTAGATTTCATAGGTGGCAGGGGATTTCTAGTATTTCAGATTTCACAAGTGGAAGAGCATAAATTACCGATGTAAAGGTTTGTACGCAGTGGATATTGTAATCAATATAGAAGGCCGACGCATTAAAAAGACCTTGTCTTCATTATGGCAAAATCTTGATCTCCAAAAATCGTGCTCCAGCTCTTTTCTCTCATCAAATTAATTCCAGGTTCCAAGGCATCATTTGAGGCAGTTTTTTGTATTTGAGGACATAGTTGGATAATCAATCTCAGATTTGAATAGAATTTGATTTCAATAAATCTAAATTTTGAGAAATGACTCGATCCTCTTCAGATTTGAGCATAGGCGTTCTAGATTAAAAGCAGAGGATGAAAATCAACGATCAGTGACGGATTTCAAGGGATGTTGATCCAGATTTCTGACAATGATTCAAGACCTTGTTTATTATTAGCAATTTGTTCCACAAAGCCCAAATGAATTGGATAAAGTAGGAAGGATGGAGAGCTAGTGAGCCATATACTGGAAGGTCTGAGACTTTTGCTCTGTAAATTTCTGTTGAATAACTATAATCTGAGATGAGTTTTTATCTGTTATGAGCTTGTTTTAAACTGTCTTTAAATCTGATGCTATGCAATCTTGTTTAGACTGGTTTTTGTATGAAATATTTCATAATGTTTTTTTCCTTATGAATGCTCATGCTTAGGATTAGTATGTCAGATTCCATGTTTGGAATTTTTTTTTTGAACAGAGTTCTTTATGTTGAGATATGATGAACTATTTGTTCTCTGTTTTAGCAATTAGCTTGAAATCGTTCAATCACTAATATATTTCTTGCTTCACTCCAGTTACCCAATGTCATTCATAGAGCCTGATGTTTTCAGCTGACTTATGCCTTCTTTATCTACAATAATCTCTTTAACCCTTTGCACCAACTATCCAAACCACTTCATTAAATCATTCTTTAATGCTTAGAGCATTAAGATGTGCTAGCCATGCCCTCTCCGCAGTCAGAGTGCATCTTTTATCACTAACATTGGCTTTGGAGAGCAAGTTTAGACCTTTTGATGATTTTGGAGGATCTAACTTAGAGATGGGATCATAAGGGAAATTAGAAGATAGAGGTGACCCATAAATGAAGAAAAGGAAGGAGCCTGAGAAAGAGCATCCGAGTTCCAGTGCCATTATGCCTTCCTAGTCTTTATTTAAGATGGAATCTAAAATCGATATCAAGACATACTGAGGTGAGATCGATGCTTTAAATTTGAATGATTGGTTGCAATAATTAGAGGTCTACTTTAGTATCCATCAAATAGATGAAAAGCATAAAATTTCATTTGCTCCATTGAAATTAGAGGGCTATGCATTAACCTGGTGGAAAAGCCACACAGAGGAACTTAAGGTAAAGGGTGATATGCCATTAGTTAAGTGGGAGGATTTCAAAACCATCATTAAGTATTAGTTATACCCTATCGGGTATGTAGAGTACCAATGGATCCATTGGCATTACTTCACGAAAAGGAAAGGGAAAAGTGTGCAAAAATACACCACCGAATTCGGGAAGATGGTTATCATGTCGAGTATCTCACCAAGAATGAAGATGTACTCCTCAAGTATCTGGGGGTCTACAAAGTGATTTATGAAAGAAAGTAATGTTTGTCAATCCCATGACAATTGATGAGGCTTGTGTGCAAGCACAATACCTGAAAAATATAGGCCATAAGAAAGGACAACCAAGCGATTCCAAATAGAAAGAGAACCAAAACACTTCCATGGAGGGGAATAAAAGGTGGAAGGGAAAAGATAAAAGACTAAAACCAAGATACATTGGTGCAAGGATTTGAAAAAGCACTGTAACTATTGTAACATCGATGGTCACATTGACTAAAAGTGTTGGAAGCTACATCCAGAGCTGAACCCTGAGAACAATAAGAAGGATTCTGGGAAGAAGAACCTTCTAGCCATAGATTCAAGCAAAGAGGTAGAAATAACATCACATGTAAATGAGAAGATTTTCTTCACTACAATGCATAAGGAGGTGGACCCGAGTAACCTTCATCCCAAGGAAGAGAAGGATAAGATGAAACTCTTCCACACCAAGATTCATGTCAAAAAGACCAAGGTTGATGCTCTATTTTATTTCGGTTCATAGGCCAATCTCACAGCAGAAGATCCGATAAGTAAGCTTGGATTGGAAGTACATGATTTCCCTAGCCCCTATCCGTTAGGATGGGTAAATAAGGATACATAACTAAGGGTAAAAAATAGTACAATATTAAATTTTCCATAAGTGCAAATTATATTGATGAAGTGGAGGTAGACGTAGTACCCCTTGATGCATGTGGTGTAGTGTTTGGAAGTCCATACATGTATAAGAGGGATGCGATCTTCATGAGGAGATCAACCAACACTGCTTGATCAAGGATGGGGAATCTTCCATCATCAACACGCACAAAGGTAAATTAAAGATTTATTTGGTAAGTTCCAACCAAGCGAAGACGCTGATCAATTAAAGTAGAAAGTTTGTGTTTCTTTTCTTAAGGCATAATCAACAAGAATTTGAATCGATAAAAATAAAGGTATCTATGGAGGGATGTAACAAAGAGCAGAAACACGAGTTGGAGAACCTTTTGCAGGATTCAAAGAAGCGTTCTAGGATCCTAGAGGAATACCCCTTAAGAGGGAAGTAGAGCATGAGATACAACTATTGCTAGATTCTCCATTTTCGAACATTGGATTGTAAAGACATATTTTTATGGAAGCAGAAGAAACGAAGAAGTAGTTGCAGCAACTGATGGATCAGGGAGTGATTCGATCAAGCAACTCACCTTATGGGTCACTTATTGTCATAGTACCCAAGAAGGATGGGACTTGGAGGATGTGTATCGATTACAAAGCTCTGAATAATATCACCCTCAAGAATCAATACCCTTTTCCTAGGATTGATGATTTGCTAGATGAATTGCAACATACTATGTAGTTCACCAAGTTGGATCTCAAATCGGGATACAACCATGTACGAGTGAAATAATAGGACATTGATGAGACCGCCTTCAAGGCTAGGCCAGGTCTATATGAATGGTTAGTAATGCATTTTGGTTTGTGCAATGCACTAGCAACATTTATGCGTTTGATGAATGATGTATTGTGTCCCTTCATAGATTCATTTGTAATAGTGTATTTGGATGATATATTGGTTTATAGTGCTACCTGGGAAGAGCATATCTTGTATATCTAGTAAGCGTTGGAGACCTTGAAAAAACATAAACTACTAACAAACATTAATAAATGTGAATTTTCTCAATAGTCCTTGGTGTATTTAGGGTATTATGTGATTGGTGCAGGAGAAATTAAGATTGATCCTGTAAAGATGGAGGCCATCACTAAGTGGCCTACTCCTACAAACGGTCACTGAAGTTAGGAGCTTTTTGGGAGCAACACAATACCCTTGGAAGTTTATATATGTTGATTGATTTGTCATTGATGACAACATGGACATGCAGTGGCCCTTTCAGTAGTCATTGATGCCACCAAGATCCCCTACAGTGGACAAGCTTGATGGATAGGTATGGACTTAATAATGGATACCTGCACATATTCATGCTATCTCTTATGGGGTACTTTGCACAAGTTGGAGTCCTCTTCCCACACATAGTGGCCAACTGGATGATAGCATTCACAGGTGTCACCATGATGGTTGCATGGTACTAGTACCCTCACATGTGGTACCTTGGCCCTTGGAGCCCATACACAGATGGTTTGTGCTTTGGAAGTTTATATCTTCCTTTTCAATTGTGGCTACACCTCTCCATTCCATAGCATCCACAAGGGCTTCTAGTGGGGAAGTAATTAAGAGAAATCCTTTGAGGAGCTCAAGCAAATGATCAGTCAGTAACCGACTCTCACATTTCCTAAATTGCAGAAACCTTTCGAATTGGAGATAGATGCAAGTGGGTATACTATGGGAGCAATTTTGATGCAAGGAGGGAGGCCAATATGATATCATTCTGAAATGTTCCATGGCAGTCTTGGGCTACCCTACATATCATGACAAGGAGCTATATGCCTTAGTTCAAGTTGTTAAGAAGTGGAAGCACTATCTGATGGCCAATGAAATCATCATTCACATTGATCACCAATTGTTGCAGTATTTGCAAGGCTAGAGTAAGCTACAACAAACATGACACTACAATTCCATTTTTACAACAATTCCATTTAATCATCAAATATAAGAAGATATGCACGAACAAATTGGTGGACATGCTCTCAAGGCCACCCAAAACAAAGAGCACAACTGTGGGAACTCTTATGCATATGGGCTCTTTCATTCATGATGCTTACAAGGAGGAATACACAGAAGATGAGAACTTCAAGGAGGTATTTGAATAGCTACAAGGACAATTCCATGTAGAATAAGGTGACATAAATGCTAACTATCATTTCTAGGATGGGTTACTCTACAAGCTGGACAAGCTTTACGTTCCTAAAGGTGAGAGATTGCAACTCATGAGAGAGGCTCACACCTCCAAATTTGTATGGAATTTTCGTGTTGGGAAGACAATTTTCAACTTATAAAGGCCTGTTTATTGGCATAGAACGCAAGAAGATGCAACTTGGTTCATTAGAGGATACATACTTTGTTGTACAAGCAAGCCCAGTGATAGAAAGAAAGGTCTATAACATCCCTTACATGATCCTACGAGACCATGAGAGAGCATCTCCATGGATTTTGTGGGTGTTTTTCCAACCACTAGGAAGGGACATGACTATTTATTTGTGGTAGTTGACATATTCAACAAGATGTGCATTCTCATGCCTTGTAAAAAGACCATCAAATGATAGGAAACAACAAGCATGTTCTTTGAGTAGGTTTGGATGCACTTTGGGATACCAAGGAGCATCATCCAAGACATGGATACTAGATTTCTCAGTGCCTTTTGGACTACACTATGGGAGAAGATGGATACTAAGTTGAAGAGATCTACATCTTTCTTTCGCAAACAGATGGGAAGACAAAAGTAGTCATCGGGACTTTGGTGAAACCTTTAAGGGGTTATAATCATAAGCATCCAAAGACTTGGGGTGAAAATTTGATCTACATCCAAAACTATTATAACATAGTAGTACATGCAACAAGGAGGGTTTGAGAGATGCGTCTTCAACGGGAATTGATGGCCAATCCAAGAGGTGCTAAGTTGCACCCTAGGCCGTAGAAATCGGTAAGTACAGATATTGATCCTCTTATACTATTTTTTCTTTTGATGTAAATCCCCCATTTGCTTAACTCAAGCCCCTCTTTAATGGCAGAATGTGCTTCCTCCATCGGCAAAGCCCCTTTCCACCACGACCCTTGTGGGGGTCCTACAACAACAAATGCCCTCCTCATGAAGGGAGGTGAGGAGGAGGAACCTCAGTCGTTGCTACCGGTAGTGAACACCCTACAGGGAAAGGGAGGAGAGGTATGGGATGCTCCACTGTCGCACAATATATGGATCGGTAACGTGACCAACGAGATTACCGAGACCATACTCATGGAAAGCTTCACTAAGTTTGGAGAGATCAATAGTGTACCCACAGTGGTTCTTGGCCTTTGTATCTTTCAAGCACTTTGAGCATGCCAAAGCGGCCAAGGAGCATCTGTAGGGCATGGTCAAGGGAGGCAACTCTCTCAAAATCGAATTCGGTCGAGCGATAAGGATTTCACATTATAGTGCTCTTTGTTTGTTCCTTTAGTCAAGCCCTTTTTGGGGAATAATTATAGTGCTCTTTCGAGTCCAACTATTGGGTGGACTGGATCTTCTTAATCATTTCACTCTATTGCATGATGTAACTGTCAATCCTCTGGTCCAATGCATTTTAACTAGGGAAAATGATATTGTCATCTAAAGCTTGGTACTCATATAGATCAACCAAAACATCTCCTTTGATATAATGAGATCTCATCCTTCCCAAGAAGCATTAATGACCATATTTGTAGAGAAATGAAAACATTCAAAATCATGACAATGATAACTAAGGTTCCACAAGCCTCTTACTCAATCAATGCTTCTATGGTTATGCCTATCTTTGTATAGGGACAAATCCAATCACGATCATGGCAATAATAGAAAGGGTTCCATAAACCTCCTCCTGGCTCCCATAAGGTAAGAATGTGTTTTATTGGATTGGATCCAGTGCGATACCTACAGATAAAAAGATTCAATCAAAATCATGCCTATGACTACCAAGGATCTATAGACCTCCTAACTCATCCTTCACTTCAAATATATTACAACTTGTGTGCTCCAGGAAGGTAATAATGCATTTTCTTAGGTTGGATCCAATGAATATATCTACAGAGAAAGGATCAAATCGCCACTTTAGAGATTTCTTATATATGTGTGTGAGAGAGACAATTCTTCCCAAAAGGAAACATACATTTAACCTCTCTCCAAAACACATAAAGGTTGATTAATAGCTTTATCTTTCACCACAATGTAAAAAGTCTTATCATATATTTTTTGAAAATGTTTCAAATCCCTTAAAACATTATAATTAAAATTATAGTTTGCTAAAGTATAATAACTTTTTATTTTTTTCAATATCTCTCGAAACATTGCAAAACTATATACTTTTTCAATACTAAAATTACATTTAAGCTTTGAATTTCATCCATTTAGATATGAAATCAAAATGAAAGTTCCTCTTCATAATATAATAATAATAATAATATATTTTTAAGGTCACAACCAAGCCATATACCAATTGATGTATGAGACCCCTTATTTGTGAGACAAGGGATTAATTGCTATAGTCTATAGAGGTGTACATACCCTAACCCCTCCGTACTTGAACCTGTGACCTCCTAAGTAAAAACACATGTCAAAAACAACACTTCACATATATTAATTCAAAGTCAAAAACACAAACTCATTTCAATATTCATTACACTTGAATATTCAAAGTTAACATCAAAATCTTAAAAAAAAGATAAAGTATCTTTTCAAAGCCTATTAAAAAAAAAATTTGAAATTTATTAAAACTATTTTGATACCAACACTTCCTATTTACTAATTGAAAGTCAAAATCAAAATTCAAACATGAAAATGATGAAGTATCATAATGAAATAGTTGAATGACCTTGACGTATTGAACACTCATTAAATTCTTTTAATAATGAAAAAAAACATTCAAGTAGGGAGTATATTTTGCGTAATCAGGTACTAAACAAATCTCAACAATGTGCATACTTAGATGTGATTGCTATTGGACTTCATCACATTCACACATAGAGTGAGATGAGCGGAACCTCTAAACGTCAAGTGTAATAAATAACTTTCATACACTTTTGATAAACAAAACGTCTAGTGTAAGAATAACAGTTATATCTATGGTTAAACATTTCTTATGTTTGGGAAATGAAGGAATGCACATAATCTTATATTACGTGCCTTCTGATGTAAAAATTTGCGAGTAGAAGAAATTACAAGCAAATTAATTTGAGACAAAGATAGCTAAACGAAGGTCTTATAATCTTCCCCTAGAAGGGAGGGATTTTGGAATATTCCTTGCTTTTTCTCTTCCTTCTCCTTACATCTCTTTATTGAATATATATCTTGAATATGTTCACTATAGGCTAGGTTGTCCTTATGATGCTTCAATAAAAAATGAAAGCTATTTAGATTTCATTATTATTAAGAATATAATTTCGATTTTTCAAAAAGCAAAAGCACAGACATTGGCCACAGTGTGGCTTTTGTTATGTTATATATTTTTTTTTAAACAACTTGTAGAAATGATTTTAAAAGTACTTTTATCTTCTCCATTCACTATAAGGTTAACTCCATACATATATTTCTTTAATTAATTTAATTCTACTAGGTAGTAAGGGTTCACTTTGTCGCAATAACGATCTTTAGTCACTAGTTTTTCTCTGGTAAACAAGAATTTTCTGTAAGGGATATCTTAAGAATGCTTTCCACTCTACCTCCTACTCCCATTACTTGGTAGTTTTTCAACCTGCCTTTTCATGGCTTGTAGAATTTTGTTTGTTTCAGAGTAATTTTTCTTTTTCAATTTGTAGTAAAGCCTTTGGTTCTAATTTGGAACCATGGCTCTGATACCCTGTGTAGTGTCCTTCTTGAAGAAGGTTTTTAGTTCTATACATATTTTGTGGCAATGTAATTCAGCTCAGGTTGAGCTATAGGTTAAATAAAATATTCCATTTAATTTATGTATATTTTTCTTCTACAGTAGTATAGGTGTATTAGTCTTAACGAGTTTGCTCAATCCTAACAAAAAAAATGCATAAGATAGTTAGCATGTTTCTTGGAGTAGTTGATTTTTGGATTCGTATGAAGTTGTTTCCCTTGTCCCTTCCAAGAATAAAAAATTGACCAAACTGGGAATTATCCTCCTAGTCGATTAGCAGCAAGTTGCTAGCCCTTCCTAGCCCTCCGAGTCCACAATTACGATAACTCCGAATAACAGCCTCACATTCTTTCTTTACTCAATCTTTTTTTCCCTCAGTTTTCTTTTACTGCTCTATTTATGAGTTTTCCCCTTCCTCCAATTCTATTCTTGAGTTTCCCCCGTCCTCATTTTTTTTTTCTCTTGCATGATAGCCCCTGTAACCTGCAAGTTAGTATTTCTCAATACAAACATCTATAGATAACATTCTTTCAATAGTTCTCTG
The DNA here is from genome assembly GCA_027924585.1 of Larix kaempferi. NCBI lineage: Eukaryota > Viridiplantae > Streptophyta > Pinopsida > Pinales > Pinaceae > Larix > Larix kaempferi. The sequence goes on along the minus strand of BSBM01000616.1, from coordinate 13,520,915 downwards.
AAATTCATCGATAGATCATCATCCATTCATATAAACAAATTAATATATCAAACATGTGCATGCCATCCATCCATCGACTTGATTGTAACATAAAAATGGTATCCACATACCTCATCACATCTTTTAATTTTTCATAATAAAAACAAACTAACAGCATAGATATCATCATTAATAAGAGGAATGATAAAGATAAAACATAATAATCACGTATAATTAGGTTGATCATGCTGCACACACATAGTTTGATTTCAACATATAAATACAGTATGTATAAATGTGATATAGATGTCCAATCAAAATATGGGGTGTTTTTTTCAACAGAAAAAAGCATGTAACTTGCTATTTAAATAAAATCAAAGTTACATATCTCAAAAAAACGACCTTAAACTTGGACAAGTTTGAGACTAACCAGTCCATTCAAAACTACAAAAAAGCATCAAAATGCTTTCAGGTCTAACAAAAGACAAAAACCTCCGAGCAACCTACCAAAGACATCAAGCTACAGCCAGAGAACAAACTAACAAAAGGACTACCTTCCCAAAACATCAAAATACTAAATAGGATCCTGAGTCAATAATCTCGTCATCAACAAATTCCTCAAAGTAGAGGATATCCATCTATTCTTCCAAATTATTTTTGGAAAGAGAGTTAAACAACTGATTAAATGAACAATGGATATGACAAATTGATAGCGGAGCTAGAAGTTGAATCAAATTCTGCACTCTCAGCTTCCAATGATGCAGAGCTAAGGAGTTTAAATTTGAAATACCGTTTTCCTAACCAACTATTACCTTTGAATCACCATAAACCTTAAACTCCACATATCCTCTTTTATGTATAAACCAGAGCAAAGCCCATAAAGCTAGTAGTTCTGCAAATGTATTTGAGCCTTTATCAACATTCATCCAAAGATTAATAAAATGATTTATTCTGATTTCTAGATAAATACCAACTCCACAGGTTCCATCATTGCAAGCTCCATAAAAAAACCAGTCACAATATTGTCATCATGTGCAAGTCTTCTCAGAATCTTCATCTTCTTCCTGGATTAATCTTTTTCGACAACTACAATCTTTGAAACAATATGCAGATTATAATTTAATCCCTGAAAAATAACACAGTTGCACAACTTCCAGATTTCCCAAATGATAATGAAGGGAAGTATTTTGAACTTTGTTTTCTTACACAACCAAGAAAACACAGAATTTTCAAAGTTACCCATTCCCCAAACTTCCTGAATCGATAGAATGCTACATAGTTCAGTCCACACCTTATTAAAAACAAAAAAAATATGAGTCACTGAATCCTCAATGTTGTTTTTACAAAGAATACAAATCCTCGAACCAATGAAACCCTTCTTCTAAAGGTTTTCCCATCAAAGTTTTTTGTTATGCATGGCCAGCCAACCAAAGCATTTGAATTTTAAAGGAATCCTCATATTCTAAAATATATTCGCCCACCATTTTTTCTCAATTCCTTCCAAATCATCCATGAGACCATTGTAAGCCTGTTTTGCAGAGACATTACCTGCAACTTTTTTTTCCCAAATGATGGTGTCATTCTCATTTTTCAGCCTGATACCTGAATAAAAAAGAACTTTCATGAAGGAGTTCCATTCATGTGAAACATGAGATGGAAGATTTAATTGATCTGCATTCAACCAATACCCGACGACTTCCTCACAACATTTGCCAGTTAATTATGCGTTTCTAACCTGAGAAAGGACCCAAATATTCTTATTATGAAGTTCCACGATCAGGGACTGAGATAATTTATAAGATTCGGAAATATTTGCAATCGGATCGATGCCAAGAAATATTTGAACACCTTTGCCAACTTTCCAGCTGACATGAGAACTAATAATGGGAAGAACTTTCATAAAACTTCTCTAAATTATAGAAGAGTTCTGCACCGATTTCTTTGAATCTCCCACCACTAGATGAAAAAATACTTTATAGGTTTTTTAGGCCCCAACCACCAAGAGTCAGCATACTGTTGAAGTTCCACAATAATAAGGAAATAAAAACAGGTAATGATAATTCAAATGATAAAGTCAATACGGGGTATTACACATAGGAGCTTTCTAAGATGCAGGATGAATGCTTGGAGCGGTATTCGCAATTGTTTGGGAGTGACGACCAAATTCATGTTTGTATTTCTGAGCTTAGCGTTCCACTTACCCAAGAACTGGGATTCTATCACATAATTTTCAATCTCTTTCTTTAAAAGAAAAATATCTCTTGTAATTATGCTAATGCACTTGAAAAAATACATTTCCTTCTCCGCATTAGGATGATTGTATGCACATTGCAACCAATCACATTTATCATCATTAATTTTGAGCTTGGATTCATTACTAATTTTAGCTTGGCTTTGTTATTCTGTCAGGAAATATTCAGGTGTACTGCAGAGTGAGGCCTTTTGTTTCTAGCCAATCTGGAAAACAAACTACCATAGATTACATTGGTGAAAATGGAGAGTTGTTAATTGTTAATCGCAACAAACAAGGGAAAAAATCCCAAAGAATTTTTAACTTCAACAAAGTCTTTGCTCCTTCTGCATCTCAAGGTATAGTGGTCTGATTTCATCATTTGAAAACTTTGAATTAGTCTGATTTCATCATTTGAAAACTTTGAATAGATTTATTTGACATGCACTGTTGCTTTTTCACTTCGTGGCATGATTATATTTGTTATAATGGTAAAATAAATTATGGAAATTCAATAGACCCGCTGCTGTATCCTACATAGAATGAACATTTCAAATGAAAGTGTCAAGTGACTATGAGTACTATGACAAGCAGATTATAGTCCTAGGAGAGTTGTTGGTTTAGGTTTAGGTTTTTCATTCTAGAAATCAAGACATTAGTAAGTCCATTCCATCCTAGAAGGATTGTAGGTTTAGGCTCTTTTTCTTATTTATTTTTCTTTCAAGTAGATTAGCGATCCTACACCCTTTGATTCAGAATACTAAATTGAGAGGGTCCCTATTTTATATACATGGATAGATAGGCCAATCATCATAGGCTCTAATCCCATTAGACTTAATGGATTTAAGCTTTGTTTGGGTATTAACTTCAAAGTGAACTCTTGATCAAAGCCTTCTCTTCATATGCAACACTTTCATTTCATGGTTTCTATTCACTTTAGTTATATTTCAAGATACATTTGCTTGATTACATTGTTTGGTTGAACTATGACACTTTCTATTTTGTTTTCAGTGTGTTGCAAGTATTGCATTTGTGGGTGTTTAGAAAATGATGATATGTGTGGGTAGTACACCAAAAATCAAAGAAAATAAAATGATTTATTACTTATCTCCCACAAAACTCAAACACCCTTGCATTAATATTTTTTGGTTCTTTATTTTATTCTTGTAACCCTGGGAGTTGCTTTTAGTTTTGTTAAATTCATGTTTAGCATGTCTTTTTGAATGGAAATCATTTCTTTCTTGTCCTCATCCTTTAAGTTGCATATTTGTTGAAATATGTAAAATATAGAATGTGAACATTTATTCAATGTGAACTTTGGTTCTATTTAAGGGTGATAGCTCAATGGAAGCTTCCTTAAGGCAGGAGGTTGGTGGTTTGATTCCTCTGTGCCCTATCTATATTGTAAATCAATGACTAATTAAATGACTAGTTAACAACAATTAATGACTAAATAAATGACCAAATAACAACAATCAATGACTAAATAAGTGACCAATCAATGACTACATATATGACTAGTTAATGACAATCAATAACTAAATGTACTAACAAACAATGATAATTAATGACCATATAAATAACCAAATAATGACAATTAATGACCAAATAAATGACCAAATAGAGACAATTAATGACCAAATATATGACCAATGGATGAACCAATTCAAGCAAATTATGACCAAGTTATAAATGACCAATTTGGTTGGGTGATAAGTGACTGCTAATTTATGACCAGCGGTCACGTGACCAAATTTAGTCATTTATCACCCATTTTTAGTCATTTTTTTAGTCATTTATCACCCATTTTGTACTAGTAACACTTCCATTGGAAAGTCCCCTTTTGAAACTTGTTTTGGGTATCTGTCACCTTCACCTCTAGATGTTGTTTATGGACAACAATAGTGAGTGGGGGAATACCCCATAGGTGAAGCATTAAGAGCTGCAAATTTCATTGATAAGATTAGGCAAATCCATTTTCAAGTACATGAGACATTGAAGAAGTCACATGAAAAGTATAAGGCTAGACATATACAACATAGGGGATGATAAAACATTCAAGGTGGGGGATAGAGTTTGGTTGCACTTTAATAAGGAAGGACTACACGGTCCTGGTAAGAAGATCAAGGAATTACGGTATGGTTCTTTTCAAGTGTTTGAAAAGGTAGGAGATACTTCCTACCACTAGTACAAAATGAGAGATAAGTGATAAAAAAAACGACCAAAATACACATATAAATGACCACTTTTGAGTTGGTGACCACTGGTAGCAAATTAGTGGCCATATATCACGCGACCAAAAATGTGGTTATATTTAGCTTGGTCATTTATAGCTTATCTTGTGGTCATATATTTGGTTGTATATTTGGTCATTAATTTGGTAATATATTTGGGCATTAATTGTCACAATTAATGACCACATTTTTTATCGCCAACTCAAAACTGGTCATTTATATGCATATTTTAGTCATTTTTTGGTCACTTATCTCTCATGTTGTATTGGTGGTCGTTTATATGCAAATTTTGGTCATTTTTTTAGTCATTTATCTCTTTTTAGTGGTTTCAGAATATAAATAGGGCACGGTGGAATCGAACCACCAACCTCCTGCCTATAAGGCAGGTGCTCTACCATTGAGCTAGCACCCTTAAATATAATTCCTTATGGGTCATGCACCTTGCAGTTATTAAGAATGAGACCGATTTTTCAACAGATTAGCAATACGCTATATGATGCAAGGAAGCTCCGATCCATTGTTTCTAAAGGCATAAGCTTCAATAACTTCAATGCAGCATGACTAACTGAAATATTAACCACATTCGCATGAGATATCATCATCTTATTTATCTTAGGTAGCACACACTTTTTTAGATGCTCTTGTATTTCATGGTAGATAATATTTTTGAAATCATCCGTGTATGTGCTTATTTCATTTATGCTTCTGCTATTTAATTTTACAGCTATTCTTTGATTGATGCTATGCTCACAAATTAATTTTCTGCATTTAAATAAACTCAATTTGATTTGTTTGTTTTGAGAACATAAGGATCAATCACCTAAGATTTGGAAATTTCAATATTTCATCTAAAAAATTCCCACATCATCCATTGCATATGGATAACTCTTAAATAATCATTGATATACAAACGCTTCCCCTTAATGGCTATTTTGTTCTTCACTCCAAACACACTGAAATTTGAAACTTGACTTCAGCCAATGCTTTGGCGATAATGTTTACCACCTGATATTGTGTGCCACAATGAATTAGCTCAATTTTCCCTTTTTTAAGCCACTCGCTGATGAAGTGATAGTGATATTTAATATGGTTGGTCTTGCATGCACACATGATTTTATGTCAGCTTTATCATACTTTTATGTCCCCTGTGTCATCCGAGGTGATAGAAATTCAGGAATACTATGTTTTTGTTTTCACAGAAACCATCAATTTAGAATCTTAACATCGTGTTTTATGGATTGTAAACATCAAGCTCTGGAACAATTACAAGATTGAGAATACCATGCTCTTCTATTTTCACTCTCATCAACATAGTTATACTATTACACCAGGCCACAAACAACTCTTATTGGAAAGGGCTATGAACAAAGAGAAGATAGATATAGACTCTGAAGAAACTTTGTTAAAATGAACACAAGTAGGAGAACATATCTAGCACTCTAAACCCAATAAAGCTGAAAATGGCATCAGATCGGACATTAACATTGCTTTCCTTAATAGATTTTTCATCTCGAGGGGAAGTGTATATACATAACCTTTTCTTTTGGTTTTCAAAGGAAAACAACATCTAGAATAAATAATTTCAAGAAATGGAGATGTATGAAATCTTCTTTCCACCCCAAATTAATCCTTGAAGTTTTTATTGTGAATCAAGCAATGCAGTATGAATGATATAACTTGCATGCAACTTGTACAGAGCAAAACCAGAATTATGTTGCAAATGCAAAGCATGGCTCAAACAACTTGCATTTAGAGGAAAATATAAAATCTTATTTTGTAAATGTTTCATTCTATGAATCATGTGCAAAGGATGATATCCAGCATTTTCAAATAAACTAAAGTATCTTCTTGAAATATTCCACACATATAGAGCCATGAAAAATTCATAAATCCACAAACCCTAATGATTACAAAAGGAATTTACCAAATCTTGTAAACTAATTTATACTATAAGAGATATTTTGTGAAAGTTGACAATATTGAAAGACAATGTATAATTAGAATAAACAGCTTACTTCTAAATACTCAAAAAAGAACAAAACTATATACATCTTAAAAATGAAAACATACCAAAGTCTTCTTATGTGTCACAAATATTCACTTCAACTTGCATCCCAAAACACGAAACTACAGTTTTGCTCCAACCTAAACATAACAAAGATTTGAGATTATAATGTCAAAATCATCAATCTTTCAAAACTCATAAACATAGACATATGTAGACAAGATCTGTTGCAACAAAATACAAAATACAAATATGATCTGCCATAAGAATCTGCTCAAGGTTCAGTGATGGGGAATCTGGAGGATGACATTTGGGGATGAAGGAAGAGAGTAGAATGAACCAAAGCATTGACCTTGTGTATAAATATACATAGGGAAGAGAGTAGAATGAACCAAAGCATTGACCTTGTGTATAAATATACATTGAATGGTCACCTACTTGAATAGACATGAGACCTTTGGTTATTTATTATTATTATTATTAGTAGTAATAATAGTACTATTATAGGTGCATTTAATTTTGTTATATTGCCTCCCCCTTCAAATATGCTTTCTCCTCGAAGCATAATCTAGAAAAGGTTGTCTCTTCTCTTGCAGGTAATGCTTTCACTTGATGCTTTGTTATTGATGTTGTCATGGTTGACAAAACTAAATGGTTCAATCTTCAAACTGCTGATCTGAAGCATTGCATTGTGAAAGGGACCATGGTCACTCCATCCTAATTCAATTTCCTATTAAAGTCAATGATTCTAGGAAACCTTTGGAAATGAGTTGAATTAGCATTCTCTTGTTCCAAAATGTGCATTGATTTTATCTGTGAGACAAATTTTGTGATTTGGGTGATGATTGGGTTCTATATCTGAACTTCTCTCTAATATACTAGGATTGTGAGTGGTAATATATGGTCAAGCACCAAGGGGCATCCAATTTTTTTGTATCATTTTTTTAATGTGTAAAAAATTTGACATAAAAAAATTCACACCTCAAGAAATTTGATTCCTCTCCATGCTTGATATATCATGGTTTTCGGTTTTTTAATATTTATGTAAAATTTAGTAATTAAGTAGAACTATGCTACCAAATAGATTTATTTAATTTTTTGTTGTTGCCACGTGAGCATTACCCACGTTCCGTGACAACATCTTCGCCACACTAGGTTGTAGAGAACCTCGCCACTCTCGGTGCAAAAACTAAAAGTTGACATTTTCCTTTATTTTTGCCTTTACTACCATTTTACTTAAATTTTTAACTTTAACATTAATAGTCTAGGATTTTTTAGAGTGGTTCCATCATAATCTGAATTTTAATAGTCTAGGATGTTTGAGAGTGGTTCCAACATCGGAATTCATATGAATAAAATAGAATTCCATATCCCATTCAGAATTCATTGGACTAAACAATTTTTAGAATTTCATCCTTTCAGCACTGACAGGATTGCAACATTTCAGTATTGGATTCTATCAGGTACGAGGGTATGAGATTGGAATTTAATAAAGAGCACCAAACACTCTATGTACCCAGATGTTGGTGGTGTTCACTGTAACTTATCTTTCTTAATGGGTCCCACCAACTATCCTACCATCTATTAAACCCTTACAAGCCCTAAATCAAATCATTTTCAGCATTTGCTTTAGTGTCATTAGTATCAAGCATTCGTTTAATGTTGGGATTTGCTTTGAAGCTGAACTGTGAACTGTGAATCATGATGTTATCCTCTTACTACTTTCATGATTTTCATTGTTTAATAACAATCTTTAGTTTAAAACTAGGTATTTTAATCATTAGTACTTGTGTCCCCTATGTACAAGAATCGTGCCATACCCTGAAAGTTTTTGGGAGGATCTCCACACATACCCATAACCAGCATGCCTACGTACCAGAAAATTGGTGTAAGATAGATATACACTGGACTGATGTTTCATGAAGAAAAAATTTACCAACCTTTTAATAATTATAGCAAATTCTTATACATCATAGCTCAAAAACGAGCAAACTAGCCTACAATCATTTTCTTCCCTTCAGGTCCTTCGTGCTAGGAGTAAATTCCTGCATACTTAATATTGCCAAAATGCAAACTCACAAAAACTCAAAATAGCAATTTATGGTCTACTGCAAAAAAAAAATAGAAGTAAATGAAGGAGGTTAAAATGCAGATATCAAGTACCTGAAATCTCTCGGTTGGATTTGCAACACCAAACTCTGACATGTGTTGAAGAGGGCATACAGCCTTTAGACCGTTTAAGAGCTATAGAACTGCACCAGATGGTACTACTCTAGAAACCTTCTCTTGCACCAACATGCCAGGATTTACATCTGAATAATTAAAAACTGATTGTTCTAAAACAGACGCCTAAGAAAACAACCCAGTTCATAGAATGCTTACTATAATGTCTTGAATATATCATAACAAAACTTTGCATGTGTTGATATTGGTAAGAAACATTTCTTATTGGAAATATATTTAGACTGACCAAATTACTGTAATAATCTCTATAGATTATAGAAAATAAATTACATTACAGTCATTTATCTTCAATGTTAAAAATAACATTTTATTGAACCTATTGAAAAGATTGTTGGTCAAGCAAAACACTATTTATTTATTTATTGATTGATTCAACCTAAAAAGACGCAGCAGACAATGACAACCGACAATGAATGCAACTATTTAGTTATAAAAGCATGAATGAACCCGGCTATGCCCTTGAAATTATAAACACGCGCGCTGAAATTTATTTCAATACGAACTGAGGAAATTTCTGCGTGTTTACATTTCTACGTTCCGTGTTAACAAAGTCAAGGTATGGTTAGCCATTGCATTAATCAAATTGGAGGTCCAATTATTTTTTACTAATCAACCTGAACAATTATTTTCAAATTGATAAATTGGTGTGATGCTCATTGCACCAAGAGTAGATAAGTGTTTACAACTCAGTGTGAGGTAAACATAAAATAAAAATGTAAATAATATTGACTTAACCCAAAAGAAATTATATTGATTTGATCCTATGTATGAAGAACAAGAGTGATCAAATATCTTGCAGACAATGGATTAACTAGTATTCATATTCGAGGATATTGTTTTGTTATGGAGCGAATAAGACAGAGATAGGGACCGATGGCAGAGAGGAGAGGAGGGACCGATGGCAGAGAAAGCCGCAGAGACAGGGGAAAGAGAAATGATAAAGGAAGGAGTTTCACCCGCAACAGATAGATATTCTCTAGTTGCTGATCTAGTTGAAAACATTTCACTCGCATGAGGAAAGGCAGAGAGAGGGTCATTTGATTATATACTGGGTAGAGACTAACGTTGCACGTGCTTCTCGTCCAGAGCCTATTCAGTGAATGATCCAGTTATAAATTGAGATTGAACAGATTATGTGCCTTTTTACTTTCTAAATGGATCTAGTTTAATCATTTTACCTAGTCCTAGGTTTAGATGCCATTGAATCAACCATTGATCCGAAACCACTAGTAAAAGATCCCCCTGATAGACATCGAATAGTTTACCTAGGAAAAAGCAGAATAAAAGGCATTTTACCATTGCGAATATCCAATAGTAGAGGAAAGAGTAGAGAAGGTATAGGTGGGCTGTGACCTTGCCTAATAGGAAGGAGCTCTATAGGGGCCTAGTTCCCCTTAATGAATAAGCGTTTCAAAGGTCTCGTTCCTTCTTAAATGAGTTCCACTAGCCCAATTATAAGGGCCAAATCTCCTCTATCTCACAAACAAACGCTCAAACGCAGGAAATTTGGATTCATAGATCTGTTGAGTGTGGGTCCTGCCATTGATGAAAAGAAGACGAAAAGAAATCTATAGAGCCTCAATTAACAACTATATTGTATCGTCATTGTCATGTGAATCCCAGTAGAAATTATGGCCACTAGTTGGCCTTCTGAGTGGTAATGATCATACACGAATGATCTCAATCCTTTTACTATCTGTTGATCTATTTTTCAGTATTTGCTACCTTAAAATCTTAATATTGATATTGAACCAAGAATAGGAAGGTCTATAAAATATGTTGTCTATAAAACTTTGGTGGATGTGGATTTACAGGAAAGCCAATTTTAATGTAGTTGGCACAAACAAGAAATTTTTTTCAGTGTCTATAATCTTTCTTGGAAATTTTATTTTCTCCAAAATATCAACCAACCCGTAGTTTAAATAGTATAGCCACTGAAAATTACTTACCTCCAGGATGCTTTGTACAAAGCGAGAACAGATATAAACGTTGTGCAATCATCGACTCCAAAACTCCCCAGATCTTCCTATAAATGTTATGCTGAGATAGAAAAACCACGACAATACTCTCACCATTAAAAAAAGGCAATCGAGAGCTATAACAAAAAGAACCTCCTTTGAAGCCCTAAATAAAAATACCGAGCAGGGTTGCAAATCCATTGCAGTGAAGATTAGGAGTGAGGTTCCCAAGTGATCTAGAGTGTCTCGTTCTCCAAAGACTGAATCCGTAATCTTTGATACTAAGAAATAAATAAAAGAAACAGGAATCCATACCTGAAGCAAGAACGACCACTGGGAGATGAGCCATTTTGCAGATCTTCTACTCGAAGATAATATGAATGTTAAAAGGAAAAAGCCCTAAAACCCCCAAATACCTTAATTTATTTTATAAGATTCCCGCCTTGCGAATTTAATCTTTTAAATAAAAAACCACAAAAAACTTTAAAAACCCCAATTTATTTAATAGGAATGTTAAAAGCAAAAGCCCCCAAAAAAACCCAATTTATTTTCTTGGCCTTGTAAATTTAATCTTTTTAAATGAATTAATATTATTATATTATGTATAATATAATTTTTAAAACATCTTATATATTAATTTATATATTAATGTTAATGTTTTTATTTTTATTTGTATTCATATTAATATTAAAAACAGAATAATACTTGTACTAATATTAATATTAATATTAAAACATATTCAAATCCATATTATTATTAAAAACATATTAATATTAAAACATATTAAAAATATATTATATTAATATTGTATTAATATTAGTTTTTGACAATAGCTATTTTGAATGCATTAATTCAGTTAATTTATTTTGTTTATTTAATTCAAGACTCTACTCAACTACGCTATGCTGAAGGAGGGAGATATTTTTTATCTTGAAAAAGGGGTCCTTGGTGCTTTCAAATGTAGGGAGATAGCCAAGGAGGGTATTTTCAACTTTCTAAGCTTAGACAAAGTGTCAATCATGGTGGATGGTTGCGACTTGTAAATGAATGGAGAACAATAAATTAACAATTTTTGGCGATCATGACTCAAAATACACTCACTTGCAGAAACTTTGATAGATTGCCGAAGGGGTCAAATGGTGACGAACGACTTTCAACAAATGAAACATGGATGTGGCTGACACGACGAGCTACACGTTAAACATTAATATCAAGTTCGATCCATATGACTATGTTATGAACATGCTACTTAGATTCATTAAAGAGATATTTACATACATATCTAACAGTTAAAAGTAGTAATTGTTGTCAAATTGATGGTTAAAAAGCCCCCAACAAGTATAACATGTTTTTATTTAATTTAGTAACCAAGATCCATGAAGATGAAATAAGAGTATTGAGATATATATGATGCAATGTAAAAAGATAATATGAAAGAAAAAACCCTAAGGCAATGGATTGGCAAGGTCTAGGGGGGAATCATGGGGTATACACCCACATTTCATATTTTATCACAGGGATTGATGGCATTCAGATTTAAGAATGGCAAAGATGTGTGAGTTGATTCTAGGGTTCTTCCTTGCTATCTCTTAAACCTTGGAGACTCTATTTCAACCCATGTATAGAAAGAGGCATTGCTCACCCTATATAGGTCATGTTGTGAATGTTACCTTTGAAGTTTTGGATTGAAGCCATCTTGAAAAATATAGGAGAAGGTCTCAGGGTTTTTCATGGTATTAGGAAGGATTCTTGTGAGATGGCATTCCAATCAGTGGAAAATATTGGTTCAAATGGATTTAGGGCTAAGAATGGAAGAGAATGTGGACAATGAGGTGGATAGTAGAATTTTTTCACAAATTTTGGACTATGAAGGAGTACTTATCCAATGAAATCTCTATCACCAGTATTGACACCTCAAGACATAATGTCCCTTGAGAAAAACTCTCAAGCAATATTGGAAAGAGAAGGTATCGAGTTCAGTGAAGAAGGGCATGTTTTACATAAAGAAATATGGCCCCAATAATGTCAAAGGTAGTATAAAAGGACATGATTAATATTGTTCTAAGTAGAGCTTCATTTCATCCAAATTAGCATTTAATTCCAAGATTCAAAAGCACAGAGAATACTTCCAAGGAACATTAGAACAACAAAGGGAGATGAAACAGAGCATTTACTAACATGAGAAAGAGAGGTAGATTTGTACTTCATTGTTGCAGAAGCCCTCATCTGCCTCTTCAAGATCCTCTAAGTTATGTCAATTGTTGTGCTTTTCTCCATTGCTACAAGTCCAAATATATAGTTGTGAATTTTCCAAACCCAAAAATGGATTTCCAACTGGCGTGAGTTATTAAATTCCCTAGACCTTGAGTTCACACCCCCATTCAACCAGCGTAATGGCCTCGTGAAGTTCGTTGAGGATTTTGTTCCTTGCTTGGGTCGTGCAAAGACGGTAAGTCGACAAGGTTGATATTAATTCGAAGGAAACAAGAGAGATCAAAACATTTAGTAAGGCGGTATTAGATAGGTGGAAAGGGTTGGATCAATTAAAATCAACATGAAAGAAACCCCCTCCCCTCTTGCAAGAGCAAAAAAAATGGCACTAATTAAGGGTTTTCTTATCAAAACACAAACCCTGCTAATGTATAAATTCCATTGGATTCGAATAAATCCCATTCAATGTTAATAATATAAACTCCACTCTATCCACATACTCGATGGTGGCATTTACCTCCATTCGCATAGCCATTGGTGGCATTGATGGTATTGAGCTCTTCTTGCATAGCCTATGTGGCATCGAGGGTATCAAGCTTCGTCATAGTCAGTGTTGTGGATAACAGGGCTTTCCAAGTTTTTTGTAAATATGTGCCATGTCGCATTAAACCAATTCTTTTGGGGCCATGATGTATTTGGAAGGTAAAATTTAGCATTAATCCAAGTCTTTTGGGCCCGTGATGTATTTGCAAGGTAAAATTTGTACATTGTAGGCTACGAGGCTCACGATGTATTTTATCGCAAATGTAAAGTTTCACGTTGTGTAATGCATCACATGATGGAATTCTTGTATTATGTGAAATGGGAACCGTGTCACTATTCTAAAAGGTTTTGTGCCATGTGATAATTTTCAATTTGAAACATTTTAATATTACGATATTCATGGCCCCACGATTCCTTTTTCACCAGTAGCAAATTTTGGAGTTGTGATGTGTTGTGAAACACATAATTTCATCGTCTACCATGTTGTGTTAGGGTAGGATATGTTGTATTAAATTAATGCAATGAACTTGTGACAAGAGGAGGGTTGATCGTGAGGTGAATCTCTTGTTTGGCACATATTTTTAATGATTTTGTGTTTTTCTCAAACAATATTATATTACAAACTTGTTTTAATAACATATATATATATATTGTTTTTATTTATTTATATATTTAGTGTTTTTTCCACAATATTATATTTTAAACTTGTTTTAATAACATATTTATATATTTCTTTTTTTTCATTTATATGTATTTATATTATTATATTAATGTTTAGTTTTTGTTTTGTATAAAATATGTTGTTTATAATAAATATATATAGTGGATAGTGGAGTGAACATAACTGAGGGGACAACGGACAAGGCACACTTTTGGATTGGTCCCACACACAAGTTATGCACACCCAGAGAGAGGGACATCGGGAACTAGATAAAGGAAACCGATAAAAATTGATGTTGACCCAGAACCTTTGGGCATAGGCCCCTATCTAGATGAAGATCCTACATTTTATCTTTTCAAAATGGAGGATATTGGCGATTTTTTGTAGGGGAGAGACCTGAGGGGAACTTTATAACTTTCTAAACTCAAGTGCGAGGATGAGAACCATGATGAATGGATGCATATGGATAATTAATGATATATTTAGAGGTTGTGAAATTGACAATTTTTAGCTAACATCGTGATGACGAAAAAACATAAACTTGTTCGAAACTTTAACAGACTACCGAGAGGGTCAAACGATGACAGTTTTGTTCAAACAAAATATGAACATGACTAGTATGACGAGCCAAAAATAATGACACCAATTTCACTACGTCATGACAATGTCGAAAGGGAAAGACAGAAAAAATATCCAAGACTCGACTCAACCACACTATGATGATGCACATGATGCAACTTGGAAGATCTATCGAAGGGATAATACGAAAGAAAAAATGGTGAAATAAGATATGGACATGATAATCTCACCAAATTGAATGTGATAATACAGATGAAACGATCTTGCAAAAAATTTCACTAGGTTCTCCTATGACATCATGTTTCGACACTAGCTCGTGTCTTTGAATCCATCTACAATGTTACAAATTAAAGGGGGTCTCTGAATCCATCTGCAGTGTTAAAATTCAGTAAATTGTACAAATTCATTGTCAAAATTGTAATTTTTCATTGTCAGAGTGACACAACTAAAAATGACTAAATAAATGACCAATTGTTATGTGGTCATTTTTA
Organism: Larix kaempferi; assembly: GCA_027924585.1. Lineage (NCBI taxonomy): Eukaryota > Viridiplantae > Streptophyta > Pinopsida > Pinales > Pinaceae > Larix > Larix kaempferi. Next base: position 13,505,780 of record BSBM01000616.1, on the reverse strand, counting down.
GTTTAATTCTTTCCTGAGACCAAATTGGTCATTTTTTGTTTAGTTCTTATCTCGTGACCAAATTGGTCATTTATCTTGGTCATTTTTAGTTAGCTCACTTAAAATTTCTCAATTTTGGTCATTTATCCCTTGAAAAAATTGTGGTGACCAAAGTTTTTGGTCATGTGGTCACTTATCTCTCATTTTGTACTAGTGTACAGACTCGTCTATCCCCATATATGCGCATTTACTCAGTAGTGAATGTGGAAAATCTGAAACTATGAATCTTCCATGTTGGATCAGGAACTCGAGCAGGTCTTACCTTTTGTAAAGAACTTAGCACCACAGGCTCGACCAAAATGAGCAAAATACATAGTTTTGTAGAAGAAGTCCATAACAACAATATGAACTCTTACAAGTGGGGTTGAAAGGAAAACCTCCAGGAAAGGCTAAATGGTACTCCAAGGAAAGGGTAGAGGAAATTTTTTCTAACTTCATTTAGTAAAATGTTTTGGGGGCCAAAATCCTCCCAAAATGGGGAGGTGTGATTCGAAATGGATCAATATATAATTTTTTATCTATTTTGATGCTTTATGGGTGGAAATTAATAATGGATGAATTGGATTACAGAGCCCATTTTAAGGGTAGGTATCACTTTGCAGATTTGGGGTCTAGAACCTTTTGGGGCTTGTTTGAGGGATTAAACAATGTTTTTTGGGGTCAAAATTTCATCATGTGCGTTATTCCCATTGATGTTATTATACACTCCGATACCTTTCCAATGGTCAAAGAATCGTCTCAATTAGAGTTCGTATGAGGAATTTATGCTTCTTACAAGTTGACCTACCTAGTTGACCACCATGGTACCGAGTGGATTCCACAACAACTCTCATTTATCACAATGTGGAGCTAGTCACGTGTGGATTTTCAAGAACACTCTAAAAGGTCCAAAATATTAACCCTAATTGGGATTTGAGGCATGCAAAAACCCTATAACTAACCCTAGATGGATATTAGGCTATGTTAAATACCAGGCCATTAGGAGAAGAAGGGGTTGCATTATTATGATGTTAATGTATTGTTCCATATCTGAGCAACAACATGAGAGTGGATATTAGAGAACATGATAGGAAGTAGGAGATATTTTAGTATCCAATCTACTCGTAGAATCATAGGTAACTCCATAGGGAGTACCATTTCCTTTGTGTTTTCATTCTATTAAAAGAGCAAGGCATAGTCTTCATTTATGGTTAAGTTTTTCGCCATAGTGGATTTTCCCAGGTTAAATATTGTGTTGATTGTTTGGATTGTATATTTCTTTTCTCTAGTTATTTTTCTTTCAGTTCCAGTTTATTTAGCATTAATTAGAAATAAGCTAATAAAAAGAACTAAGTTGTGAGATCCGTTGTGACAAATTGTTCCACTGGAATATCCACGAAAATTTACGGATCAATGTTTGAGTGCCTTCATCTGACTTTTCATCTTCTTCCTAGGGATTTGAAACAAGGTGATCTTCAATTGTATTTTCCTTTGAATCTGAAATATATTCTTCATGGGAGGCTAACACATCGTCTTCAATAATCTTATCACCCTTATCTAGATCTGAAATTTCTTCCATAGATGGTTCACGGGGAGAAGAACATTGGCTTTCCTCATCTTTGAGATTTGCTAGGGGTGGAACACAATATCTTCTTTTAGTATAATCACCCAACAACATGTAAGCATTATATTTTTCATTTATTTCAACCAAGAAATAAGATAAGATAATTTTATTAATGTTTGACAAATGACCATAGGTAGGTTAATGGGATTGTTGAATACAATGATGTCATTATAAAGCAAGAGCACCAAAAGTGGTTCCCATAAAAAACATGAAATTGAAAGTAAAGTGAATTAAAGAAAAATCTATGCTTTAAAGGCTTGTTATACCACATTATGTAGGCATACTATTTTCTAAACCTATTTTTTCTTTTGGGAAAGATGCATTCCAGAGTATTAAGGCCCATATTTGGCACTCTTGGGTCTCCCCTTTAATGTGATGTGAAGTTATGTGATGACCAGATATATGCTATTGTTTCAACTGCTATGCCATGCCATGACGTTGTATTATATGATGATGTACTATGTGCTGATGTTGGCAGATGGGGTGTTTTGATTATTTGATGAGTATAGTTAGTAGTATCACACTTTCAACTTGACGAGGGTAATAGATCCTTGATTTACTTATGTACCATTGAACCTCAATGATTGTATGTATTATTCAAGGAAATTTACCCCCTTCTTCGGGTCCACATTTTGGCCATTCATCCATCATCCATTCCACTTCATACTTTGGTCCGCATCCTTGGTTTAAGGATTGATAAGTTGACTCTTGAATTCCCCTCTATGACCCCTTCACCACGAAGGCCTCCCAATTATCCTTTGTGTCTTGGGAATGTTTGTGTTGCAATAATTCTTTTGATGATATAGGAGGCTCACTTGTAAAACCCCAGGGCTAGCTATCATCAAGGGGAGATATTTTCCATGAAGCAATGCTCCTCCCTAGATTTGAAGCATGAAATTTTTGTTCCCCTCCCTATGCCTCAAAAAGGGCATATGAAGAAATCTCCCAATCCAAGAATCCTTCTACCTACAAAGTAAAATAAAAATGAAGACCAAGTCAATGAAAATAAAACCAAGCAAAGAAAGAAAGAAGCAAGTAGAAAAATTGCTAACGAGTCTTAAAATAAAACCAAAGGCTAAGGTCTCCATAAATAAAGAAGTACAAGACAAAAGAATCCAAGAAAAAAATTGAAGACAAGTCCAAGAAGATAAGTCTAAGATGGATTTATTAAAGTCAAATTCAAAGAGGGGGAAATATGATTGCCAAGATTAAAGGGGGATTACCTCATTACACATAACCCATTTTTGAGACACCTCCCTATTGTTTTCCTAAGTGGGGAAGATCACAAAGATTCCCTTTTTCCTCCATCTTGAGTCAATTGAGTCACCTTTGACCATAAAACTCACTTTTCGACCTTGGATTACTCCATCTAGTTCACCACTTAGAAGAAAATAGTCCTTGCAATTACTTAGATATTGTCATGGTACTGTTTGGTTTGTAGATCATGTTTCCTTAGAAACTTGTTTGAAGATACTTGTGGTGTAGTTATATTATCATGCATGACATGACTAGCTATATGATGACTCACTATGATAGTCACTTGCATATGTTATGTATTGGTCCACATGGAAACCCAATTCTACTGGTCCATCGAGAAAACTTATGGCCATAATTTGTTCATCTTCAATCAATAACATAGAGTTTTCGTCAAGTCTTCTCCAGAGTTTCAAGGTTTTCAGTGCTAGCGTGTCTGTGTCATTAGTGGCCATGAGGTGACTATTTTATATATTGACTTGTACATGGGATTCATTGATTCTGAAAGCATATATGGATACCCATTTGGCCACTTATCTAAGTATATGGAATCATATTGGTCACTTCTTCCTTAGATCAGCTTGTTCCAAAAAGGTGGTGGGAGTTTCCCGAGAGATTGTATTGTTGATTTTCATGAACGTGCATGGGAATGATAAAATCAATGTTCTCCAAATATAAGAGTATATTTGGGAACCCATTTGGGTTTAATTAAGACTCCCATACTTTCTTGTGAGGGTGTTCTTTCATATTGGTCAAATCGGTCAATTCTTTAGTGTCAACGAGCAGCTTGAAAACTTCATGATCGTGAATGAGAACAATCTAGCCACCTTATCTACAATGCTTTAACATTTTTGGGCACCCATTTCTCCCTTATATCCAGATCAATCATCAAAAGCTCGGGTGTTTTCCATCTGGAGAGTTTTCCAAGAATAGGGGGTTTATATAGGCTTATTTCAACACATGGCAAATTAATTCCTAGCACAACTAAGGTTTTAATTTAAAAAAAGCTCGATTTTGTGCCTAATTGGTCATTGAGATATTAAAAAGTGCATTTTTTTGTATTTCTTAGTCGAGGATGCACTTTTTAGATTATTTGAGGGAAATTAGTCAATTTTCCCTAAGTCGACTTGCTTTGTTGGACTAATGGCACATATGCTGAGGCGATTTGATGATGTGGCTCACTTGGCATACATGTGGAGGCACATTGGGATCTAATAAAGAATATCCCACCTCAAGATTAAACCCTAGCCACTCATCTTGCTCTCCTTCACATGGATTGACTTCTTTTGGCTAATTCCCATGGCCCAACGACTTCTACATTTGGATATGCTTGGACCATTGCTTGGAATGAGGAAACAACCAATGGTTTTTGGCACTTGGTTCTAGAATCCCTATGGTTTTTATGCTTGTATTGATGAAGACCCATGGTATTGGTAATTATTTATCATTATGGACAAGTTTAAGAGGAAATTCATCCTCCCTAGCTCAATGACTCAGCATTTATCATCAATTATTATTGTAAAGGGATAAATCTAGATCTTAGATCTATATTTCCCTCATATAGAGATCATCACTTGTGTAACAAACACTTGTAACTACTTTTGACCTCATATCAATAGGAATTCATCCCCCTTATGCTATAAAAGGAGGGTTCAATCTCATTGTAAGGGTTGAAATTTTGGTGAATGAAATAATAATAATCTGCTTGCATTCTTGTTCTATTGTTCTCGGGGATCTTCTTTTTGGTGTACTTGGTGATCTAGTTCATTTTCTTGGATGGAGTAGGTTCTTTATGAGGGTTGAGGTAATTGGTAGTGATTTTTCTTATGTTTGGTAGATTACAGAATGATTGTTGCAACCTTGTTCTCTAAGAATGATAGTTGAATTATCTAATTTGATCAATTGATGCAACCTCATCTTATTTAGTTTAATTCCATTGACTAAATGCTTTATTGATCTTGTGTTGAAGCTTGTTATTGGATATATTGTTTTGTCCTCTTGATGGTTGCAAGAATTCTTCACAAGCTTGGAGTAGGAGACCCATTGATTGTCTCAAGCTAGCAAGGAGATGAATTTATTTGTCCTCCACTCTCCCTTGGAGATATTTCAACTTCTATCAAATTTACCATGAATCCATTTTCCCAACGAGTGTTTCCCTTAAGGAACTAGATTTAGGGTTTTGTAGTTTACATTTTATTTCATTTCCTTTTTCTTCCATTTTATATAATTTCTCACTCATTTCTGATTTTGATGGTACTTGGATCTATCTTTCAAAAGAGACCTTAGGGGATTCGATTTCCCTCCTTAGTGAATCAAAATTTCAACTATAAACCCTAAGGATCATAAGCTCATACACCCTCAATTAATTAAGTGAAAAACCATCATTTAATCAAATATCTTGTGGTGTATTGTGGTTTCTTACCTTAAGTTTTCAAGTGCCTAACTATTAAGCTATCCTAGATTGTTAGATTGAAATTTCTTGATATCTTATTTGCTATTATAGCATCAATTTTCAGATCTAAACCTAAAACAAAAACTCATGCTAATATTGTGGATCTAATTTTGACAACCCAGATGGATGTTTCCTATTACTAGTTATCCTCACAAGCTAATTAGGTCTCTTATATTTGTTGGTTTTTACTACTGTTTTATGTCTTGTTTCAGATCTATAAGCTACAACCAATTTTTAGTATCAATTAATTCCTAGAAGGCAATCTAAACTTGTGTAATTTGGTTCTCTATTTCCATTACTTGAGTAACTCAGTTGCATGCTTACTATGGCTGGTTTAATTCTCAATACAAAATGAGTTTAAATCTTCCTTCTTGATTAATACTTATCATGATTTGATGTCATACTTTGATCACACAAATTGAATCTTAATAATATACTAAGTATACTAATGTCATGTGTCATTCATATGTGGTAATGCCTAATTTGCACTTGTGATCTCTTGAACCAATTCACACTTTTGGATATTGAGTAAATGTTAATGGTCAAATCTATATAATATACACTAAATAAGTATTTGTGATAACCAAATGACGTTGAGTAATGTGTGCATGCTTGGTTGCTTCATTATGCAACAATTTTAAGCAATAGTAGGCTCACTAAGTCAATTCACACTTTCTGGTTTACTCACAATTCGATACTTGGTAATATTGCTCATTGAGCATTTCATACTTTCTTCCTAATTATCACTAGTGTTGTTATCTTAAATTTCATATGGATGATATTTCATTGATGTCTTGATCTATATTGATTATTACCATGAGTTTATTTTAAATGCACATGATAGTTGTCTAAAATTTTGATTTGGATCATTGATAAGCATATATGGCTAAAAGACTATTAATTAAGAATATTTCGGGGTAGAAGATGTGTTTTGACGTCTATAAATAAATCAGAAGTTGACATTTGGTGGGTAAACCTATGGTTGAAGGGATCAATACTAGATAGTGGCCATTGTTGGGACATGTCTCCTTACATCCTCAATTGGTGTAAGATGTTGGGCATCCCCTTTTACTCCGATCATACACCTTTATTTGATTAGTACCACATTAGACAACACTGAAAATGGACTTGGACCCCACATACCTTGTGTATATTGGGGATCCCCTTAGGTATCTTGAAACTATCCTATTTGCCATCCTGTCATTGCAGTGCATAAATTTGTTTTTTTAGGAAGATTACTCTTGACATACCTAAGTAGTCAAGTGGTGTGGCCAAGGGTACATACTATCCTCCTTGGTTTGTGCTCTGAGATATTGGGCCAAGTACCATTGTTGGACCCTGCATGTAGATAGAAGAGATACAATGACTTGACACACCCCATGAATTGAATCCATTTTGGGGTTTTGGGGTTTTACTATTAAAGAATAACAATTTTTAATGTAATGTTCATATTTAATTTATTCATGCTATCATGAATTTTATTTTCATGGCCATTTTATTCACAACAATGAAATGTTGAATTTAGAGTGTGTCATGTATTTAATCAATCACATATAGTTAAGGAACCTCTTTTCTAAAACATAGAGCTAGGAAAGTGTCCTAGGTTACCTAAGGCCATTCTAGTTGACCTTGGAAATAGATTGGCTAGGGTCTCTCCCTTGGTTAGCCTATACTTGTTCACTGCTATGTCTAGGAAACCTAAAAGAGGAACTTCCTCCATTTTTGACACATTGGGGAAAAGGTCCATATTTTTGCAGGTTTAGTGTTTGATTCCTTGCCAATCCATTGACTTCTAGGTTGTGCATCAACAAGGCAAAAAAAAAAACCCTTGAGAGAAAATGACTGCTTTGGGAGAGGGGCGTACAAGGGATATGGATCTAGATATTAGAGAGAATGACAATGATGATGATACATGTGTGTCATGCTCCACATGAGCCATCTCTCCTAACACACGAGGTTGAGAGAAGAAATATCAAGATAAAATGCTAAATGGTGGAGGAGGTGGGGTGGGGGAGAAGGGGGTGGGTTTTCCACTAAGTTGTTGTCATTGGATGAAATGAGCCCCTTGTCGTTGAACCCTAGAATATATTGTATCTTTGTTGGTAATGGATCTATATTGGCGACGTTGTTGAGAAGTCTGGGAAGAGTTGATAGTCATTTAAGTCCACATAGATATCAATCCAAGGTTCAAGCTACTGGTAATTTGTCTATTGGTGCCCCTAGCAGGTGGGATAAAGATAAAAACATAAGTGATACTTTAGGTGGAATCCGGTTTGGAAGAAGGTTGTAGCATGTGAGAGCGAAGTTTGAGGATCACTTGAATATATAGAGCTAAGAATATGTAGTCTGAATATTTGAAGAAAATGGCGAGAGTCTGTGGTCCCCTAAAGAGACAATGGAAGGTCCCACATATATCATAATAGATGGGGTAGTGGAATATGAAGTGCTCCTCTGTCTCTACCTCTTGTAGATGACACAATTGGCATGTTTTTTTAGAGCAATTAATATGTTGTTCTTCCTCAACTCAAATTATGTGCAAGCCAACTTTGAATTGGCCTGCGGAATAAAGAGAGAATGCACTCAATGGTGAAGTGTATATGAGGGTGGAATAATGAAACTGTCCCTCAACACCATAAAGTGCTTGGCATAGAAATCCACCTTTGGACATAACCCGTCCCAGGGGTTAGTATAGGTGACCTACAAAAGTTGTTTCTAAAAGGGTTCTTCTCATGTGCAATCATTAAATCAACGAAATTTTCTTCTACTTCAGCACAAATATCAACCATGAAAGGACCCATATAACTGTTATTCCCAACACATATCATTTATCATTTATAGGTGAAACATTGTATGTTGTAATAACACTTATCACCATTCTCGCTCATCCATTTCATCCCTTTTGACTTTCTTAATGACTCCATTTCCCCAATATTGATAGGAATTGGTCTCAATCCTTCCACCACCTTTATATTTCCTACACTATATCAACTATTGTTTTGATAAGGCTAACTCTCTACTTGACCTCGATCCTTCTTTTCCTAGCTTTATCAATCCTATTTTAGGTACATCCTTTGTATTGGAGGAGAGCTATTCTAAAGTGAGAAGAGGGTAGTGTAGTGACATTGGCTCCCCTCTTGCACCACTTTTGGATTTTCTGCCTTAAGTGCAAGATGTATTGGTAACACTGGCTAAGAGTCAAATATGTGTCAAGTTTTTAACATTTTCAAAATATTAAGAGATCATGAATTGGAAACAATATTATATATATCTCCATACATTGGGGAAGTAGAAGGAGGTCTACTCCTTTCAATAGATAAACCAATTTATGTAGGAAGGAAGTCTAACATCTCAAAAGCCAAGACAAAAGCATCCAATGAAGTTCTGGAAATAAAGCAGTTGACCACAAGTGGGGTTCTTATAGAAAATCCACCAGGAAGGTGAAATCCAGTGAAATCATGATTATTCTAGCATTGAATGTTACAGGGGTGGGAAGCCAACAAGTCCTCAAAAGATTGTTTTAAATTGATCATATATGTGATTCGATTTCAGGAAACAATGTGCCTCGGTTCCAGTGTTTAGGTTCAAATCAGAGTTGTAATAATGATTGGCATGTGTATTGAATAAATGTAGTTAGAAATACATACAACATATACAGTAATTCTAATATAAAATCATGGACAACATTATAAGAATTTCATGAAATGGGTTGAGGGCCACATTTATCTCGTTAAGGCAAGAGATGCATTATTTTCTGAAATAAATAAGGATGAATGCCACAACACATGGAAAAAATTAATGCAATGAATCTATTTCAAATCCATGAGCATGAATGTCACTATAATAACAATGTGATCAAGCCAAGGTAAGTGAAGTGAAGGTATAATTAAGGAGGGGGAATGAAACCATAAAAAATGAGACATTATCTCATGAAAACATGCAACCTCAAGTCGAAAGCAAGTACTATGATGCTACCTTGACATTTAATGAATTTTGTATATCAATATACATAGACAAACTTTAGTACTTCATGCTGAAAATAAGTGGATAATGCCAAAAACATGACAATAATAGGGATGTGTGCCGAGTGATAAAGACAAGGATTTGATGCTTGGGTTGTGGTTACTTCAAAACAAAATAAATATTGCTATCCGTCATATGAAAAGCAAAGGCATGGTTAAAATTTTATTGCCCATGTAAAAATTGCATTTAGATATCACCAAGATTATCATTATCACATGTCGTAGAGAAAGGGGCCTACACCAAATGTGTGGTAGTTGACATAATAATAACATTATGAACATTGCACAATAGGATGTTGCAATAGGAAAATCCCAAACTAAAATCAATTCCAAATGACCGATGGAAACATAATGTTTGAGTGCAGTAAAGTATAACTAATGAATGCCAGCTAGGGAAACCATAAAAGATTAACGATAACAACGAGCCCATTGTTAGCTTTTGAGGTTACTCAAAAAGTGTTTACACCATGATTAGGGGTGCTTCATGTGATGTGGGTTGCATGGTGTATGAATGACCATTGGTTGTACTATGATGGACATAGACATTAGAGTTGTATTGCTCACTGATTATTACACCTTGTCGCTTACGTGGCATTCTTCATTCGAGTGTTATAGGCCCATGGAGATTGAGAATTCATGTAGTCAACATATCAAGGGTGGTTTCTTGCTTAGGCAAACATATCGTGTTGGAGGAGAAGTGTTGGACATTTTGGAGGAGGGAATTGAGCCCTAGATGTCATGGGGACACTTGGCTGCTTGCATGGAGGCTTGTACTTGACTTGAGATTTCTTGGGTTGAGTAGTGATAATGTAAGTTGGGTGGAATAAGAGGCACACATGACTTAGGAAGGATCATTAGAGCATTGGAGGTCATTGGATGGAGATTGCTAGAGCTTACATGTAGAGACACACATACCTTCCAAGAGATATGATAACCATATTCCATTGGCTTCTTCCATTTGCGAGCCTTCAATTTGTTCTGAGGAGGTGAAGTGTGATGCCTTGATGGAGGAGTATGATGGTTGGATGGAAATTCCATTCTAGGAGCTACTAGTTGATTTTGAGACACCAATAGGCTATGATTTGCTAATGGTAAGTTTGGTTGAGTTGTGGAGGGAATAAAATAATGATGGTCAAAACACTTTCCTTGTTATTACACCTCATATTGTGTGATATTCACACATGTGATTTTCATCACATCACTTATGCTTTTTTTCACAAGGATCGAGATTGCAAGATTTCATGGCTAGACATTTGGATGGGTAGGGGGTGCACTTGTGTTTTTTCTTAAATATGATGCTTCTTCATGGTTGAATGGTTTCCATGGTGGTTATATAGAAAGTGTGTGTGATGAGTCTTCATGTGTTCATGGTGTTGCGATTGGTGATTTTGCATGTGCAAAAAAAGTTAAATTAGTGCACAACCTACAATTGATGATTAAAAGGTTGGATGATTAAAGTATAATGGAACTAACTAACACTTAGGAATTAAATGGAATCAGAACCCATCAATTTAGAGTCTCCCTAATTTTTGAAGTGTTAATAATTGTACTTTTGAAGTAATGGCTCAATTAAAGTGTTTTTCCTTGGGATTTCTAAGGTTTTAGCGTGACACTTTAAAACAAATCAAGGAGAATCACTTTATAAAAATAAATGACCAAAGTACCTAGGGTTTAAACTTTGTATTAATTAAATCATAAATCATTGGAGGGGTGCTAGGTACAAATGATGATTATGCACATTTCATTGATGATTATTGCATAAATAATAAGGTTCGTGTGTAGTGGATTTGAACCATCCACCTCTAACTAGGAAGAAATTCATTTTAGACCATTATTGTTTGAAATCTACTCAATGATGCTAATAGAGAAATTTGAGCAGGGAAAGGAAGCAAGTGAGGGACTTGCTATCATTCTCTGTCAAACAAAAGAGGGTGGGGTTTTCCTTATCGAAGACATTGGGCCCCTTTTTTTGTCTCCTTTGGTATCTTGGAATGTAGTCTCCTCTAGAATTCCTCCTCTGGGAACGTCAGTCTCCTCTGGAATGTAGTCTCCTTTGGGCGCGTTGGTATCCTCTACTCCTCACACCGTGTGCTCTTGAAATGCCTCACATTGTCTGCTCTCGATGCACCTGACCTTCCTCTTTTGTTTTATGTTGTTTTTTGTTTTGTTTTGTTATTTTATGTTATTTTAATTATAATGTACATTAAATTAAATTGTATATATTTTTTTGTATTGTTATATTGTTTTATTGTTTGTATACTATTTTTTGTTTTATATTGTTTTTTTTTATATCTTATATTTTGCTATATTATATTATATGATATTATATATTATACTATAGTGTATGATGGCGACGAATGTGGATGGCGATGGAAATGACAATGACTATGGCAATGGCGATGATAATGACAATGATTGTGATGATGTCGATGACAATGACAATGATTGTGATGATGGTGATGTCAATGACTGTGGTGATGGTGTTAACCATGACGACGACGACGATATTAGCGATAAAAATGGTGATAATGATGATGGTGATGACGATGACGATGGAGACAATGATGGTGAATATGATGATGATGACAATGTGGATGATGATGGTGAAACCGATGGCGATGGCGATGGAAACGTCAATGATGATGATGAAATGATGACGATGACAATGATGACGAAGACAATGATGATGATGACGATGGTGATGATGATGACGAAAATAATGAAATTGATGATGATGATAAAGAAATGTGCATGGTGTGCAAGTATTATTTCATTAACTCATCAAATAGTCTTATAATGTTTTTTTAAATATACTAAAGGATCTAATGCATGTGTATTAACAAGCAACACTGATATATAGTACCATTATTCCCTGTTAGAGCACCACAGAGCATGGAACATATAATATGTTCATTTAGTATGGAAATCAAATATAGGATCATCATCCATAATGTCAATAGTTTTCCACAGTAGCACAAAAAAAGTGATACTATTACACAACAACACACTGCATATCATATAAAAAGAAAATTTTTGTATGATGATGTGTGAACCTAATAGGATAACATTGTGTCATGTTCTAACTCATGAATAGGATAACAACATGATGGTGCAATGAATCATCATCAAGTGCACCTTCGATGGGGAACTAAGTCTTCCATATGTGCATTTCCACTGCTCAGTGTACTAGCTACCATAGTTGTGGTGTGTGCTTGAGTGTATATCATTGCTAACGATTCTTCATTAATACATTCATTATCACAATAGATAGCACAACAAAATTGTGTACAAATCAAATCCAAATGATCGATGGTATTTTCAAAATAAAATGGATGATTACTTGAAACAAAGGATTCCTATTGGTTCCCTATTATTCACCAAATATATGTGGAAATTTCTTGTGATTAGGATAAAGAAGAATTTGATTGAATAAAATATATGAAGAAATATCATGCGTCATTCTATGACCATGTGATAGTAAGCCAATATAGCTATGCAAGGCATTAGGCGATTCCTACAAAGATATAGATGATGTTGACGCATACAAGGTTCTAGTTCAATTATGGTGGAAATCCAATGGAGGGGTATGCAAGTTGGGAAAAAAAGCTAAACTAGAGTGGGAAGTTGGATGTGAGAGATTACATCATTAATGTAGATGAATCATATCTGAATGGAAACTATAAATATATGTTATATAAATAATATAAACTAGTAAAAATAGATGAAAAATGTAATATATCAATTTAACAAGATATATCGACAAGAAGTGGACATTTTATGATGATTAATACTTTATTGACCGTGTTTGAATAAATGGGATGAGATTTTCTCTTGTAATTACGTGAGATGTGGTATTTATGAGAGATTTATAGATATTATGTGACTTGTATCCCTTGGAATATAACGATACTAGAAAAATATTTTGTAATCTTATTTAAATATCAACGGAAATAAACCTATTTTGATGGATTCATTCAACTTGTTTGGGATATTTTCTTTTCAAAACGAAAAAAAATACATTGAACAATATATGTCATCATGATACATGGTCTAGTATGAATATTAACAAACACATGGCCTAGTATGAATATTAACAAACACATGTTAAACCTGTGAAACTGAATTATTATACATATTATACATTAAGTAAAATGATAATTGTACTAGTCTAAACCTATAGACACACTATTGGAAACTCGAAAATTCCACCACTAATAATTGATATTCACACTTTAAGAAACTAATAATTAAAAAATAATGGAAAGTGATAATTATACTTTTGAAAACCAATTGTCACATTTAAACTTGATATAAGTAAAAAAAAATCAATCAAATAGATATTGTTAAGGGAAAAAGTAATTTAAATGTCTACGTTGACATGAGTCCAAAAACTCCTCATGGTAAAATAGAATATATTCTATCATATGAATACTTTATGACATTTTTCTATTATATGAGTCCAAAAACTCCCCATGGTAAAATAGAATATATTCTATCATATGAATACTTTATGACATTTTTCTATTATATGAGTCCAAAAACTCCTCATGGTAAAATAGAATATATTCTATCATATGAATACTTTATGGCATTTTTCTCTTAGGGGATAAAAACAACTCTTTAAATTATAGGACCATGGAATTATTCTAGAAAAATAAGATTAAGATATGGTCAAAAAGTCAAGAAAAAAGGTTAAAGGCCATGTTAATTTTAGGAGTTTTCATTAAACCCGGGACAACCTACTTATGTTTATGGTCATCGTAGATGAATGTCATAATAATAAAACCAATCTATAATGATGACAATGATGATGATCATGAAGACACTGATGATGAGGATGGCAATGGCAATGATGACGATATCATGATTATGATGATGCTTGTTGATGATGATGAAGATGACAATGATAATGTCAATGATGATTATGATGACGATGGAAACACCAATGACAATGGTGAAGATATTGACAATGGAAATGATTAGGAGGAGGAGGACATTAATGTTGATTATGATGAAGAAAGTGATGTTGAAAATGACGATGACAACAATGATGATGAAGATGATTAACCAATATAGTTAAATACTTTAAGGAGAATAAATCATATATATAATATATAATCACATACCTCCTACATTTCAACATTTCTACAATAGCATTGATCTTGTTATTCCTCCAACTCCACATTTGTATAATTTAGTTTAGAATCGACATTGAATGGATTGGCCATATCAACATTGTCATCGATGCCATTTTCGATAATATCATCGTCAAATATATCATAATTGAGAACATTGTTATCTACATCTAGCCACTCATCTTCTTTGACTTCTTCATTTAACAGTACATCTACCTCATGCTCCTCTACACCATATTCTTTTTCAATATCATCTTCTTGTACTGGTACATTATAATTTACAGACATTCCTCTTGGATCATATCTAACAACAAATGATCAACCTTCTTTACCTAGAACCTATGAATAGAAGTCTTGCTCACATTAGCTTGGAAGAACATGATAGGTTTTTGTACCCAGCTCAATAATCCTTGTTTTAACCATGGCAAATTCATTGGAATGCTCAATAATAGTTCTTTCAGGATCACATTCATTCATTCGTAACCTGTACCCTTTGACGATGAACATAACTAACTTGAAGGATTTAAGTCACACTCAATTATATCATCCAAATAACCATAGTATTGATTTTCCAATATTGTTGGATGCCTATCACTTATAGAGGAAACATTAGTGACCTGAAAGACTATAATTATTCCACAATATGAGGTTTTCTTCTTCTCATCCAACCTTTTGATGCGGAATTTATGGCCATTGCACCACATAGCCTTGTGGTGTTTCAACTACAATATTCCCAATACATAAAAAATGAATTGTCAATTAATAAGCACATTAGGACTTAGTAAATATTTAAAAGTAACACACCACTAATTACGTTGATATAATGTAAAATAATTGAAAATGTGGGTGAATATGCTTACCTGATTATCTTTTAAACCATATGATAAATCAATTTCCCTTTGCGTAAGATTGGGATCTTGATTATGATGAGCTTCTTTAACTAATGTAGCCACCCCTTCCCATGATAACCTACAATCACACTGTATACATTGTTCTGTACATACCTTCATCCAATCAAGATTGTTTGCAATGTATAAATGTGGTGCATCCCACTCTCGAACAACTATATGAAAAACAAATTTAATAAGAATAAAAAATATTAATAATTGATGGAATAATATAAATTAAATAAATAAAAAATAGATAAAAATTAATAATCCAAATTATTATATATCTCAACCATCTAATTTATATGTTTCACTTTCCTCATTCTACCTTTCTCTACCATGGCCTTCCCTTAAAATTTGTTGATGGAGTTGACATCCCAAATGTGAGGCACCTTCATATTTGTTGCTAACTTAGGAATATATTGACTAATATACACCAATGATTGATATAACATATATCCCTCCACCATAGAACCCTCAAGACATTCTCTTTGTCTAACAAAATCCTTCAAAGTATTCAAGTGCATCTCCACCATCGACATTGACCTTGTTCGTACAGGTCCACATAGTTCAATATCCTCAACTTGGTGTATGAGGTAGTGTTTTTGCACATTGAAAAATACCGAAGATAGATACTTTTGCATTTCACACATTATCCAAGGAATTCATCTCTAATATTTTATATATTTTTTATGGATTTATTTATATGAAAACCACCTACACATGGTACAAGCAAAACACAGGTTTAAAAAAAAATAAATATAGACATTGCAAGTAAAACTGACATGTCAACAAGTTATGAAACAAAAATTTTGCATATAAATCATGATTTACCTCATGTATTTGCTAAGATCATATATAACTTGTTTTATGTTGTTATCAAAGATATCAATATGAGATAGAGGTAGAATCTACTATAACAAAAAATTATTATTATTTTTTAAAAGAAAAAATAAATTAGAATAGATAAAAATAAGTATTACCAATATATATAGAAATCTACCAAAACAATTACCTTAATGAAGCTATTCCAGTCATGAAGTTTTACCCCACCAAATTCACCTTTCTTCATTAAGATATTCTTTTTGTTTGAAGAAAATCCCGTGGGGAATTTGATTTTCCGAATGAACTCTTTTACAACATTGTTTTCATGCTTTGTAAATAACCATGGAAGGCTATTTCGGTCTACTCCATTGCTATTTGAATTAATCATATTTTGCATTGAGTGATTGTCTTCTTGAATGTCACTACAAATTTTGACAATTTTTTCTTTGTCACTCCTTCTATCTAAGATTATCCACAACATTTCTATTGCAGTCTCCCTGATATGCATTGTATCAAACAAATGATCTATTTGTAGGTTCTCATAGTAGGATACCTACTAAATTGTTTGGGGCAACTTTTTATTCCTCTTGGAAGCTAATAAATGCCTTAAAAACCTTTATGAAACATAAATGAAATCACAACAATGATTGTCAGATAATGTAAACATGAAAATTCAGTGCAAGTAAAAATTGCAAAATATTGCCTATGATACATAGACGATTTGATTACCTTGACGATTTCTATTTTATTCCAACTTCCATAGGTGAGGTGTCGTTCTTTGTGGTTTTATTGCAGTCTCTTATTTCCCATTGAAAATATGTTTTTTGGTAGTTTGATACCTATGGTTCTTAGAGAGTAAGTGCCTATATTCATCAAACACCTCCTTTCCTAAACTTCTTGAACGACAAGATTTCATCCTAGGACCACAAACTGGACATGCAAATTTATCCTTTGTTTGAAGACCTGCAAGATATGGACTAATGTCAGTATTAGTTATATAATAAGGAATTATTTAAAAAACATGCATGCTATTATCCTAAAATTATATACTATAAAAGTGCAGTAGTGTGTTACATACCACAAAAATGTGTTAGCCTTGGGGAATCATGAGTTGTCCATATAAGTATTTGATAGAATTGAAATTGACTTTGCCTTATTAGTCTATATATGTTGTACATAGTGATGCCAACCCATATATTTAGTAGCTTTTCAATATATACATTCATCTATTTCACTTGGTACTTACCTAATTGGTTGAAAATACCACGAAAATACACATAAATACTACCTTGTATATATATAAGAAATTATGCAATGAACACGACAAATGAAATGCTTTGTTCAAACAAATACTTGGAACAATCATTGCCAAAATTGTGTGCTCCCTCTTTATTGACATCCAAGGAGGAAGGTTACTATTTATAAAAAAAATAGGCCACACTAAGTAAATGGACCTGATTTCACCAAATGGATTGACACCGTCAGATGCAAATGAAAGCCTAACATTACAAGGTTCTTCTTTAAAAATCGGCCATCTTTCTTCATTGTTCCTAAATACAGAACCATCTGCATGCATTCGAAGAACACCATCTTCACTTATGTTCTGTGTATGGTATTCCATAAACTGTGCTATGATTTGTCACCAGAACAACCACTGCAAACGTGGAATTATGGGAATATAATGAATAACCTTGTGGGGAACCTTATTTGTTACTTGATCTGTTCAATATCTATTGATTTGGCATTGCAAACATTTGATTTTCGATACATATTGTTTAAATAATATATACTATGATCATTGGGACATGTATCAATAACTTGATAACCCATTCCAATATCTTTCATAATGGTAATTATCGGTATGTGCGAGGTAACTTATTTGACGATGGTAATAAAAATTCACCTAGATTAATCTACAACATTAAAAATAACTAGTTAATGTAAATAATAGTAATCAATATAAATATTGCACCTTAATTTACACATTAATTGACACTTAAAATAGAGGAAAAAAAGTTTACCTTTATGTATATGTGATAGATTATATTGCGTATCTTAGGATCTGTGTGAGACACGTGTTTGAAAAACCATTCAATCCCTTCAAGCTCACCAACAACATTACAACAGAGATAATATTCTTTTTGAGCCTTCATAAAAGGATTGTGTGGCCCTCCAAAGTATATGTATCATCATAAATATATTCATCATCGTTTTCCTCATCCAAGTTGTCGGCCTCATCCATGGGAGTATTAAAGATGTCTTGGATCAATATATTTGTCCCATGATCCTCAACTGTATTATTAGTGTCATATTCTTCCATAGGATTTACTTCATCTTCAATATCCATACCGTCTTCCTCAACTTGTACAATATTATTTCTAAAATCACTTGCCACACTAGGCGATGTCACATACCTAGGAGGATTTGTCTTTATAAATAATACAAGGAATCAAATAAAATTAGAGTTATAACAAATATTAAAAAAAAGAAAAAAATATAAGAACAATATATATATATATATATATATATATATATAAATAATGAATAACTTGCCATGGGACAATATTCATACCCCCTTCTAAATTCCCATACTCCCTACAATGTCTTTAAATTGTTTTTATTAAAAGTCTTCTTCCATTAAAGCCCTTGCATTCACAGCAAGAGAAATAACATTTCCCATTACCCTTTCCCTCCAATCACACCCTTAACTCAGCAAGCATCCTTAATTGTGTTGGCTTTGGCATTTTAATTACCTATTACAACAAAATCCCCTGAAGAAATATAAGTACAACATACAAATATATTCATATGGTAAAGATGTCATCAGATATTGAACCCATATGTACTATTAAATTAAGCCATTGTCATCATAGATTTATTAAAGCTTTATAATAGTAGTTAGAAATTAATCAATAAATAAAAACCATACAATTTTACCACATAAGCTTCAAAGCTTCACCATAAGCAAGTAGTATATCAATCAAAAAAAGAGAACTAGGCCAAGCCAAATTGTATTATTCATTAAAAATCACAAACAATTTTTATTCATTAAGTACTCTGATTAGATCATTAGAAGAGCCTATTTTTCTTCTATGCAAGATATAAAATTCCAATAGATAACTAAGCTCAATTATAGCTATGGATGGGATATGGACTAGATGATATATTAATATATTGGATAAATTGTGCCCAAATCACTTTACAACTTCTATAGCTATGATATATTAATATGTATAATATTTAGAAAATAATATATATGGTTTTAGTATAAATACAAATATATAGATTCTTAATATAATCGCGATTAAGACGACGCGATAATATTCTCCTACCATGGTTCAATTTTACTAAGGGTGTGTGTTGTATTCAAGACTAGCCCAAGACAACATTAAGTTAAGAAGTTGTGGTACACTGTGGCTTGCAATATTTTGTACTTGTCTAAGCTGGTACAATGTGACTTTGTACTTCCCTAAGTTGGTAAATTGTGGCCTTGCAATATTTTATATTTCCTTTTATTTAATAGATATTTAATATAATTTTGAAAATATACATTATAACTTTTTTATATTATAAATTAAATCTAACTTAAATTAGATATTTTTAAAATCTTTAATATAGCTTGAGAAGTGGTTGTTGAACTTAGTATTGTCATTGATGCCAAATAAGAAGCATGAAATCTAGAAGCCTGTTTGAAGAAGTATATAGAACAAGCTTGATGCCAAATGAGAAGCATGAAGTCTAGAAGCCCGTTTGAAGAAGTATATAGAAAAATCTTGTCAAAGGAAATATGCACACAAGTCCCATTAAGTCATCTATTTGCGCAATTAAAGGATAGGTGTTTGTTTCATAAATACCATGAAGTCAACAAAAATATCAAAGTGCGCAGATTGCATACCAATAGAAGAGAAAAAGACTTGGTTGGCTCAACTTGGATGTTTGGGTAAACTTGAGCACGAAGAAAGGAAGAGGGGGTGTTGCCGACGTATAGAATCCCCCACTTGTGGACAAAGAAATTGAATCAAGAAAATAAGCATTGATGGTAGAATGAATATAAATAAACAAAAATATTGATGTGTTTTAGAATTTATGAGAGGAGAAACAGATAAAAGTACATGGAATTTGGAAGCTTCGGCCTAATAAGGGAATCAATGGCTAGTTAATTCGAAGAAGTGCACGGCAATGTAGAACTAAGTAATATATGAAGTCGCAGTCGCAAAATAAGTAGAGATGAGTGTGTAGAATAAGAGTAAATAAGAGTACGTGGTTAGGTGTGCAACATAGTAGAACACAAAGAGTAAGTGCACAACAAAAGTTGTGGAAGTGCACAGAGATGAGTGCGCAGTAGAATTCAAAGAAAGTGCGCATAGTAAGATGAGGAAAGTGCAAAGATCAGAGTCCGAAAAAAGAACACATTTACAACTCTATATTTCAACCATATCTATCTCAGGGAGGCGGGAAGGAGAAAGGACAAGAGATTGTGGTCTCCTATAGATTGGTGCCTAATAGCAAGTTGGTGCTTGCTGGTTATGACTTGCTACTCATAAGAGGATTGGTGTTCTCATATGTTGGTTCCTGAAGACATCACGTTGGTGCTAGCATAGAGGATTGGTGTCCTCACAGGTTGGCACCTGTAAATAATAAGTTGGTGCTTACACAAGGTATTAGTGTCCCTGTCAGATTGGAGTTTTCAAAATATGTGAGTGGGTGCTCTCACCTTTATTGGAGATTGGTGTCTCTCAACAATTTATGTAATCAAAGATTGTATCTATTTAAAGTTTCTTTATAAATACTCTGTGCACAATGTTTTATTGGTGTATGGTTTATGAAGTGAAAAATTATATATAAATATTAAGCTTGTGCATGATACTGATTCACCCCCCCACTCAATATTACTTGGTGTTCAATCGAATTGGTATCAGAGCAAGTTCCTTCAAAAACAGTCCAACCACTAGAAGGTAGATCACTGCACAACTTAGATCATTGAGCAAATATGGACATACATGAAGGTATCTCAACAAACATGGCACCACATTTTGATGGATCCAATTATGCATTCTAGAGCATTAGAGTGAGGTATTTTTACAATCAATTATAATTGATATTTGGAAAGCAGTTGAAAATGGTTATAAAGTTCCAAATACACCACCAACAGATGCAGTTGATAAAAAAATGTATGAATGCAATGCAAGAGCTAAAAATGCGATATCATGTGGCCTAGCAGATTTGGAATTTAAAAAAGTTATGCAATGTAAATCAACAAAAGATATGCGGGACAAACTTTAAAGTATTTATGAAGGAGATGATATAGTCAAAAAGGAAAAACTACAAACTCATAGAGGGTAGTTTGGGAGTCTCAATATGAAGGAAGATGAAAATATTGCAACCTATATTCTTCATGTAGATGAAATAGTCAAATCCATCATAGTTCTAGGAGAAGAAGTTTCAGAAGAAGTGATGTACAAAAGGTGTTGAGATCTCTACCTATGAGATTTGATTCCAAGGTCTCAGTCCTAGAAGATAGGAAGGATCTTGACAAAGTAACAATGGATGAACTCCATGGAATTATTATCACTTATGAAATGAGAATTGAAAAAGAAAATCCTTGAAGAAGGGAAGCAGCCTTTAAGGATTCCAAAAGGGAAAAGAAAATCAAGCAAGATTCAAGTAAGAGTTTCTCTGATGAATCAAAATTTGTAAAGAAACTCCAGAAAGGTCGTGGTAAAATAGGTCACTTTGCCTCTAAATTCCCTTATAAAGAAAATAGATATAATGATGAGGAGGCAGATCATAATCATAAAGAAAGAAGAAATATATACAAGGAGGTGGATATGAAAATACCCAAAAATTTAGTAAACAAAAGAAAAGTATGTACTCCAAAGAGGACAACAACTCATTAGATAACGATGATAGCGACAATGATACAAGAGAACTGCTCTTCATGACAATAGTAGAAGAACATGAGAATGATGAATATGAAGATGAAGTAAATGAAGAGGTATATTTTGAAGGAGAACTAATTAGTGCTTTAGATGACTTGAATAAATAAAGAAATAAGAATAATAAATTAAAGGAACAACTGTTGAAGCATGAAGAACAAGTCGAAGAAGTTAGAAAAATAGAAGAAGAACTAACTGGACAATTGAGATAAAAGGAGAAAACATGTGAGAAATTGGAGGCTGAAATTATCTCCCTCAAAAGGGATTTGCAAAAAGTAAGCGTATAATTGAGCTATCAACAAAAGTTTGGAAGCAACTCTAAAGCACTAGATGAAATCATCAGCAATCAAAGATCATTTTCAGATAAGCCTGGGCTAGGATATGAACAAGCATTAGAGAAAATTTAGGGTCTAAAATGGTCCTCCTAAGGAAAATAATAAAATAATAGTTAAAATAATAAAATAATATTTATGAATTTTGGAGGAAAAGAGAAAAAAAAACTACATTTTTTCTTCGTATTTTCAACATATCTCCCTGTTGCTTTACTCAAATTTCGAGTGGAAGCACTCGTTGGATGTGGAATTAAATTCTGCATCCTAATAGTACCTTCACTGCATACTTTTGAGGTACCCCACCCCATGAAAAAAAAGCCACTTGAGTTCAAGGAATCACCTAGACCTTCAATGCCAAAATTCCTAGAACCATAAACAATGGGAGCAGTTGTGCCAAATGTGCAAGATGAGTCTTTGGAGGATTATTTTGATGAGTATAGGGTTATGATTGAATATTTAAAGGAAACCATGTCTTTCTATGAGTACTGCATATTCATAGATCAAAACAGACCTAAGCTATTCAATAAAATGACCATTCAAAATTTTGAATTGCAATGCACTCTGGGGAAAGTTACCCTTCCAAGTTTTGATGGGTCTTCTAAGTGTACTGCTAGAGCATGGGTGTAGAAAATTGATACATATTTCCAACTAAATCCCATGGCAGAAATAAATGCCATCAAAATGGATACCTTACATATGGAAGGAGAAGCAAATGACTGGTGGTACCATGGAATGAGGACCTTGGGGCATACCCACATCACATCACATGAATAATTTACAAGAAGAATCATAGATAGATTTGATAGGAAGGACCCCGATATGCCATTCCGAGATTTGGACTAATTGAAGAAAATAAGTACACTTGAGGCTTATATTTCAGAATTTCAAAAATTTGTAGTGATGGCCACAGACATTTTAGAGGCTCATTTAGTACTACTATTTACATAAGGGTTAAGAGAGCCATTGAGGGGATTAGTAAAGGATTATAGACCTGCAACACTATTGGACTCCATTAGTAGAACTCAAGACCTTCAAGATGCAATTCCTAAAACCAGATTTCCCCCAAAAACAAACTTTCCAACTAAGTTAAAAGACAATAAGCCTTTCTAAAAAGATACAACATGGAAAGACAAGAGGGATAGAAATATCTGGGATGATCTTAGGATGAAGAATCTATTTTTCACATGCCAAGAGCCTTGGGTTCTATGTCATAAGTGTGAAAAGGGGAAGGCTCACTACATAGATTTGTTTCTGAAAGTGAGGAGGAGGAAGATGTTGAAGAGCATGAGCCAATTCAAGGAGATGGATATGAGACATCAGAAGAGGAGAAACCCCGAATTGAGTTAGGGAAAGGTGTTATTTCTATTCTTTCAAGGGTCCCTTGATAACACCCTCTCAGATTCAAGGGAGTGGTGCAAGGCCAAAGAGTCATGGTGTTGGTTGATGGAGGAGCCACTCACAACTTCATTCATTCTGCATTGGTGGAAAGTAGGAACCTGCCTACTGAAAAATTTGATGGATTCACTGTGATTATCCTAGGTAACAATTCCATGGACTGTTGTAAGTGGATTCCAAAAATTCAGCTCACCATAGGTAACTATATTGTGAAAGATAGTTTTTATGATGTGAATGTCGCCGATACAAACGTATTTTTGGGGGTACAATGGTTGTTTTCCATTGGTGAGCATTCTATGAACTATAGGGTTTCTGAAATGAGATTTAAGGGAGCTTATGGGAAGCAAATAACCTTGAGGGGAATGGACACTTATCCCAATAAGGTGGTTTCTGCATGTAATATGAGGGTTGGCCCAAGGCATGGAGACATAGAATGGGCTACATAATGCTTGGTTACAGCTAAGAAGCATACAACATACACCTCATAGTATCTAGAAGACATAAGGAAGCTGCTACAGAAGCATGAGAAGGTTTTTGGAGACCTTCCTCTTGGTAGGCCACCGTAAAGAGGAGTGGAGCATACTATAGAATTGGAGGTGGGAACTCAACCCATTACAATTCAACCATACAAACACCCCAAGCAGTTCAAAGATGAAATTGAAAAAACCATAAATGAACTTATTGATTCGGGACTTATCAGGCCAAGTTCGAGTCACTTTGCATCTTCAATGGTACTAGTGAAGAAGAAAGATGGAACGATGAGAATGTACATAGAATGTAGGGACTTAAACAAGAATACCATCAAGAAACAGTACCCCATACCAATAATTAATGAGCTGATGGATGAACTACATGGGGCCAAGTTCTTTTCCAAGATTAATCTTCGTTCTGGATACCACCAAATCAGAATGAGAGAAGAAGACATATAGAAGACAACCTTCCGTTGTCAGTATGGCCACTTTGAGTTCCTAGTCATGTCTTTTGGCTTGACTAATGCACCTGGTACATTCCAATATTGAATGAACAAAATATTCAACAAGTAGCTCCATAAGTTTGTTTTAGTATTTTTTATGGTAGTATGATTTATAGCAAGACTTTGGAAGCACATTTGCATCATTTGGAATATGTACTAACCATTTTGGCAGAACAATACTTGTATGTAAAGATGTCCAAATGTGAATTTGGAATGATTGAGATGTTTTTTCTTGTTCATGTGATTGGTCAAGATGGATTTAAAGTCCACATGGATAAAATTCAAGCCATTCGTGGTTGGCCAATCCCTAAAAATGTAAGAGAATTGAGAGGGTTCATTGGGATTTGCAGATACTACAATTTTTTTGTCAAATTCTTCTCATAGTTGACATCACCTTTGACTAATCTCACAAAGAAAGGAGAATTTGGTTGGAAAGAGGAGGCTGAAAAATCATTCAAAATAATGAAGGAAGTGATGAGTAGTTGTCTGGTCCTTGCTTTACCATATTTCACTCAACCATTTATGCTTGAATGTGATGCCTCAGGGGAAGGAATTAGAGCTGTCCTAATGCAAAACCAACAGTCCATTGCCTTTGAAATAAGAAATTTGTAGCCACATGAGCGCCACTATTCCATTTATGACAAGGATATGTTTTCCATTATGCATTCCTTGGCCAAATTCAGACAATATCAAGGCCTCTTCCCTTCCAGTGTTATTCAGGGTGGGCATAGAAATTTCTAGTTGTTATTTCTATGATATTACAGCCTTCCCTGGGTTTATCAAGCAACCCAACCGTAAATTGACCTTCTACCACAGTTCAGCCAAGCTGGTTCTTCTTAGAGTTGCGCACTGAACTATGTTCCGCAGTCTAACTCTCTACAAACCCAATCCTATGTTATCATAGCTTCCCTAAGCTGTTTAAGATCTGTAATTCATCCTAGGGTTCTTTCATGGTTATCACAAGCATACTAGACTCACGCGTGTAGTTTCTATGGCAATGGATTCTATGATATTCCACTCTCACACAGGAAACACGATTATCCTTCCTCTTCCTCATGGATGGGATTTGCGGGTTTGTGAATACCTTCTCCCATGAATTCATGAGTGAGTGAATGAGTGTGTGTATGAATGAATGAATGCGTCCCCTTCCCACAATGGGTATCCAAAAATAGGTTCCTCCAGTTCCCAGGTGCTTGAGTGTCTTCAAGGACAAGTAATCAGAGCCATGCCCTACCATACGAAATTGTAGGCATGCTCCATACTCCATCGGCTTCAGTAACAGGGTTTCCAAACACCCTCTACAACCGAATTAATGTCAGCAGGGAGGTCAAAAGGGTTCATAGTTGGACATGTGGCAGCATGAGTACCAATCTCATAACCCCCTCACCTCTCCCTAGTGGATACACATGGCTCCTTCTCATTCATTTCCTCCTTAGCCAGTTTCTTGGTTATTTTATTCATTAATAAATAATTACATCATTCACATTTCTTCATGGCTTAACAACCCATGAATAATCAAACTTTCAAATACTTTCCTTTGCAAATAACCTTAAACATCCACTAGTAGGGCCTTGTCCTTGAGCTCCACACTAGGGAAAATACACATAGTGCATATACATAGTATTTACATTGAAGCCAATAAAAATAAGGGCAAAATGGGGTATTACATACCATAAGAATGGAACCCCTTTTCCACCTAACGGTCAGGTATTTAACATAGCTCAATGGCCATCTAGGGTTTTTTACATGCCTCAACTCTTGATTATGGTTAGGTTTTTGGACTCTCTAGAATGTTCTTGAAAGTCCACATATGATTAGATCCACATGTTTGGGTAATGAGACCTGATGTGGAATCCACTTAGTACCATGGTGTTCAACTGGATAGGTCAACTTGCGGGAGGTATAACTTCATCATACAGACTCTAGTTGAGGCAATTCTTACATTGTTGGAAATCTCTCAAAGTGTAGAACAAATTTAGGGGCTAAGAGATATGCTTTCAAATTTTTGACCCCAAAAAACATCATTTAAAACCTCAAATGGTCCTCAAAAGGTTTTGTACCCCAAATATGCAAAGTAAGACCTACCCCTAAAATGGACCCTACAATCCAATTCATCCAATCCTTCCACCCATAAAGCACCAAAATATATGAAAATTTATCTATTTATCCATTTTAGATGTTTAATGTAGTATCATATATGATTCTAAGACACCGAAAAATGCCAGGAAGAAAATAAAAGAAATCGAAATCTGTTGATTATAGAACAGGGTCCATTGTTTGTTAGTGCAAGACAAATAGAACACATGGTGGAAGTGGTGATTCTCCCACAACTTTGTTTCCAATTTAAAACATAATGTAGGATGAAACCAAAACCCTAAAAACAAATTTGTAATACCTTTTAAAAGTTTCATAGTAAAATAAAACTCAATGTCCAAGAGCATACCTAAGCATGATGCAAACAATGTATGTAAATCACACAATGCAAAAATCAATTAAGTCATGTAGCTATGGATGAGTATGTACTTGTGCAAAAAAATAAAAGAATCAAGAAAATATCCATTTAAAGAAATTTCAATTAGTAATGCATCACCATCAAGTTAAAATAGAAAGATAAGGATTGGCATAATAAACTCTACTAGATGGATTGTCTTTAAAATTTATGAAGTGGGGCCCCAAACAGATCAACTTGTGGGGGTTGTTAAGGACTCAACAATTCCATTTTAAATAGGTGATTAAAAAAGGCTAGTTACTTTCCATTCACCTTTTTATTCTTTGATTCTTCCTTCTCTTCCCTTATTCCCATTATTTTTGGGTTTCTCATGAGAGTCAAGCTTGTGAATCTTTGTTTTCCTTCATTAATAGGTTTTTCTCACTACTCTTCATCTTTTTTGGATTTTGATTACTTCTTAAACCTTCTTGTGTTGATCTCAGGACCAATAGGCTACAACTCTCCCATGGATTTGGATTTATTGATTCTAGTAAGCATATATTGCAACCCAAAAAACCAAATAAACCCACTTATATATCAATATGATCTATAAGCTATCATGGGTATTCTAATTCTCGTCTCACCAAAACAAATATAAACCTAAATGACTGCAATGAGCCCATGATCAACCATGGAGCTATATTTTTGTATTTTTTTAATACTCTAACATAAATAAAAACACACCATTTGGATTGTTTAACTAATGCAACATATAAAATTGACTACAATAGAAAGAGACACACAATGGAACACAGATATGTACCTTGGAAATCCATATGGAAAAACCAACATTCAATGAAGGATAATGCCTTCCATCTTCTTATGTTATGGAGATTACAATATCGAGTATAAAGGTTACTAAGATTACTGTGTAATTGTTAACACTATGGTACTTTTTAGTCCTCTATAATATGCTTATGAATCTCTTCTCTATTATCACCTCCTCCACACTCCTACTCATACCATCAAAGAGACAACAACTAATGGAAAATTCAACCTTGGTCCCTCCTCCTATTAGGTTTTTGATAGCTAGAATTAGGATTAGGGTTGAGTTAAGGTTTTTGAAACTCTTTTGGAATCCCCATGATGTTATAGAGTTCTCTAGTGGATTCCCCTACCTTACTAACTCCCCATATTCAAATTATGGTGAGTGGATATGGTCGCCCCTTGGACACATGGATAGTATTTCGATTGTTACCTTGCTTGGCCCAAAATTTCCCAGACAAACTCCATTTTAGGTGTGTTATAGTCATTTAAAGGGTATGAATGAGACTAATAAATTTTGTAAGGATTAGAAATGTCTAGGGAATCCCTAAGTTGTAGCAAGGAAAAAACAACATTGTTAAGGGCCTTAAAAATATGTTATATGTTGATGACCCAAATTGAAAAAATAAACAACATCTCTAAGTTGCCCCAAATTCTAATATCACCCATCTAGAGCATCAAGATATTCATAGGGTGCCTATGTAAATCCATTTTGGATCAACGATAGCTATAATGCACCATAATACTTATTTGTTTTTTCACTATAATACCCAAGGATGAGTTATATATGCCTTTATAATTCATGCAAATAAAACAAATTTCATCCCTTTCTCTTGAACATAATTCAACCCTATAATTTGAAAAATTTCAACTATCATTTTCTAAATGCAATACGCATGTTTAGGGGAAGTTGCCATTCAAAGTGTTGGTTGACTAAAAAAATGTAAGGGAATGAAGAAAATGATTTATGCTTTATGATTATAATCTTACTTGATATTTATGTGGAAGTGTGTAATCTCCCATATTTGGGTTAGCTAGAAGTAGTGCTTTGCATTTATGAGTCTGTTAGATAGTAGTGGTTGAATGAGTATGAATTGCGTAAGTATTTTATATATTTAGAAATTTAGTTAGAAATTAGTTTCTATTTTGGTTCCACTTAGATATGATTGTAATCCTATATGTCCTGATTTAATGGAGAAGAGCTTGGAATGAAATGATCCATAGTTTTCTATTATGTTTAATTATGAATTTTTTTTTGAAATTCAACATGGATCGGAGTGACATGATTAAGACTCTTCAAAGAGTGGAGAGAAGATTAATTAAATAAATTAGAGTGAAGGGTTTAAGCCTCTTCATAGAGTGGAGAGCATATTGATCACAAAACAAAGAAAGCAGATTGATTGGAGCATATCATGCAAGAAAAATAATTATGCACTGAGCCAAGGAGATTGGACATCATGAGAGTATTCACCATTGATATATACAGCCAAACAATCCACCTAAGTGTCAATTTGCATGTCAGATTGTAGAACCCAGATATGAGAACACAAAAAACCTGAACCGAATCTACAGTTGATATCAGTTCATTCCTAAAGATAAATGGCTAGAAAGAGTCGCCTAGAAATCCCAAAACTTGTTGCGGTGAAATATTGAAAGCATAGGGGAGAAGAGTAAAAAAGAAGCATCAGACTAAAGCTCGAAATAAAGTTAGAGGAAATCCTGAAACACCCTTTAAAGAAGAGCCACAAAGAATATTCGAGGGAAACTCAAACGATGAATCAGAGGAAGTTCCGATAGCACATTAGAGGAACTCCCAAGAGATGGAATGAAGGAATTTATGATAGAAGATCATAGGAAGTCCCAAAATAAAGATCAGAGGAGGTTCTGATAGCACTTCAGAAGAAATATTGAAGACCCATAAGAGGAAATATCGAAGACCCATTGGAGAAAAGTTTGAAAGGATGCCAGAGAAAACTCTGAGATCATATCAGAAAAAAATTTTGAGAGGACATCAAAAGAAATTATAGAAGCATCATAGGAGGATTTCGATAGAGAATCATGGGAGGATCTTGAGCAAGCATCGAAGGAGGCTCATAAGAGAGGATAAAATGATATCTCGGTAGAGAATCAGATTTGAATTTTGAGAGAGCATAGAAAGTGATCCCGATAGAGAATCAAATTTGAATATCAACAAAGCTTCAGAGGATATTCCGATAGAACATCAGATCTTACTCCCGATAAAGCAACATAGGTGATGTTGATAAAACATTGGATAAGTTTGACTCCTGGAAAAGAATCATAATAGATCCTGATAAAACATTAGACCTGACTCCCCACATACCATTGGAGGATTTCCCAAAAGGAGCATCATACCAAGAGCCCGATAGTGCATTAGACATCCTAAATTGTTCAAGCGCCATTGTTTGGAAATCTACCAAGGATATAGTTGGGGTAAAAATATGACAATTTTATTGTAAAAATAGCTTCGAGCAACCATGGTTATGGATAGATTCCCCCTCTTAATGATAATTTTTTTGAGATTTGGTCAATCAAGATGATGACTTTATTGAAGGTGCGGGATTTTTGAGTACCAATATTTCATGGGTATAGAGAACCAGTAGATGAAGCAGCCAAACTGGCCCTGATAATAGCTAGAGAAGTACGATGGAAGAAAACAAAACCAATGATGCAAAGGGTTTGCATCTCATTTATACTAGCATGGATGAAACCATATCTCCTAAGGTTTATCTTGCAAACAAATCTAAAATTGATCAGGAAATATTGCATAGCAACTATCAAGGTCTCACTAAAGTAAAGACAGTGAAATTTCAGACCCTAAGAAGGGATTTTGAAATCTTAGTAATGGAGCGGTCCGAATCAATAGACCAATACACGAATCACATGACAACCATAGTAAACTAGCTAAAGATGTATGGCGAAGAAATGATGGATCAGAAGGTATTCAAGAAGGCTCTTAGAACCTTCACCAAAAGGTTCGAATCCATGGTCACAACAATTTAAGAAGAAAAAGACTTGAACCATCTCTCAGTAGATGAGCTGTTAGGATCCCTTTTATCCCACAAATATAGGATTAATAAGAATGAAAAGTCCTCACTTGACAATGAATTTCATACCCAAGCCTTCATTACCACAAGAAGAGGATGAGGTCATGGACCTAGAAGCAGAGGCAAGTGTGGCAAAAGTCGCTCTAAAATAGGAGAAAGATCCACCTAGGATGAAGAAAGATACCAAGAAATGTCTTAGAACCAAAGGGGGAGAGACAAAAAATTCAAATACAAGTCACATACCTAGTGTTATTACTACAAGAAGTATTTAGACTATGAGAGTGAATGCAGAAAGAAGCAAGTAGATCTGAATAGAGGTAGAGCTCATGTAAGCAATACTGATGAAGGAACATCTAAAGCAATGTTTCTTTCATGCTAGATCACTGAAGAAACTCTCAACAACATGAATTTATGGTGGTTGGATAGTGGTTGCAGCAATCATATGACATGTAACAAAAATCTATTTACTACCATAGATACTTTTGCAACATATGAAATAAGTCTAGGTGATGACTCTCAAGTTCAAGCCAATGGAAAAGGTATTGTTTTTGTCCTAACCAAACAAAATGAGAAGAAATACATTCGCAATGTTTTCTATGTACCTTATTTAAAGCACAATCTGACAAGTGTAAGACAGTTGATTCAAAATGGTTATGAGGTTAGATTTAAAGGTACCACATGTATAACTTTAGACAAGTCACCTAGTAGAAGACTCATAGCAAAAGTTGAGATGACCAAAACAAAATGTTCCCTTTGAATTTAAGAAGTGTAAATCAATCACAGTCATATGCACATAATGTATCTAGCACAAATGAGACCTGGTTGTGGCATTGCATATATGGTCATCTACCCTTTAGAAGTCTTGAACACTTGCAAAAACAGTCAATGGTTAAGGGATTTTCCATGCATGAATGGAGAAACCAGTTCTTGTGAAATTTGTATCCTAGTAAAGCATCAAAGGGACAACTTTCTAGAAGCCTCCTATAGAGAAAAAGAACATGTGTTAAGCTATTTCATACATACCTCTATGGTTCCATGCAAAATTTGTCCATAGGTGGTAGCTATTATTTCTTAAATTTTATTGATGATTTCAACAGGAAAATTTGGATATATCTTCTCAAGAATGATTATGAAACTTTCTTAAAGTTCATAGAATTCAAGTCTCTAGTTGTAAAATAGAGTGGAAAATACATCAAAGTTCTCATATTAGATGGAGGTGGTGAGTATGAATCAAAAGAGATTGCATATTTTTGTAGACAACAGGCCATTGAGAGACAATTTATAGTAAGATATACTCCACAACAGAATGGAGTGGTTGAAAGAAAGAATCAGACCATCATGAACATGGCCAAAAGTGTCTTTAAATCCAAGAATTTGTCCAATGAATTTTGGGTTGAAGTTGTTGCATGTTCAATATACATACTAAACAGATCTCCTACAACATGTGTAAAAAACAAAGTACCACAAGAAGCATGGAGTGGCACAAAGAAAAATGCTTTTCATTTCATTTTTTTTGGATGCATAGCATATGCAGATGTTCCATAGGAGATGAGAAAGAAGCTAGGAAAAAAGAGTGAAAAATGTATTTTTATTGGATGTTGTGAACAATCCAAAGCCTACAAACTGTATAATCTAATTAGCAAGAAGTTTGTGGTAAGCAGAGATGTCAAAATCTTAGAGTACAAGTCATGGAGTGAACAAGAAAATGATGTTGTGGACAGTCAAAGTCTATCTCTTCAAATAGATGAATAGTTGCCAAGATTGCAAGTATAGAGACAAGAAGAACAACCAACAAATAGTTCTTATTCAAGCACTGATTTAGTATTCATTGGCAGAAACTAGAGAACAAAGAGCCCAAGAGAAATTTATGAGTAGGAAGCTGAAGTGAATCAACAAACTCACTTTGCATTATTATCCTGTCATCCCACATATTACAAAGAAGCAGTGAAGGAAGAGCATTGGGTGCAAACCATGAATAATGAAACTAAGGCCTTGAAAGGAACAAGACATGGGATCTTGTTGAGTTATCAGAAAACAAAACCATCATTGGTTTCAAGTGGGTTTATAAGACAAAACTAAATGAGAAAAGAAAGGTGGAGAAGCATAATGCAAGACTTGTTTCCAAAGGATTTTCTCAACAACTAGGAGTTGATTATGGAGAAAATTTTGCTCTAGTAGAAAGGTTAGACACCATTAGAATGGTGTAAACTATTGCAACTTAGAATAAGTGGCCAGTATACTAGATGGATGTGCATTTATCCTTCCCTAATGTCATATTGGATAAAGAGGTGTACATGAATCAACAGCCATGATTTGAATTAAAAGGCCAAGAAAACAAAGTTTATAAGTTTAAGAAGGCATTGTATGGTTTAAATGAAGCCCCAAGAGTATGGTGCAATAGAAATGACTCTTACTTGCTCAATAATGGAATTAGTAGGAGCAGTAATGAGCCCACTCTCTACACAAAAACAAATCAACAAGGTAAAAATATGATTGTTTGTCTATATGTTGATGATATGATTTATATCAAGGAAATTTGTAGTTAGAATAATTCAAATTAGTCATGAAAAAGGACTTTGAGATGATTGAATTTGGTCTTATGAAGTATTTTTTGGGCATAGACGTTGAGCAATCTGCTCAAGGAATTTGTATATCTCAGCATAAGTATGCTACAAAAATATTGAAGAAGTTCAACAAACCAACAAATACACCCATAGCCATAGGCACGAAATTGACTAAGCAGGATGAAGGATCAACAATAAATTCAACTTTGTATATGAAGCTTGTAGGAAGCTTAATGTATCTTCCTGCAATCAAATCTGATTTAATGTATGCAGTTGGTTTTTATTCCAGATTTATGGAGTCCCCCAAAGACTCTCACTAGAAAGTTGGTAAAATAATTTTGAGATATTTTGCAAGTACAACTGATTATGGATTGTGGTACACAATGTCTGAAAAGAAAACCTCATTGGATACATAGACAATGACTTTGTAGGAAACATTGATGATAGGAAAAACACTTCAAGATATGTTTTTCATTTGGGAACAAGTTTGATATCACGGGCATCTTAGATACAACCCATTATTAACATTTCATCTACAAAAGAAAAATATGTAGTAACAACTATAGTAGCATGCCATGCAGTATGGCTCATAAAATTTTTATATGATCTCGCGCATGTGGAAAATGAGCCAGCTCCTAT
Source organism: Larix kaempferi (assembly GCA_027924585.1). Classification (NCBI taxonomy): domain Eukaryota; kingdom Viridiplantae; phylum Streptophyta; class Pinopsida; order Pinales; family Pinaceae; genus Larix; species Larix kaempferi. Next base: position 13,471,409 of record BSBM01000616.1, on the reverse strand, counting down.
TTTCTGTGATAATAGTTCAGTTATTGCACTATCCAAAATTCATGTATTCCATAGGAAAAACAAGCACATTGACACTAGCTACCACTTCATACGCAATCCATCAACAATGGAGACATCACTCTACAATTTTGTAGATCAAGGGATCAACTGGTAGATATCTTCACCAAACCATTGGGAAGAATCGTCTTTGAATTTTAGAGACACCACTTGGGTATTATCATTGCTAAATAATGTAATAATTGAGATTAAGGGGGAGTGTTGAAGTGTGTAATCACCCCTATTTGGGTTAACTAGAAGTAGTTCTTTGCATTTATGAGTCAATTAGAGTGTAGTGGTTGACCGAATATAAACTGGTTATGTCTTTTCTACATTTAAAAAGTTAGTTAGAAATCAGTTTCATTTTAACAATTTATATCTATCTTGTTTCCCATGTACAATGAGGGTTACAAGGTGAAGAGCCACACATGGAGGAGTACTCTTCATATGTTCGATGTTGACATTTTTATTTATTTAGACTCTTAGGTTTGTAGATAGTCTCATCTAATAGCTATTGCAAGCTTGTGTTGCATTGATGAATTCTTTTACTTGAGCAATCTCTCCCATGTCTTTGATTTTTTTCCAGCATAAAAAAAGCGTACCAATGTTATTCATTCGGATCAAAAGGTACATGAAGTTTAACATATGATCAAAAGACTGCAGCAGGACAGACATGCCTAAGGGTCTAAGAAAACATGATTTACAAAAAGAGATCTGCTGATCATCACATAGGAAGTCAGTCAAACCTAAAAAGCAGAAAGAAATTTCATGCTATGAACAACGCTTCTTTGTTCTAAAATGCATAGAAGAAAAACATTGTGAAAAAATACCATGCCATTGTCATTTGTTGTTGCTATCTTGTGAAATGCAACAATGTAAGTTGCTAGTTTTTTAAACAAAAGCCATTAGAATAAATGTGGTTTTGTAGACCGAGAACGCACACAATCGGTATCCTTCTGCCCGAAGCAAGAGGGTCAAAGTTTAAATCCTTCAATTAATTTTCAATGGGATCGTCGATAGTCAAAGTTTAGGGTTTCAATGCATTTCCGTAGACTGTGGAGGATTTCATCTACGTAAGGTGCATGTGAAAAGCCTCGGAATTTAAAATAGTAAGGAACATAAGGCCTTGCGTTAGACTGTAGATTTCAGTTTGTTCTTCTCTTAGGGACATTTGACTGATGGAATTCATTCATGGCTCTGGTCTACATTGCCTTGTATTCATTCAATTTCCCTCGATATTCAACAGATGGACTATTGGTCAATGAAGGAATCAGTTTGTTCTTCTCTTAGGGACATTACATTGCCTTGTATTCATTCAATTTCCCTCGATATTCAACAGATGGACTATTAATCAATGAAGGAATCAGTTTGTTCTTCTCTTAGGGACATTTGACTGATGGAATTCATTCATGGCTCTGGTCTACATTGACTTGTATTCATTCATTTTCCCTCGATATTGAACAGATGGACTATTGGTCAATGAAGGAAAGAGAGTGGACTAAATTTTGCAATTTACGAAGTACACATGGGAAATGTTTCCCTAATTAATATCTTGCGGGACCTAATTTGGTTCTGTTGGTTAAGGATTAATATCGTGACCTGAAAGCTTCGAGTTCTATAAGAGGATAGACAGAAGTAGTGTTGCCCAAGCATCGATGAGCCTTAAACCCTAATCCCAAATCCTTGCAGTTAAAAGGGATTGGAATTCTCGCTTCTCCCAGTTTTCCTCCATATTTTATATTGCATTTCATATACGCATATAGTTCAGAGCTGCAGCTTTGCCCTTCTTCAAGATTCCCAATTATTGTTTACTTAGCGAAAGCAGCTGCCTAATCTTGTGGTGAATTGTGAAACATGTCCAATCAAAGTAGTATTTTGAGTTGCATGATGTTGATTGGAATCTTGTGCATCTATGGCTGGGCGCCCCATTGTTTGGCAAGAATGCAGTTTGGAGAAGCAGCGCCTGCTAATATCAGTAGCTTCGCCCCTGCTGTGGAAAAAAGTGGAGACAGCGAAGTGCAGATGGCCGAAAGGTAACTAAAACGCTAGCATTCCTACCCCTACATTGATTGATTGGGTTTATTGATAACATGGTAATATCATTAATCATTAGCATGCTATCTGTTGTTTGAATCAGTTGCTGCTTATTTGACATGACTCAGTGATCTATGTTTAATTCCTTCGTCATGTAATATACCATTGCAGAAGCATTGCTAACAGCAGTACAAGACGAGAACTGGGCTTTTTGTCACCAGGAACAGGCAACCCCATTGATGATTGCTGGCGCTTGGACTCCAACTGGCGCCTGAACAGAAAACGGCTAGCAGACTGCGGTGTTGGATTTGGTAAGTACGCCATTGGAGGCAAAAGGGGGAAATTTTATGTGGTTAGAGACCCCCGTGATGATCCGATGAATCCATGGCCCGGCACTCTACGTTATGGAGTCATTCAGGAAGAGCCCCTCTGGATTATTTTCAAGAGAGACATGGTCATCCAACTCAAGGAGGAGCTCATCATGAACAGTTACAAAACAATAGATGGGCGAGGCGTCAACGTCCACATAACAAACGGGCCGTGTATCACCGTTGAGAATGTGAGTAATATCATCATTCACAGCATTCACATTCATGATTGTACGCCACCAAACCGAGTAGGATACGCTCTGGTGAGGGATTCTCCATCTCATTATGCATGGAGATGGGTAGCAGATGGTGATGGGATTTCCATAATTTCATCAACCCACATATGGATCGACCATTGTTCTTTATCCAAATGCAGAGACGGTCTCATTGATGCAGTCAGTGGATCCACATTCATTACAATTTCAAATAGCTACTTCACAGACCACGACGAGGTTCCAGCTGACTCCATCCCATGCTATGTCTTCCTGCATCAATTCTAATTTTCAATGTTTACTTCTTTTTCAGTAACTATAACGGTGGTTGCTTAGTTCTTCCTTGTACGTATTTGAGCATTGCAGGTAATGTTGTTAGGTAATAATGACACTAACATTCAAGACAAAATCATGCGAGCAACGATAGCTTATAACCATTTCGGAGAAGGTCTCATACAACGAATGCCAAGGTAAACAATGATATTCAGATTTCGAAAACAGTAGTTGTACATCAAATTGAAATCTCAAGGGTTTGGTGATTAACGTTCTGTTGAGAAGCAGATTAGTATCGTTATTTATATTTTGAATGAATGCATGTAGATGTCGATTTGGACACTTCCATGTCGTTAACAATGACTATACCCATTGGCAAATGTACGCCATAGGCGGAAGTGCAAACCCTACCATACTGAGTGAAGGAAATAGGTTCTTAGCATCGACAAATAAAGAGGTAATATTAATTTTAATTTCAATTTTCTGAAAGTTCATTTTTGGTTTTCTTAATAGATTTGATGACATTAAAATCTATATAGATTATCATAAATTTTACTGTCATAAGTTTAAAAGCAAGAATGTTGAGATTTCAGGTAACGAAGCGGTTAAATGACAACAGTAATGAAGGAATGCAATGGAACTGGATATCAAAAAATGATGTGCTCCTCAACGGTACAATCTTCAAACAATCAGGATCAGTTTCTCAAACTGTAAGAGCTCAGAGTCTAAAACCGATGCCTGGGACACTTGTAGGAGTCATCACGAGTAACGCAGGTGTACTCAGATGCAGGAAAGGCAGAAAGGGTCGTTGCTAGATTCGAAGTTTCTTAAAAGCCGGACACCACCATTCCCCTCAGCAGTCTCAGTGGGTTGAAACTTCATCAATATCGACTCAGGATTTGCATTAAGAGGCAGTTATTTTCTATATCTGTGTTGTAATAATGTCAGTAGCAAGCATAGAAGAGTTGGAGAGGCTTCTGACTTTTTATTGTTGTGGAATATAGAAGCTTCAATACACATTAGCAACCTCAATGGCTTGCAACCACAGCTGACATTAATATCGATTTAGGATTTCTATTAATAATAATTAGTTGCTATGTCTGTGTTGTGATCATGTCTGTAGCAAGCATAGAAGTGTTGTGGAGGCCTCTGATTCTTTTTATTGTAGTGGAATGAAAAGCCCTCAATATACCATCAGCAACCTATGTGGCTTGCAACTACAGCTGACATCAATATCTATTGTGATTTCCATTAATAATTAGTTATTTGCTATATCTGTGTTGTTGTAATCATTTGAGTAACAAACATAGAACTTTAGAAGTGTTGCAGAGGTCTTCAGAACTTTCAATCTTGCAACTTAAGTGAAAGGGGTGATTTATTTCTTCAAATGTTACACATATTTTATATTATTTTTATGATGATAATGGTCTTTAACATTCGTCAATCTGTTCGGTTGACTTTAACAGTGTCCGTCTTCGGTTGACTTTAACAGTGTCCGTGGTAAATTCTTTATATATATGTAATAACACTAGATTCGGTGTGTCCAGTAATTCTTTATATATGTAATTACGCTTTTTAATTTGATGAGTAATCAATTCATAGCTGCTAATTAGAAGCTCATGAGAGTTGGTTCTAATCTTAGCAATATTAATTTTTTTCTTTGAGCTTGTCAAGATAGAAAGATAGTTTTGATCCTAGAGATTAGGGTTAATGGTCTCTTTGTAATAATGAAGCTTTCTTTTTACATGTAATTCTTCTTTGCACCACATTTTCTCTTTAAAGGTAGAAGTAATAATGTAATTAATGTTATCAATATTTTGTAAAGTAGTAGTTTCATTAATCCTCTAATAATTTAACTAAGTCATGGCATTTTCTAATCATAGCCATTCTTTCAATAGAAATGTTAAGTCCCCAAGTTTCACAGCCATATTAAATAACGAAATTAAACTTTAGAATTCTTTTCAAGATCAAAGTAAATAAGATTAAAAATTTTAAATAAAATTTTTTATTGGATAAAAGAAATATGGTAAATAACTCTCAATATCTGAAAGGCTAAATTTATTTTGGTATTGTTTAATCTAAAGTTTTTGAAATTTCAATGGACGAAAAGGATATGGGAAGGAGTAGTCACGGCAAAAAAAAATTTGAAATACATTTTTTTTAATTTATAAAAGTAAATTACATATGCATATTTTATTTTGATTCTAAATATATTAAATATTAAATATTAAAAAATAAAAAAAAAACTAAATCTAATAACTTTTTACCATTTAAAATTTGATAAATGTATTAAATATTAAATATTAAAAAATAAAAAACTAAACCTAATGACTTTTTACCATTTAAAATTTAATAAGAAGTTATTTAATTTGATAAGAAGTTATTTATTAATATTATATATATGTATAACTTATTTCTTTCTTCCACATTATATGTTTTTTTATACAAAATGTTTGCATTTCACTATTAAAGAATCATTAATGTTAAGAATATATATATATATCATTAAAATAAATTGTTTTCAAATATATTGATAATAAAAATTAATTATTTTTCATTTTAAAATTATGTAATAATATCATTTCATTGCTTAAATTAAGTGTTTTTTTTTAAAGCTTTGAACTTTGTTGTTCCTTGTAGAAATAAAAATAATTCCAAGATCATTACGACTAGTTGTGTTTTAGTCAAGTAGATAATATTTCTTGAAAATAAGTTTTTTTATATTTAAAAAAAATAGAAAAATAGTTAAAGTAAAGATGGTTTTAGAAATTATCATTTGGGTTATCCATTGGATGTTGCTTGGGTGATTGGGATGAATAATTGTTACCTTTCCCACCCATGTTTTATACTTGTAAGTGACATGAATTTAGTTGCCAAAATTCAATAAATCTACTTGAGCTACATTCTCATAAAAACATGACACTAAAAGTGCATATATGAAGTAAAACTATCCTAGCCTATGCATGCAAACAAGTGAATAATATTGATCTACTTGATTTGTGAGTTAAATAGGTCGTAAGAGGACATTTTGTTTTTCTATCTCCATTAAACTCAAGCATGAGAAAAAAAATAATATGCATTAGAAAATCAATAAAGGAAAGCAAAGTAAAAGAGGAAGGAAGGAATATAAGGAAATGGAGAAGCATTACCTTCCTCGTGGAGGTTCCTCATGAAACCCTATCCTCCATCCTTGAAATACTAAGAGAAAGATCACCTAATGCATTCATAGGCCTTCTAAATCCCGAATGGCCTGCTATAGGAGATGAATGCAACTCTTCTAGTTTTCATTGTTTCAATGTTGAATTGGGTACCAAGAAAAGCTGAACTTTATGCTACAAGGTCTCTTGTCACCACGTGTAATCTTTGGGAGGACTGAGGTCCATTTTAATCCATTTAATGAGATGACATACCTCATCATGGTTCAACCACTCCTATCGTGCTTGTACTAACCATTCTAGTATTGGTGAGGAGAAAACAAATAGAGATCCATATTCCTCATATTTTCTAGACAATGCATCTACCACCAAATTACCATTTCCCTTTTAATAGATGATATTGTAGTCATAACCTAGCATCTTTGTGACCCACTTTTGTTTCTTTGTAGATGAAAACTATTGTTCCAAAAAATACTTCAAGCTATGATGATCTATTTTGATTTGTAAGTGCTTGTTAGTGAGACAGGAGGGGGGGGGATTTTTGACTCCATGAAGGATATCCATCATCTCTTTCTCATAAGTGGATTTACCTAAGTTTTGGTTTTGTTATGGAACCAAGTCCCAGAAATAGCATAAAAAGAGTAGAAATTGACATGAAGAAAGTAATCCACGCCTTAATAATGAAGAACATAGATGAATAGCAAGCCTCTTTGAGGGGGGAACCTCCTTACACAATGTACTAAGTACATAAGACAAGACAAAACAAGATACAATGATGACTAAGATGAAAACATCTCCTTCCTATATATAGGAGACAAAGGTGTACAATAAAAACTAATAGATGTTATAACCAAATATGGCACTTCTCTGTCCATGACGACACTTACACGTTGACACTTTCACGACGACACTCCATAGAGTTACTGTGGGTCACAAAAAATGACACTATGGATGTAAGAGACATATTTTGGAGCTCAGTAAGGTGGCCTTAACTTATTCATTCATTATCCAACAATTTTGGGATCTTTTGACCACATTTGGAGACCAAAACATCCCATGAAAAGCCATCAAAATGGCATATTTTCATGTTTTTCCACCCATGCGCAAGTTGCACATGGCTCACCAGTGTGTGGTGTGCACCTTCCCCATTTCCCACTAGCGTGTGCCTTTAAAAAATTTAAAAACATATAAAGAAATATTGAAATTTGGGTGGTTTGGGTGGTTTTTGGAACTTCCTCCTTGGTTACAACTGCTCCCTCCTCGACCCAAACTTCTTCTTCCACATAAAATAGAGAGAGATTGGCCATGAAGAGGACTCTTATCCCAAGTAATGTTATGCTAGAGAAATTCTCACTCCCTTCCCCATCATTTGTGTCGTAGCTGCTATCAAACCCTAAGACATCTGATTTGAGTTTGGGATTCTTGGAGAAGAGAAGCACGAGACTCTAAATCAAAGGTTTCATGAGGTGCTTGAATAGAAGGAAGGTAATAATGTACTTGATTCATTCATTAATGAAAGAATATAAATATTTCCCTTTCCAAACAGTCGTTTTCATGCTTGTACTAGATTTGATTGCTTATTGATGTTCATTACATTAGTATTTTATGTTCTATTTCAATGTCAATTATTTATTTGTAGTCGAATTTGTTTGAGGAAATATTTTGAAGTGGTTTTATAGGTTCTTTGACTGGATATCAAGAGGAAATCTCAAAGATTCAAGGAGAAGGCTAGGATCAACCTTCAGAAATAAGGTACACATCCCTCTTATCTTTCAAACTATTTGTTTATTTTGCTTGTTGTAGAACCTCGGGTGTTTGTTTTTCAAACCCTAATATGTTGGTGGTCTCACCCCAGCCATAGGACTAATTTCCTAACAACATAATTGGCGAATCTGCTAGGGAGAAGCCTGTATACTTTTGTGGTTTCTAAGGTTATTTTTCTAGTATGCTTAAACGTCTTAGTCTAATTTCAAGTTAGGATTAGTCTCAGGGATTTAATAGACCCTTCCACTGTCAATTTTTGAGTTGGAATTGCTTTTTTAGACACTTCCAGTACCCATGCGCAAGTGAGCATGATGACATGTGTGTGTCTACTAAATACACAATGGTGATGGTATTCTCTCTAGCATGTTACACCCTATTGTACTAGTACTTCACTAATGTGTGCCTCCTGAAGGTATTGTTTTCAATTTTGGCTCCATCTGTGAGGTTTTGGTTGGATTTTTTTGATTCTTTGCTAGTCCTAGGTTTGTGTAGAACCCCTTGGAAGTGTGAGATTTTCCTTCTGTTTTCTCTTAACTTGATTTTAGGGATCTTTTGGAGACAATTTGGGCTTGTTTAGAACAATTTGGAGCTTTTAGATCCAAGTTGGAGCTCTTTGAACCAATTTGGAGTATTTTGACCCAATTTGGATATGTTTGAACCTATTTGATCCTGTTTGAGTTGATTTGGAACCTATTGAGGGTGTTTGAGTCAATTTGTACCTATTTGAGTGAAAAATACTCTTTTGGTAGGGTTTTGTAGCTCTTGGATTTTCTATGCTTTTGGTCATTCCATTGAATTGAAATCTCAAGGTTTCTTTCAGTTTTTTAGAACCTTGATTCAATTTGTAGTATGTAGACCTGGATTTACCAAACCATGTTTCTTAGTAGGTATTTTTCTTTGATTGGGTAAAAGTTATTCATTTTTATCTTTCCCAGCTTGGCATGTTTACATAAATGAGAAGTCTAGTGTTTATGGTTGCTTTTATTGTTTGATAAGTGTTATACCCAAAATTGACACTTGTATGTCTGTGACGACACTTACATCTTTTGGTGGCATGATGACATTCGCATGACGACATTTCATGAGATTACTGTGAGTCATACAAAATGACTTTTGGGATGGAAGAGACATATTTGGGAATTTAGAAGGATGGAATTACCTAATTCATGGCCCATTTGATAGAAAGGAACCTTAGGAACAATTTTGGAGACCAAAAATTCTCGAGAAAAGGCTGGATTTTGACCATTTTTCCACAAAACGCAGGTGGAAGGTTCTTCACCTGCACGTTTTTGAAAAAATTACAGGATACACATGGTAAATTCACGGGCCACCCGCTTGTTTCCTATTGTAAAGTTACGAATTCCTTAGAAATACCAAAAAATAATATAAAACCTCAAAAAATGGGTGGTTCAAGTGGTTTTGGAACCTCCTCTTCCGATTGTAACTACTTCTTCCTTGGCTCTATCTTCTTCACTTGCTATATAAGAGAGGGAGTGGGACCATGAAAAGGTATCAATCCCATTATAGTTTTATGTTGGAGGAATTTGGACTCACATCCCCCTCACTTGTGCCCTAATTTCCTATAAACCCTAGCATGTGTGATCAGAGGTTGGGATTCTTGGAGAAGAGGAGCAGGAGACCTTGAATCTTGGTTTCACGAAGTGCCATGCTTGAAGAAAGGTATAATTTGATGTACTTGATTCATTCATTAATAAATATCAGATGCTATTCCTTTCCCAAATATGATTTCTACATGTATGTTTCAGATCTGATTACAATTTGATGTTTTATTCTCTTATAAATATCAATATTTTATTTGTAGTCAAATTGATTTTAGGAAGGTTTTGTTGAATTTTTTTACAGGTTGATGCATTGGAGAGAAAGAAGAGAGGCTTGTATCAACCTTATGAAAAAGGTACATATCCTCCTAAACCCTAATCTCATTGTTTTATAATTATACTTGCAGAACCTTGTATCTCTATCTTTCACCCTAGTACGTTGGTAGTCTCACTCCTGCTATAGGAAGTTTTCCCTAACAACAGAATTGGTTACTCCACTGGGGAAAATCCTATCTACTTTGGGGTATCCAAGGCCATTTTTTCCAGTATATTTGAAGTTCTAAGTTTGATTTCATGTTAGGAGTAGTCATTAAGCTTTATTAGACCCTTCCTTGCTCAGTTTTGAGTTGGATTTTGTGATTTTTTGGACTTTTATGCATAGCCTCTAGTTCTGGTACTTACAGTTGCGAGTCTGCTACATATTTGCAGGTGTAAGGCTCTTCACCTGTGGGCCCCTCACATGTGTACCCTTTCACACTCGCGGGTACCCCCTATACATGAGTTTTTCACTTTTGGATCTCTTTTGGGGGTTTTTATTGCAATTTTCGAAGTCCCTGCTGATCCTAGGTCTGTGTAGGACCCCTGGGGAGTGGTTTATTGTCTTGGGATTGATCCTATTTTTATGTTTGGGATCTTATTTAATCAATTTGGGCTAGTTTGGAAATATTTGGGGCTAGTTGACCCTAGTTGGGGGTTTAAGAACAAGTTTGGTGTTTTTGACACTAATTTGAGTCTAATTGAACCTATTTGCTCCAATTTGATTGGAATTGGAGCCTATTGAGTCTATTTGACCCTATTTGTATCTATTTGAGTGAAAATTACTCTTTAGATTGGTTTCTTGTCCTTTCTTATGCTTTTGATCTCTCTTTTGTAGTGAAAGCTCAAGTGTCTTTTCTGTGGTTTAAGACCTTGATTGCACTATTTGTGTGCATACCTAGATTTACCAAACCATATTTCTTCATAGGTCCTTTGATTTTATTGGGTCTAAAATTCCTTGGTGTATGATTTTCCCAATTTTTGCATGCTTACATGATAAGAAGCTCAAGGTTTATGGTTGCTTTCACTGTTTAATAAGGAGATTTGAAAGCTTTTCTATTTTCTTTGGTAGTGTGTTACTTTGAGTTTTAGTTTTTTTCTCATCTTAGAAAACCATAAAATTTGGTCGATTTTATAATGTAGTGTTGGTAGAATACTTTGCAAGTGGCTTAAAGGATTTAGGAATGCTTTGCATCAAAAAACAAGAAATTTTATTTTGCATAGCTAGTCGTTTGAGTAGTTGCATGCTTAGGTTTTAAGTTTGATTTTGCACATTAGACTTTAAATTTTTACCTTTTGCATTCCAAAAGACCAAAAATTGCATTGAATACAAAAAATTTCCATATGCATTCCAAATCACATCTTTAAGACTTGCATTGGAAAGAAATTGAGAGTGAGAGAGTGCATATTTGTGGTGATTAAGTGCTTCATGTTTCAGTTAAAGAATATATTTCTTTAGTTGCACTTGTTTTACTTCTTTTGAAAGATTTGAAAGTAAATTTTAAAGCAAGCAATCAATAACTTGGATAGGATTGTAGATTTTCTTCTAGTTTAGAAACACACCTAATAGTTTAAGTAGGATTATGGATGTAGGGAGTTGTGAGTTAACTCCTCCAAAATCACTTAGACTTGTTAAAAGATAGTTGTAATTCTTTTAGGGAGAAAATCCATCTTTGTAGAAGGTGAACCGAGAAGTTCCACTCACAATGGAGTCAACCACGAGGTCGTGCGATATTGAGTAGAGGAGATAGTCCTATGATATTCAATTGGTCATCTACCATGATCGATGTGCATACGGGGGTTCATTAGTACCTTTGGTGATTCTAAGTTTCATTTACCCTGCTCATGCATATCGATTCAAACTGCGACTATATCCCCAGACCCTCTCTATAAAGTTCGTAGCCTTATCATTGGACCTGTCTTTATGGATCTACAGGGTGATGATGGAAGGATATTTCCATTGGACCTAGGATAGATTCAGGAGGAAATCCCTTACAGTTATGTGGGAAGGCGGTTGGTGATTCAAATGTTGGCCCCATCGTGCCTGTACTGTGGAACCCGAATAACTATTATGCGTCCCTTCATTGGTTTTTTCTAGGCCCTCATCATCCTAGACGCTCCTTTGGAAGGTTAGTTGTTTGCTTGTTTGACATATTTCAGGAACTTTTAGTGTGTGTTATTTGATTTTTTATTTTTGTATATTTTATTCTTAGTGTCTTCTCCAAGCCACCATGGCTGATCAACCTCTGGAGCCACCATGGCTGATCAACCTTTGCATAGATCCAGAAGGATTCGACTACAATCTCTAGAATGGAGAGAATTCCCTACACCGAGGTGAATACTGGATTATCTTGATCCACCCCCTTAGGGGGCAGAAGAGGAAAACCAGGAACATCAAATAGAACAATAAGTAGAAGAAAACAGTTCTAGGTTAGGTGAGTTTGAGAGACCTTTTGACGAAGGACACTTTAGAGATACTTAGGATCAGTTGCATAACTCTCCTAGAGTCCATTCTCCTCATCTTGAAGAGAATTTAATTCTCAATGAAATTAAGGAATTCTCATATCCATCTTGACTTCTAAACCCACCATATAGTCCTAGATTTGATCAGTTAACTAGTATCAATGTTCCTAATCCATTTTCAAAGGCAGTTCATGTTAGGATATCTCATCATTCAGTATGTGCTTTGCATGCATGCATGCATTGCATGCTGCCTAGTCACCAGTTTGATGCCTCCAGCACCTAGTCCCTAGTCTGCCAGCACCTGGGAGATTCCTTCCACTTAGTTTTATCCCTCCTAGTGCTTAGTGCGCCTAGCATGCACCTACCACCTGAGAGGGGCACCTTTTATCACCTACCACTCCAGTTCACTTCAGTTAGCTAGTTGTCTTTCCTTGATTTGAGGCTAGACTGACTCCTAGCTGCCACTCCGATGGACCTCCAGTGATACTTGACTACCTATTCTGAGTTCAGTTAACTCCTCGTGCACCCTCCACTGAGGCTCCTTCCCTACATTAGTGCCATTACCATCAGTTACACTTATTAGACTCAGTTTGACACTAGATGATAGTTACTTGTGCATTGATGACCACCACTGATTGATGATGAAGACTCCTAGTTGGAGCCAAGATATTCCATGCAGTATATTCTAATGACCTGCTTGGATAATTCGAATTGCTCACTCATTGTGACAGTATTGTATTTTAATTATACTATTCTGGATTATAGAGCACTGATGCATCTCTCTTGCACAGTTTTTACTCCATTTTGTTTTACATCATTGTGATTGATTTTCTTGTTCAATAGATCTGCTGTGACTAATTTTACATGGTATCAGAGCCATGGCAGGGACAAGATCTCTTTTCTACAGGTGTCCTACATGAATATTTGAGTGAACTTGCTCAAAAATACTGAAGTTTTGGCATGCAAAATCTCATGTGCATTCGCTCATGTGCATGCAAAGCTGAAATATCTCTCCAATACCACTCCAGAAGCTTGACTTTTCCACAGAATTCCTGGAATTGATACATTGGATCTTCAAGCTTGCTTGATCTCCAATCCCAGCTGTGATGCAACTCTAAAAGGGTGGATTGTTTGACCTTACGGTTCTTGTTTTGATTGTGATTTGCAGGTTAATCATCTCCATCAAGTGCATTTGCTATCTTGTGATTTGCAGGTTCTTCTCCATCAATTGCACTCACTATCATTGAGATGGATTCTTATTCTTCAAAGCTACTCACTCCTTTCAATTATTTTGAATGGAAGAATGACATAGAGATTATGTTGCGCTCAAAAGGGTACTACAGAGTCACCATGGGCCTCAAAATTGATCCCAATACTCTCATTGAAAAATCCAAGCATTTCAACAAATTGGATGAAGCATATGGTCTTATTTGCCTCAATATTTCCAAGGATCTTCACTTTCACCTCAGTGGATTGAATACTCCAAATGCAGTATGGGAGCAACTCGAAAAGATTTTTGGAAAGAAAGATGACATGCGGTCTTTTCAATTGGAAAATAAATTGATTGCCTTGAATCCTGAGAATTTCGAGGCCATCAATGCTTTTTTCGCAAGATTCAAGCATTTGGATTTGCAATTGAAGAACAGTGGATTTTTCAAAGAGGATAAAAAATTGATCCTCTCCATTCTTTCAAAGCTTGGTAAATATTTCTCGGTATTTGTCTCTACTTTCAATTCCGGTCGGCTAACTACCCCGAATTGGAAGATTCCTACCTTGAATGCCTTCATTGAGTCCATTACCAAAGAGAATGATAATCTAATTCAAATGGGGTCCATAAGATCCAAATATTCAGCCCTCTTTGTTGGAGGATCCAAGAATTCGAATGGAAAAGGGAATCAAAAGAAAGAGAAACCCAAATTCGAATCTTCCAAGCAAAGAGAGAAAAGGAAACCATCATATGCACCATTCGGTTCAAGGAACAAGCAAAAGGGTAAAGAGGGTAAAGAAAAATCTAAATGTTCATATTACAACCATGGCTTTCATCCTGAAAGTTCATGCATGAAGAAAACAATAGATCAAATGGCCCTCCTTTTGGAAAAGAATAACATAACTCTTCCCGACGGTGCACGGAAGAAGGATAGAAATGATGATCATGAAAGAGGTCAAGCACTCATGGCAACTGTTTCGAAACCCACCACTCTACTGATAGATTATGGTGCCTCGAATTAGATGGCTGAAAATATTGACTCATTTTCTTCATTTGTTCCAAACAGCTCCATCCCCATCCATTTGGGAGATGACTCAAAAATTTCATCAAAGGGTAAAGGTACCATCCTTTTAGAGCATGGAAGTTTTCAGAATGTTCTTTATGTGCCTTCCTTGGCTTCGAATCTACTTTCTATGTATCAAATGACACACATTGGTGCACCGAAGCAAGTTACATTCTGCCCTAACAAATTTGAAATTTCTGATATTGAAAGTGGAAGACTTATTACAGTTGGAAAGGAAAATCATACTGCAAAATACTATGAGTTTTCACACTTTGTGCTGCTTGAAAATCCCATTGCTCTTCTCACTCATGGAAATGAGGTTAGTAGGATTTGGCATGAAAGGTTTGGACACCTTAATTACAAGTATTTTCTGCTTTTACAAAACAAATCCATGGTTGATGGTCTTCCGCACCTTCGTTCCTCGAAGGGAATTTTCCCAGGTTGCATCATCGGGAAGCATCGTGAGCACAAGTTCGACCATGTCAAAGCTAGCAAAGCTTCTACTATTTTGGGTCTCATACATTCTGATATCAGTGGTCCATTGCCAAATATGTCCATGAATGGTTCAAGGTATGTTTTTACATTCATCGATGACTTCTCCCGCTTTACTTGGGCCTTCTTTCTCAAAAACAAGTCAGAAGTGCTTGAAAAATTCAAGGATTTTAAGGCTTATGTTGAGACTGCCACTGAGAGCAAGATAAAATTTGTTAGATCTGATAATGGCATAGAATATATCAATACCGAGTTGCTGCAACTTTTTTTCGAAAGTGGAATTCATATCCAACATACAGTTCCCTACACACCCTAGTAGAACGGTGTAGCGGAAAGGAAGAATCGGTCACTGAAAGAGATGGCTACCTGTATGCTTGAGTCAAAAGGATTGGCTGCAAATCTTTGGGCTGAAGCCATGAATGTTGCTACATACATTCATAACCAAGTTCCACATTCATCCGTGAAAGGTAAAACTCTTTTCGAAGCATTCATTGGTCACAAACTGGATGTGTCCAATTTGAGGGTTTTTGGCTCCAATGCATGGGCTAGAATTCCTTCTTAGAAGAGAAAATATTTGGATCCACAAAGTACTGAATGAATCCTAATAGGATATGGAGAAGAATCAAAAGCATATATACTCATGAATATCAGATCCAAAAATATATTCATAGAGCGAAGTGTGAAGTTTGAAGAACCGCTTCCAGATCTGAAACTAGTCGAGGAAAACACTATTGATCTGCAGTCTCTACAAGAAGAAGTTTCAAGAGAAGACGAAGAAAGCATCGGATCTGATATTTCTAATATTTTATCAAACTTTGATGGCCATGAAATATCAAGTTCATAATATTACCATAATGATCCTCCTCAGTTACCAAAGTGGGCCCAAAACACTCTACAATTTGTTGCTCCAAACATTGGAAATCCTGCTGATCCAAGGAGAACAAGAGCAGACTTTCAAAGAGAAGGTATGGATCTTTATTTTTTTGATCCATTATTATCTGAGAAATGTTATTTGATGATTGGTTTAGATCCCAAATCATACTATCATTCCCACCGATACCCAAGATGGCAAACCGCCATGGATGAAGAGTACAGTTCTATTCAAAAGAACAATACATGGGAGCTAGTTTCTCTTCCACCTGAAAGAAAATTGCTCCAATGTAAGTGGGTCTACCACACAAAGGTTTCCTGCTAATGGCTCTATCAGCAAATACAAAGCTAGGATGGTGGAAAAAGGTTTCTCCCAAGTCCAAGGAGTGGACTACACCGATACTTTTGCACCTGTTGCAAAGATGGAGTCCATCCACCTAGTTTTGGCTATTTCCGCATCCAAGCACTGGAAAGTGCACCATATGGATGTGGTGATTTTCTACATGGAGATCTTGATCAAGAAGTATATATGAAGCATCCAGAAGGATACATATGATATCCATCATTAGTTTGCATATTGAAGAAATATTTGTATGGATTGAAACAAGCCCCAAGAGCTTGGTATGCAAAGATGGACTCCTTCCTTCTTTCTCAGAATTTCAAAAGATGCAAATCTTATCCAAATGTGTATCTACAGCAAGTTAAAGGTAATTTGCTGATTGTTTTTCTTTATGTTGATGATCTTCTTATTATTGGTAGCACTCTCCTTACAATCAACAAGCTAAAAACTGCCTTAAATCTAGCTTTTGACATGAGCGATTTGGGCTTGCTTAAGCAATTTTTGGGCTTGGAGATAGCTAAAAATTTTGATGGGATCACATTATCTCAGAAAAATTATGCTTCAGACTTGCTATTAAATTTTAATATGGCAGAATGTAAGGCTACTCTGTTTCCATTTCTCTCAGGAATCAGTCTTGAGGAAGGGAATTCTACACCATTTACAGATTGCACTATGTATCGACAATTGATTGGTTCACTACTCTACTTGACACACTCAAGGCCTGATATTTCTTATGCCGTGAGTGTTGTATCAAGGTATATGCAGCAGCCCCATGAGCTTCATTGGCGGGCAGCCAAGAGGATTTTGCAATATGTGCAAGGTACGAGACATTTTGGCATACACTATGCTGCAGATTCTGAGCTAGATTTCATTGGTTTTACTGATTCAGATTGTGTAGGTGATAGCATTGATAGGAAGTCCACTTCCGGATATGTTTTTATGATTGGCCATGGCCCTATTTGTTGGTCAAGCAAAAAGTAGGCAGCCATTGCAATTCCTTCAGCAAATGTAGAGTATCGAGGGGCAGTCAATGCCTGCATTCAGGCAGTTTGGTTGCAGGGTATTCTTTCCAAGTCTGATTTTGGTAGCACTACTTCAACTGTCATATTTTGTGACAATCAAAGTGCTATTAAGATCTCCACAGATCCACTTCAACGGCATAGGACCAAGCACATTGAGATTCATATGCACTACATTCGATAGTTGGTGCATGATCGTACCATCATTTTGCAATAATTCCCTACTGATGAGCAAATTGCAGACATCTTCACCAAGAGCTTCACTAAGAAGAAGTTATATTAGATCCATTTTATGTTTAGCTTGAGGGGGGACTTTCTTCCCACTGGGTTTTC
The DNA here is from genome assembly GCA_027924585.1 of Larix kaempferi. NCBI lineage: Eukaryota > Viridiplantae > Streptophyta > Pinopsida > Pinales > Pinaceae > Larix > Larix kaempferi. The sequence continues at coordinate 13,453,906 of BSBM01000616.1, read as the reverse complement.
TCTTTCCTCACTTAGCTTATTTTCAGCATTTTTGGATTATTGTATTGGGGTGACCTTTGATCTCAATAACCAGGGCCCTACATTTTACTTTTTACATCATCATATAGATTGAGGGGGGATTTAGGATATCTCATCATTCAGTATGTACTTTGCATGCATGCTGCCCAGTCACCAGTTTGATGCCTCCAACACCTAGTCCCTAGTCTGCCAGCACCCGGGAGCTTCCTTCCACTCAGTTTTATCCCTCCTAGTGCTTAGTGCGCCCAACATACACCTACCACCTGATAGGGGATCCTTTTCTCACCTACCACTCCAGTTCACTTTAGTTAGCTAGTTGTCTTTCCTTGATTTGAGGCTAGACTGACTCTTAATTGTTGTTACCACTCCGATGGACCTCCAAGTGAGACTTGACTACCTATTCTGAGTTCATTTAACTCCTCATGCACCCTCCACTGAGCCTCCTTCCCTACATTAGTGCCATTACCATCAGTTACACTTATTACACTCAATTTGACTTAGTTTGACACCTAGCTGACAACTACTTGTGCATTGATGACCACCATTGATTGATGATGAGGACTCTTAGTTGGAGCCAACCTATGCCATGCAATATATTCGAATGACCTCCTTGGATAATTCGAATTGCTCACTCATTATGACAATATTATTATATAATTCTACTATTCTGGATTATAGAGCATTGATGCATCTCTCTTGCACAATTTTTACTCCATTTTGTTTTATATCATTATGATTGATTTTCTTGTTCAATAGATCTGCTGTGACTAATTTTACAGTTCAATATGGAAAACAGAGAACACGTATTTAATTTAGGAAACATGTCTACTCCAGTTACTAGTTTCCATGTAGGAGGAGTCACTTTTAATAGGGGATCTACAACAGGATCAGGTTGGTTTCCCCCAACCTCGATGGTACTTACCGGTACTAGTTCGTCGACTCAAGTGAGTTCAAACCCTTTCTCTTTTGGATTCCCTATTTTAAGTCATCAACCTATGACTTCCACTATCCCTCCTAGTTCAACTTTTACCATTTCTTCAGGAATTGACCCATATATCCCTCTCCATGATATCCCACCCTTCAATGGACAACTATTTATTTCTAACTGACCCTTCACTAGAGTTGTTTCTAATTCCACTCCACCCCAGTCAAGATTACCTTTCCAATTTGTTGGAGGTATGATTTATGGTCACCCCTTTGGATACAATTTGTCGCAAAGTAATCCTATTTTACTAGGGGGAGCCAACATTGGATGTTCATGGGGGAATCCTAATATGCAAGGAAGTATCGCTTTGTATGGAGTGGGAGGTTCTAATATGACTAACCCTATTATGAAAAATTCATCACAAGGTAGACAACCTTTTGGAGGGATGTGAGGGACTTTTGGAATAGCTAATCCTTCATTTCCACACCATTTTGGTCAGAACTTCGGAAAAAACACTTCAACTTTCACCAATCCTGGAAATCCATACGTTCTAGGACAACCACATTCCAACACCAACCAATGGGAAGTTAATGCTCCCGGAACCTAGAACTCGATAGCTCAAACGAAGTTTCCATTTTTGGCTACTTTGAATTTTCCCAATCTTACAAATTTGACTAATGATCGGACTAGTGTTAAATGAATCGAGATGGCCACCCCTACCCACCAAAATCCCTGTAGACATTCCTAATTTTTAAGGTAAACCCAAGGAAGACCCAACCACCCATGTGATGAATTTTTATCTATGGTGTGCATCCAAATCTTATATGGATGATTCTATTCACTTGTTTCTTTTCCAAAGGACTTTAATTGGGGCAGCGATGAAATGGTACATAGAGTTACCATGAGCATCTTTTCAAACTTTTAACTCGGCTGCAATAGTATTTATTAACCACTTCGAGCTTTCGGTCTATTATGAAAATGGAACTGATCTATTAACATCCTTTCATCAAGACAAATATACCCATATCTCTAACCACATTCATGAATGGCGAAGGAGACATAGTTTGATCAAGGCTCAGATTCCTGATGAATTCCTTACTGACTGGTTTATCAAGTCATTGCAACTTGTGATTGCAAAAGATTTGGCTCTTTCTAGAGTTCAAACTGGGGAGAAGGCTATTTTGTGGCCCAATAATTGGATTTGGTTTATTGTCAATCTAGGATGTTGTACGAGATTCTTCCCAATGCTCTTAGAGAAGAAGTTGACCCAACAAAACCTATCCCGACACCTCATGGTGATGGAGTGATCGGTGTAGTTGAGAACAATCCAGTTAGATCTGGTACCAACTTTTCAAGTCAAAATTCACCGACAACTAGTGAGATTAACACACAAAACCTTAAACAAAACCCTCCTTCAGATATTTTGTTAGTACAGAACTCTCAAGGCAACCAACATCCTGGAGGGAAGAAAAATAAGAAAAATAAAAATGGGAATAAGGGGACAAACATGAAAACAATAATAACCATAATGCTGGTGAGGATATGAAAAAGCTAAGATGAAATTCACTTTCTTTTGATGTGGGTAGGATCATTTAACTTACAAATTCCCTAATATGAAAATGGCACAAAAGCTCTTGGCTAGTGCTCATCCAAACCCTGCAACCTCCCAAGGGGGAAACCAAGGAGTCACCTCTCAAGGGGGCGGTTTAGGCTCCAAATAAGTTTTCATGTTTGAATGAGATGTGTATTTCCATACTAGGGACAAAGGTAAGGAACCTATGAATGCTGATAGTGACAATTCTTTGCATATAGAGAAGCCTCCCAATGACACTATGCCTCGAATACTGTTGGAGGGGCCTAGGTCGACCTGTCGACTAGGCCCTCCGCCCGACCACTCTGCAGCACATGTCGACAGGTCGCGTCGACTAGTATAGGTTGGGTCAGTTGGATAAACTGACAGACGGTTGTGTAACTGTATTTGAATATATATATATATAGGCTAGTGAGCCGATGTACTAGTTAAGATTGGTTCTAAGACTGTATTCTGCTCTTGCTGGCTAATATAAAGGCTTGTGTTCTCTCTATTTGTCTCGTCTGTTGTATCTATCTCATTGTGTATGTTTGCTTATATTATGTAATGTGTCTATGGAAACCTCATGAACCCTAGGACTACAACATCTGGTTCTGTTTCTGGTTGACGCATGAAAAAATAAAATAGTAGCATGACCTATGATTTAAGAATAGGAGATTAGAGACTGGTGGGAGAAGAAAATCATGAATTATCTGCAGAACTATGTGCGATGTAACAAGCTGACGATTATCCAAGAAAGAGATCGATTCTTCTTCGAGACCCATGAGCGATTTGTAGAATCCGTGCCAACCACCTTGAAGAAGCTTCTGGATGAATCTGTCGGAGTGGTGCGAAAAGATTGCAGATGATTTCAGCAGGCGATTGAAAATCGAGTCTCGGTAGACGAAATAAGAAAAAAGTTCTTCACCGAATTAGTTGATCAATTTCTGTGTTCTCTGCCGACCTTATTGTTCAAATTTTTGATCGACAAAGGTGTTGCACATATTGTCGAAACAAGACCGTTGCTACTCTCGCCCCTTCTGAACTCTAACTAGAAGGAGAAATAACGTAAGTGGGAAAAAATTGTAAAGGAGTGCAAATGGGAAATTTTCTTGAACAAATGATGGTCTGCACTTCCCCAATAATCTATAAACCTTCGGAGTACCCGAACATGGTATCAGAGCAACCACTTCACACAAATAGATCACAGATCAACACACCGATGTTTTGACGTGGTTTAAACCCTCTTGAGGGAAATACTCCACGGCCCCGGCCAAATAGCTTCTACGGGACAATTTATTATGCAAAGAAAGAAAGTTACAAATGAGCTTCTCATAATCGATCAACTACCAAGAGCAACCACTTCACACAAACAGATCACAGATCAACACACCGATGTTTTGACGTGGTTTAAACCCTCTTGAGGGAAACACTCCACGGTCCCGGCCAAACCAAAGGACCGAACACCAAGAGAAACCACTTCACACAAACAGATCACAGATCAACACATCGATGTTTTGACGTGGTTTAAACCCTCTTGAGGGAAACACTCCACGGCCCCGGCCAAATAGCTTCTACGGGACAATTTATTATGCAAAGAAAGAAAGTTACAAATAAGCTTCTCATAATCGATCAACTAAACAATGACCCTCCATGCTCTTTAAATAGAGATCATGGACCAATCGGGTGTTAAGCCATGGATCAAGGTTAGGTTTGATCTAAGAGAAGTTGAGCCGTCGGATCACTCTATGTCGGAAACATATCGTGACCGTCGGATTAAGTATTTACAAATGCATACTAATGCATACTAAAGAAACACACTATCCCTAACGGATATATTACACAAGTTGATCTTAACTAACTCCTAAGTGTCTAAATATCCTAACATCCCCCCTTAAGAACAACTTGGGATAGGATTGAAGGATTTACAAAAGTGACACTATTAGGAGAAGGAAGGAGGCATTAGAGCCTATCCTCCCTTAATGACAAGTTCCTGAACTCCTAACATAGATCGAAGTTTAGAAAACTTCGCTTCTGTAAGAGACCTGGTGAAGATGTCTGCAACTTGATCATCTGTAGGGAAAAAGAGCACTTCAAGAAGACGATCATGAACAAGATTTCTGATGAAGTGAATATGTAGCTCAATGTGTTTGCTGCGTTGATGTAGAACTGGATCTTTGGCAAGCTTGATGGCACTTTGATTGTCGCACCAAAGTGGAGTAGGCTGCTGCTGCTCGAATCCAAACTCTGAAAGGATCTGTCGAAGCCATAAAGCTTCCTGACTGGCATTAACTGCTGCTCGATATTCTGCCTGTGCTGAAGAAAGAGCAAGAGCTTGTTGTTTCTTACAATCCCAAGTAATAGGTCCAGATCCCAGACTGAAAACATAACCTGCAGTAGACTTTCGATCATCAGGATCGCCGGCCCAATCTGAATCAGTGAAACCAACCAACAAAGGTTTCCCCCCTGTACTGTAATGAATCCCAAACTGAACTATACCTCGAATATATCGAAGTATTCTTTTAGCTGCTTTCCAGTGACTTTCATGAGGTGTCTGCATATAACGGGCAACTCGACCAACGGCAAAGGAAAGGTCAGGACGGGAATGAGTCAAGTATAAAATACTACCAACAAGCTGACGATACAAGGTGGCATCTACTTCAGGTGAAGTACAAGTGGCAGAAATTTTGACTCCAGACTGGAAGGGAGAAGGGGCTGGTGTACAATCTTCCATGTGAAAGCGACGAAGAAGGTCACAAGCATACTTAGACTGATAAAGAAAGATTCCTTCTTTGGTTTGCAGAACTTGGAGACCAAGAAAATAATGCAAATGTCCTAAGTCTGACATTTCAAAAGTTTGTTTAAGACTGGATTTCACATGGGTTATAAGCTTAGGGTCACTACCAGTAAGAATAAGATCATCAACATATAGAACAAGTATAATGAGATGGTTTCCTACTTTCTTGGTATAGACATTGGGGTCAGAATGGCATCTAGAAAAACCAGTGTCAAGGAGAAAGTTATCCATTTTGGCATACCAAGCTCTAGGAGCTTGCTTAAGGCCATATAAGGATTTCTTAAGGCAGCAGACAAGGCTAGAGTTATTCTGAACATAGCCAGGAGGTTGTTCCATATAAATTTCCTCCTATAAATCACCATGTAAGAAGGCAGACTTAACATCCATTTGATGGACTTCCCAATTGTGTAAGGCTGCAAGGGAAAGAACAAGGCGGATGGAGTTCATTTTGGCGACGGGAGAAAAGGTTTCATTGTAGTCAATCCCTTCAACTTGGGAAAAACCTTTGGCAACTAACCTTGCCTTAATTCTTTCAACACTTCCATCTGATGCATACTTAGTTCTGTAGACCCATTTACATCTGACAAGTTTTCTTCCTTTTGGAAGAGGTACAAGATCCCAAGTATCGTTCGCCATTAAGGAATGATATTCTTCATCCATGGCTGCATCCCAATCTGGATTCCCTGAAGCTTCTGCAAAAGTTTCTGGATCATGATTCTCGGAAACTTGAGCCAAAAGAGAAGAGGCTCACTGAAACTGAGAACGTGTTCGACGTTGATCTTTAGGATCACCGGCAAGATCACCAGCTGCTTCACATGTTGAACGGACCCATCGAGGAAGCACTTGTGCTGGTGCAACTGGAGGAACATGAGCAGGCGGAGGTGGATTTTCATCCTCACTGTCATCATCAGAAACTGGAGTTGGAAACCTGTCAAGGAAGTTGGAAGAAGAAGAAGGCGGCACAAACACCGAATCAGGCTCGTAGGCCAAAGATGGCACAATCGCCGAGTTAGGCTCGCAGGCCAAGAGATTTTCATCAAATTTAACATCTCTTCTAATGATTATAGCATGAGAATGTGGTTGAAGAAGTCTATAACCTTTTACATCTTCAGAATATCCAACAAATATGCACTTTTCACTTTTAGGCTGCAATGCTTTCCGTTTTTCATCCGGAATGTGAGCCCATGCTTCACTACCAAACACACGAAAGTGACTTACATCAGGTTTAGTTTTACTCCATGCTTGTTCTGGTGTTATACCTTGTAATGCTTTAGTGGGGGTGCGATTTACTATGTAATTTGCACAATTAATGGCTTCAACCCAAAATTGAAGACTTAGTCCCTTAGATTGGATCATACAATTAGCCATTTCTTTTAAAGTGCGGTTCTTCCGCTCAGCTACACCATTTTGTTGTGGTGTATATGGAACAGTGTGTTGTTGTTGGATGCCTTGTTCAGTGCAGAAAGTAGTGAACTATTTGTTAACATATTCTCCTCCATTGTCAGATCTTAACTTAATAATTTGATGACCAGATTGTTTTTCAACAAGGGCCTCGTAGGCCAAGAACATGTTAAATACTTCGCTCTTAAGTTTTAGGTAATAAACCCAAGTGCGTCTGGTGTAATCATCAATGAAGGTTAAGAAATATTTGAAACCAGAAAAGGAAGCAGATGGAAGAGGACCACACAAGTCACTATGCACAAGCTCCAAGGGAACCGAGGCGTGCCAAGAGGCACGTTTGTCAAAACTGTCCCGATGATGTTTTCTGAGTACACAAAAAAATAGGCGGTTTCAAAAAAAACGGCACTGAAAACTGACTCTGTATGATGAAGTTATGCTTGAACAAAGAAACTGTTGAAGATGTCCCCAATAGTGACGTGGCAGCTAGAGAATGTCCAGCAAAAAAAAGAACCCCCCTCTTCCCAAGATGAACCTTTTGACAAACACTTTACAATAAAGTTGCTTTAAGTGAACCACTTTTGTAAAATAAGTGATTTCACTTTTACAATGATATTACTTTTAAATAGTGCAACAATAAAAAAACTTAAGTGACTCACTTGTATTTTTATTTTTATTATTTAAGTGAGATGCACTTTTACAATAAAGTAACTTGAAATTAGAAATTACATGCACTTTTTATTTTAAAAGTAACTTCCTAAGACTTGAACTCAAGACCTATTAAGGAATAAAGCAACTTTGGACCAAGTGAGCTAGTTTAAAAGGTATGTAAAATATGGAAATGAGGAAGGGGTTTTTTTTTTTTTTTTTTTACTCTTCTTGCTCGGTTTGCATGCTTGCCCTTTTTCCTGCAAAACAGACCACAAATCGAAACAAAAAAAACTTTTCCACACTTGTGGGGTTAGATCTTGTTAGCTTGCCCGAAAATTTTACGTTTTCTCTCTGTTTCTGATTTGCCGAGATCGCGCAAGGTGCACGGCAAAGAGCATATACAGCCGAGAAAAACCCTTTTTCCTTTCTGTTTCTGATTTGCCGAGATCGCTCAAGGTGCACGGCAAAGAGCATATGCAGATGGAAAAGCAACAATCCGAACAAAAAAATCTAACAGTAAAAAAAAATATGAAATATGATATTTTTCTTTTCAAAAAACGAAATAAAAAAATGCGTCACTGTAACATTATACCTTCAAATCTGATGAAATACGCGTTTCTGGAGCAACCGGGAACCGTTTTCGATCAAACGAAAACTATTTTCCAATGGAAACGATGCTCCAGACGCAATGGAACACCTCCCACAGCCCAGAAATGCACAAAAATACCAAAACTAGAAACCCTTTCGAGTTTCGGCAACAACAGTTCAAGATCTAGATCATAACCGGAAGCGGCACTTCATAAAAGCTCTGATACCATGTTCGGGTACAGAGGGCACTACCAAAGGACCGAACACCAAGAGAAACCACTTCACACAAACAGATCACAGATCAACACACCGATGTTTTGACGTGGTTTAAACCCTCTTGAGGGAAACACTCCACGGCCCCGGCCAAATAGTTTCTACGGGACAATTTATTATGCAAAGAAAGAAAGTTACAAATGAGCTTCTCATAATCGATCAACTAAACAATGACCCTCCATGCTCTTTAAATAGATATCATGGACCAATCGGGTGTTAAGCCACGGATCAAGGTTAGGTTTGATCTAAGAGACGTTGAGCCATCGGATCACTCTATGTCGGAAACATATCGTGACCGTCGGATTAAGTATTTACAAATGCATACTAATGCATACTAAAGAAACACACTATCCCTAACGGATATATTACACAAATTGATCTTAACTAACTCCTAAGTGTCTAAATATCCTAACAACAATGACCCTCCATGCTCTTTAAATAGAGATCCTGGACCAATCAGGTGTTAAGCCACAGATCAAGGTTAGGTTTGATCTAAGAGAAGTTGAGCCGTCGGATCACTCTATGTCGGAAACATATCGTGACCGTCGGATTAAGTATTTACAAATGCATACTAATGCATACTAAAGAAACACACTATCCCTAATGGATATATTACACAAGTTGATCTTAACTAACTCCTGAGTGTCTAAATATCAAGAGCAACCACTTCACACAAATAGATCACAGATCAACACATCGATGTTTTGACGTGGTTTAAACCCTCTTGAGGGAAACACTCCACGGCCCCGGCCAAATAGCTTCTACGGGATAATTTATTATGCAAAGAAAGAAAGTTACAAATGAGCTTCTCATAATCGATCAACTGAACAATGACCCTCCATGTTCTTTAAATAGAGATCATGGACCAATCGGGTGTTAAGCCACGGATCAAGGTTAGGTTTGATCTAAGAGAAGTTGAGCCGTTGGATCACTCTATGTCGGAAACATATCATGATCGTCGGATTAAGTATTTACAAATGCATACTAATGCATACTAAAGAAACACACTATCCCTAACGGATATATTACACAAGTTGATCTTAACTAACTCCTAAGTGTCTAAATATCCTAACAGTCGGCATTGCGGGGGTGATGAAGCATGCTTTGATGTACCTAGTTTGATTAAATTTGACATATGGAAAAGACAACATGGCTAGCAGTGGAAAAAAATCCGACAAAGACAGACTTTTGAGTCACAAAAGCACCCTATATATTTAGAAAATTGAAAGAGAAAAGAGGAGGCAGCGGCGTGAAGAGTTGCGGGAGTAGAAAATTGCGCTCCGGAGGACGCGAGGATCAAATGTCGTGACAGATGCAGAAGAGAATCTGTTAGAATCAAGCCGAACCCATGATGATCAGGGTGTCGAAGAAGAAATGTCGTCAATGGATGAAGACTTGTGGATAGAGCATGGCAGAGCTATCCAAGTTCAAATACCTGAAACGATAGGACCTTCGTCTCCATTTCGTTTAACACAAAGCGTTCAGGTGGAAGAACTTGTCGAAGAAAATCTTGGTCTCCATGCTGGTCAGTCGGGAATTTGGATTCGTCGAAGCATAGAAGGAGATGATATTAATATACTATTGATTCATCGGCCGGAGGAAGGAAACTGGGTATTTTTTCAACCCAAATTTTCAAACAAAAGTTTTCATGTAGTGTACTCAGAGCATGAGGAAGCGACCCCCTACCAATACCAAGTTTGAGCGACTCGACAAGCACGTCGGAAAGCCCAAGATTTAGTGAAATTCCGTTCGAGCAAAACTTTAATTGGATTTTGATAGAAGTGGTCAAAGAAGGCAGATCTAGCGATACCAAAGAAGTTATAGTTACTGATTCTGAAGACAGAGAACCAAGTCCAGAAAGAGAGCTAATCCAAATTGACAAAGCACCAAGTTTTGATTGTGGAAATAATCCACCCACACCTCCATCAAATTCTCAAAATAATACACCAGCAGACATGGCACACACAACAGCACACCTCCCATTCTACGAAGGAGAGGAAGACCCAAGAAGACACTGGTTTGTGTGTGAAGCAATATGGACAGCCAATCAAATTACCAGCGAAGAAAGACAAGTTGCTCAATATGTTCATTAATAAAAAGAGCACTGACATGGTACATGGGATACATAGCAAAGTCACCAAATGCAACAAAAGCACAAATGAAACAAAGCTTTTTGGCCTTCTTTATGATTGAAGATGCGACATACCTGGCGGCAGAATGACTGAAGATGACAGTCCAAAAGCCAACAGAAATTGTCAAGGAGTATGACAAGAGGTTCAAAGACCTCCTAAGCAAATTAGAATACGAAATTGAATAAAAACTATTAATCAAATGGTTTATTGCTGGTCTAATAAATAAAATCAGAATACATGTCCGTCAACAAAGTGTCAATACATATGCAGATGCACTAAAAGTAGGACTAGAAATTGAAATGGATGATGAATACCCCTTAGTATCCATGGATAGACACGTCGACGAACACCTTGAGAGCGTGGAGCAGGCTATCCGAAATATGACGCTAAAAGGACCGGAATTATGGTGTACAAATTGTCAAACTTCAGGACATACCAAAGATTCTTGTCGAATTGAGGATCGGCGACAAGAAGTGAAACTCATTCAATCCAGATGTTTCTACGATTTGTGCAAGGAATATGATTCACATACCACAAATGATTGCCCATACAATCTGAAAAATAAGAAGGCAAGATGGTGTCAAATTTGTGAAGTGAATACACATACAATTGAAGATTGTCATCTAAACCTGAAAAATCGACAAAATTATCATGCAGTGTAACAAACGAATTATGTCGAACAACATCACGATAGAAATACAACAAACGACATATTCGAGAGAAATGATGGAAGAAATAATTGGTACAATCCAAAAAAGAATGACAGATACCCAAGGTATAATGACCATCGGTATGATCGATGATATGACGGCTACAATAGACGAGGTGGATACCAGAGTCACGGTCGTGGCAGTGGAGGTCGAGGCATTCGATCTGGTCAACCTGATGCATGTTTTACATGTTTCAGTGAGAATCATCGGCATGCAGAATGTCCTTATAAGGAAAGAACTGATCTTAAATTTTGTACAAAGTGTGGGGTAGGCGATCACTATTTAGAGGATTTCCCTACCATGATTGAGAAAATAAATAATAAAAAGAATGTTCATGTTTTATCTTGTATTCAAAAAAATGATGTGCTTCATACGAAAAACTTGCAAATTGTAACTAGGCAAGGCACTTACATTGGTCAAGATAAACCACAGATAAGTAGAATTGTCGATAAAGAGGATTACCCAAATCCTATAAAACAAAAATCTGTGTACAAAGATGCATTCGACATATTTTATGAATTAGAAGCACATGAAGATGTCAAAGAAAACCAACAGGAAGTTCTAAATGAATTGCTCAGATTAATTTCAAACGAGGAAGCTGCAGGAAAAATGATTGACCTGTTACATAAATTAAAACATAAACATGTTGAGCAAAGACAAACTAAAAACATTTTCTGACTAAAACAAAAAGAGAAAAATGATGTTGATCCATTAGTCGACCTCGACATAAATGGATATCATGTATGACAAGTCATACTGGATTTTGGATCCCAAGTGAATATCATGACTCGTGATACCTGGGACCAACTTGGTCAACCTCAACTGCAAGAATCAGGCATCTATTTAAAGCTCACAGATCAGGGATTAATTGAGCCGATTGGAGTATGTAAAGGAGTTGAAACTTCTATTAAAGGCATTATGACTAAAGTAGATTTCGAGATCATCACTGCAAAGGATGATGGGAGTTCTTTCCCCGCATTGGTCGGTCGACCATGGGGTCGAAAGATGAAGGCCTAGATTTCCTTAGACAAAAGTCATATTAAGATGAAAGGCAATGGGCAGAAGGTTATCATTCCAATCTTCCCATCTCAGGGAGAATCTTGGTCGGAACCTACAGAAATCGATAATGATGTTCGATAGCTTTACCGGATAGACAACAATGAAGATTGCATTGAGCCAAATACCCAAGGAGAACTTCATCTCAGAGATCCTATCTCGCTCAGATACAATTCTGATGCAGAACTCTATGACTGGCAAATACAGAATTACGATTTGCATGCGAAAGAATGCTGGACTGTGGAAGCCATATCAAAGAAGCAAATAAAGAAGTGTCTCTCAGTATCTTACACACCGAAGATATTCGAACGAAAAATGCGAGCATACTTAACACTTGTTCCAGAAAAAAATGAACAAAATGGTAGCTCGACATTAAGATACAAAGAAAGTGATTCACTTGATGTTCATGTCGAACAAGTATCAAAACATGTCGGAGAGCAAGGATGACTACAAAGTTTGGTAGAGACATTTACTGGTCAAGCTACGAGATGGTGGGACACTCATCAATTGAAACTCCAAAATTGGAATACTGCATCAACATCTTTCATAAAAATGTTTGGAGGAAGAAAATTTACAACTCAGGCTGACATTCCCTTGTTTACACAAGGACAAAACCCTGAAGCTCACATCGGCTGTTGTGAAAAAGAATGGAGAAAATTAAGCTATAAAGATGAAAGAAAATGGCCTCACCTCTTCCCTAGAACACTTGATGATCTACCTAACAAATGGTACAAGATGGAAGAAGCAAGAGGAGAAACTTTCTTTTGGAAAGACTTAAAAGAAAATTTTATTAAGGATTTCCAGTTTTCTCCGCAGGATGAGAGAATGGTCGAAGGAAGTAAAAGCATCAAATAATTTCTGCACCCAACATAAACTTTAACACTTGTAGACAAGCAGAATATTATGCACCCACCTAACACCTGCTACAATATAAAGTCGTCAGAAAACCAACATTCGATAAGACTGAGCCTAGAAATAGAGAGGTCAGTCGGGAAAAGCTTTCAATGGAGAAAGGATCATCCCAACGTGTCAAAGACCTTAAGAACAATCTTTAGCACAGAGATTGTCGAAAAAGAGGAACCCGAAAGATTGTCAGAAAAAGACTTTCCACCAACTTTAACACAAATCAAAGAAGGTCAAAGACAGATAAGTAACAGTTGTGCACCAGAATGGATGGATGCGAATATTAAAACAAAGGAAGTAGATATTTCAAATGATGACCGACCGAAAATGGCAAATATTGGCGATTACTAGAGTGAGGAACAAACAACGGATATTTCCAGTATACTTAAAGAATTTTAAGACGTCTTTGCTTGAGATTATAGGGACTTGAAAGGACTTGTACAGTAAATGGGAGAGATGAAAATTGATATTAAACCAGACGCCAGGCCTGTAAAGAAAAGACCCTACAAACTTGCTCACAAATATAAGGATATTGTCAAAAAGGAGATTGATAGCATGCTCACAGCAGGAATCATATATCCTATCGACCAGTCAGAGTGGGCGAGCCCAATGGTCGTTCAGCCAAAGAAATAAGATCCGACACGACTACGAATCTGTGTCAACTTCCGAGAGCTGAATAAGGTAACACTCATAGATCCCTTTCCAACCCCGTTCGTAGATGAAATTATCAATGAAGTTGCAGGGAATGAGTGCTATTCTTTCACGGATGGATTCTCAGGGTACAACCAAGTACCTATTGCGAAGGAAGATCAGAAAAAGACAACATTCATGTGCGAATTTGGGTCATTTGCATACAAAGTTATGCCCTTCGGTCTGGAGAATGCACCTGCGGTCTTCTCAAGAATTGTCGTCAAAGCATTTCAAGAATATATCTACAAAACCATGGCTGTATACTTTGATGATTGGAAAATCTATACAATGCTGAAAGATCATTGCAAGCGGCTTCGATTGATTTTGGAATGATGTCGACAGATACAACTATCGCTGAATATTAAAAAGTGCATCTTCGTGACACCCATCAGCATATTATTAGGCCATGCATTTTGCAAAGAAGGAATCAAGGTGGATTACGTGAAGACCAATATTATCCTCGACCTAAAGCCCCCAGTTAATCCGAAACAAGTACGAATCCTATTGGGTCATACCAGATATTACAGGAAGTTTATCAGACACTATTCCAATATGACTTATCCTCTTGAAGAATTGCTAATAGAGGATTGAGATTACAGGTGGACGGAAGAATGTGACAATTCATTGAACACAATGAAAAGAAAAATGGTCGAAGCACCCATTCTCCGATTCCCGGATTGGTCAAAGAAATTTCATGTACATATCGACGCATCTAGAATAGCAGTGGGCACCATTCTAACAAAACCCGAAGAAGATGGCATGGATTACCCTAATGCATTCAGCAGTAGGAAATTGAATAAAGTTGAAAGAAATTATTCCATGACTGAAAGGGAAGCATTAGGTATGGTATTCGCACTTCAGAAATACCATCATTATTTATTGGCTAACCCTTTTGTATTTTACACAGATCACCAAGCTTTAAAATATTTAGTCAATAAACCATTACATCATGGGAGGTTATGCCGCTGGATATTACTGTTTCAAGAATTTGAATTTGAAGTAATCATTCGACCTAGTAAATCTAATGTCGGACCTGAACACCTGTCAAGAGTAGACATAGGAGAAGAACCGACAGGAATTGAAGATGACTTACCAGACTCACACTTGTTTTGTATTGAAGCAATCCCTTCAGAACTTGCGGAAATTGCACAATTTCTCAAGGATGGGCAAGCTTTTGAAGGAATGACTGAGAAAAAGAGGAAAATCTTAGCAATGAAAGCAGCCCCTTATACTTTGATCAATGGATTCCTCTACAAACTTGGCTTAGATGATATATTACGTTGATGTGCACTTGAGCATGAACGACATGATATACTTACAGAAGCCCATGCTGTACCAGCAGGAGGACATTATCACGCAGACATAACAGTTAGAAAAATCCTACAGGAAGGACTTTGGTGGTCAACAGTTCATAAAGACTATTGAGATTTTGTACCTAAGTGTGATAAATGTTAGCACATGGTCCGACCACTAACAAGAACAGAAATACCATTGGTCCCAATTAACCCTAGTTGAACATTTGAAATTTGGGTTATCAATTTTATTGGACCATTTCCAGTAGTGGGGAGAAGGAAAGGTGCTCGGTATATTATCACTGTTGTCGAATATGTTACCAATTGGGTAGAAGCAGAACTAGTCGAAACATGTTCAAGCGAAATTACCGCTAAGTTTATTTATGAAAACATGATAACGCGTTTTGGATGCCCCATAACACTAATAAGTGACCAAGGTATGCACTGTTAAATTTTGAGCATTAATTCACAATAATCTAGGATCTTTACTGAGAGAATAACATATACAGTATATCAATGCATAACATCACAATAAGCATGACAAGCATCACAAGAATCAAAAGCATGAGAGACAAGAGACATAGAGTTTTTGTGGGGAAAACCCTAAGGTGAAAAGCCCCACAACTTCCTTAGAGATAGAGAGAGCAATTGCTCACCCAAAGTACAACCAAAATACACTTGAGATAGTCTCCTAGAGTAGATGATCCTCCTCCTCACTAGTGCGCCACTTTCTGAGTGAGAGAAGTGTGTCTTTCCGAATGATCCAAATAGAGATCTCCCAATCTCTATTTATACTTAACATGTTTTCCCAGTTACACTATGGGCCCGACTTGTCTATCTAGATACATCCACAATATAATATATATTTCAAGGCCGACCCCACACATGGTGGTCTAATAACCCATCGGCAAGTACACACACTTGCGACACTTGTCAATCCACATGACAACACTTCCTTATAGAGGAATAACACATCTCAAATAAGGGTACAATAATAATATATGAAATACATAGATGAAATACATTTTGAAGTTACATATACATCAACACTCCCTCTTAACTAAGAAGGTATTTCTCGACACAGATCTGCTAGACAAGTCTTCTTCTCAGGATCATCATCATCGATGCATCGTCATCATCATTGTCAATGCTGCTGCTATCTCAACCAATCTCTGACTCTACTCATCATAGGAAGTTCTACACAGCCAGTCCTTTTTCATACTGGATGTAGGCCCACCACCTGCAGGTCTTCGTCATCACTGGCCATACTGTGGAAATATCAGGACTTATTACGTGCATCACAAAACCTTAAAAGAGTCTCTTGACTAGCAAGAACCCTAAAGAGCATTTGAGTCCTTTTTCATCCTGTCCAGATTTCCAGGGCTTATTACATGTGACCCCACCACAAAACCTCGAAAGAGAATCCTAGAACTGATTATGAGCACAAGGCTCAACCTATCGGATCTCCTAGGGCACAAATTACATGTGGTCACCACAAAACCTCGAAAGAGCATCCCAGGACTGATTACGAGCACAAGACTCAACCTATCGGATCTCCCAGGGCACAAATTACATGTGGTCATGGAAAAATCTCGAAAGAGCATCCCAGGACTGATTATGAGCACAAGGCTCAACCTATCGGATCTCCCAGGGCACAAATTACATGCCATAGGACAAAACCTCAAAAGCGCATCTGCTAGATATCCCAGGGCACAAATTACATGCCATCGAAAAAACCTCGAAAGACTATCTACAGATCTCCCAGGGAACAAATTATATGTCCTCCCAAGTAAAACCTTGAAAGAGCATTTTCCAGATATCCCAGGGTACAAATTACATGCCATAGGCAAAACCTCGAAAGACTATCTGCAAATCTCCCAGGGCACAAATTACATGCTTATCTGCACAACCTGTTCTATGGCCACATAGTATCAACCTGATACTCACCATACATCATCCTGATGTACACATGATCATCCTGATCATCATCACTACAACATCCTACTGCATGTCATCTGGAACAACATCCTGAAGCTCGTCATCCATGATCATCCTGATCATACAATGCATTTCTGATGCATACCAAGTATCTACCTGATACATATCATCATACATGATCCACTTGATCATACAGTGTATCCACCTGATACAAATATAAATACATGATACATATCAACATACATGATCTACCTGATCATACAATGTATCCACCTGATACATATACAGATACATGGTCCAAGCATCCAACATGATGCATATACAAAATACATACACATGATCCAACCGATCATATCTAACATCCAACATGATGTGTACATAAATATAAATATAAATGATCCAACTGAACATATCCAGCATCCAACATGATGCATACATACATATATAAATGATCCAACTGATCATACAAAGCAAAAACCAGAACATCATCCTGATGCTCATCATCCAACGCTTACATCCACGGCCATGTGAAGGATCCTCCTTCCAACATGCTTGGAATGGCTTCAGCAAATGTGTCCATCACTTCTTCCTCGAAGTGTCATCAATCTGAAGAACACCAAGCCTCTCCTTGAAGTACTCGAACTTCACCTTGGCTAGTGGCTTCGTCAGCACATCTGCAATCTACTCGTCCGTCGCAACGTACAAGAGCTTCACAGCTCCTCTCTGCACCATATCCTTGATATAGTGATATTTGATCTCTATGTGTTTCGACCTGTCATGAAACACTGGGTTCTTGGACGGCTTCACACAACTCTGGTTATCACAAAAGATACCAGTAGCATCCAACGAGAGATCAAATAACTCAGACAGTAGCTTCCGTAGCCATACTGCCTCACAACTAGCTGAACAGGCTACAACATACTCTGCCTCAGCTATACTCAGTGCTACGCAGGACTGCTTCCTGCTAAACCAAGAGATCACACCTGATCCCATACTGAAGCAACACCCATATGTGCTCTTCCTATCTGCAGCAATGCCAACCTAATCTGAGTCAACATAACCCTGAAGGTTAAACTTTTGATTCGCTTCATACTTGAGCCCATAATCCACTGTACCCTTCAGGTACCTCAGGTCATGCTTTACAGCAACCAGGTGAACACTCCTCAGATCCGTCACGAACTGGCTCAATGTGTTCACTGCAAAGTAAATATCTGGTCTTGTGTTCATCAGGTACATGAAGGACCCAATCATCTTACGCTACATAGAGACATCAACCAGCTCAGATGAAGCATCACATAGAAGCTTTAGATTCGATGCCATGGGTGTGGCCATGGCCTTGCAATCCATCATCCCAAATCTCTTTAGGATATCTACTGTGTACTTCCCTTGACCAAGGAAGATCCCACCTGCACTCTGCCACACCTCCATACCTAGGAAATAATGCATCATTCCCAAATCTTTCATATCGAACTTAGCAGCAAGCTTCCTCTTAGTATCTGCAATCAATCTGTCATCTCCTATTACAAATAAGTCATCCACGTACAGAAGTAGAATCACAAGATTTCCTTCCTCAACCTTGTAGTAAAGGTTGGAATCCGATTTACTCTTAGTAAAGCCCAAGCTAGATGGGAAACTGTCCATCCTACCATACCAAGTTCTGGGGGCTTGCTTCAAGCCATACAAGGCTTTCTTCAATCTGCACACATATGAATCCATGTCATGTATTTCAAAGCCGAGTGGCTGCTCCACATATGCTTCCTCTTCAACTACACCATTCAAGAAAGCAGTCTTGACATCCATCTGGTGTATTTTCCATTTCATTACTGCAGCCAGGGAAAGTACTGTTCTGATGGAAGTATACCTGGCTACAGATGCAAAAGTTTCTTCATAATCTATTCCCTCTTTCTGAGAGAAGCCATGAGCTACGAATCTTGCTTGGATTTCTCTACACTGCCATCTGCAGCATGCTTGATTTTGTAGATCCATTTGGAAGTCACAACAGACTTCTCTTTAGGTCTTGGGACAACATCCCAAACATCATTTTTCATTATTGATTGGTATTCCTCAACCATAGCATCCTTCCATTCTTTCTTTTCCGCTACTTCTTCATAACTGGAAGGTTCTTTGTTCATAATGTCACAGAGTAAAGCAACATAGCTGGTATGTGATCTGGTTCTTTTCTTTGCTCTGTGTTCTTCTTCTGGAATGCCAAAAGTTTCTGCATCTTGAATGAGCTCTCTAGCCCATGTAGGTTTCCTCTTGTGAGAGTTATCCTCACGGGGTGGATCTACAGGTTCTTGCGGATCTTCAAACTCATGAACAACTTCTAGAATTGCTTCAGTCATGGTAGTGTCTTGAAATCTAGTTTCCTTAGGTTCTTCATAAACTTCGATAGGTGCCTTCCTTGATTTGATGAATGCCGAGTTTTCATCAAATGTTACATCCCTGCTGACATCAATCTTCTTGAACCCTGGAAAGTATATTCTGTAAGCCTTCGAGCTTTCACTGTAACCCACAAATATACCCTTCTTTCCTGAAGGATCTAGTTTGGTCCTCTTCTCCTTTGGGACATGAGTGTATACTAGACAACCAAATATTCTGAGATGGCTGACTTCAGGTTTCTTACCAGAAAGGACCTCTTCTGGAGTTTTGTTGTCCAATATCTTGTGGGGTGTTCTGTTTTGCACATATACAACTGTTCTAGCTGCTTCTTCTCATAGATGCATAGGTAGATCCTGGTCATGCAGCATTGCCCTTGCTGCTTCCATGATTGTTCCATTCTTCCTTTCTGCAACTCCATTCTGTTGAGGATTATAAGGAGCAGTTAATTCCCTCTTAATCCCTGAATCAGTGCAAAGCTTCTTGAAGTCACCTGAGGTGAATTCTCCACCATTGTCGGATCTGAATGTTTTGATCTTCTTATCAGTTTGATTCTCCATCAAGGTTTTGAATTCCTTGAACTTATCAAATACCTCATCTTTGTTCTTCAAAAATTATACCCAAGTCTTCCTGGAGAAGTCATCAATAAACAAGACATAGTAAACATACCCACTCAAAGAACTGGATGACATAGGACCACATACATTTGAGTGGATGATTTCTAGGATATCTTTTGCCTTGCTTTCATTGCTTGGGAAAGCCTTCTTAATGTTCTTACCTTTTGCATATCCTTTGCAGACACCTTCATTTTTGGTCTTGATTTCAGGAAGACCCTCTACAGCCTTGCTTGCAATTGGAAGTGCCCTATAGTGCATATGAGCAAGTCTTCTATGCCAAAGTTCACTTGGCTCCATAGATTCATGCACCATGGCATGTTCAGGTTGTCCCTTCAATTTATACAAACCTCCCTCTTGCTCTCCAATCACTACTGCATCATCTATGGTCTTTCCCTTTGGCCACATGCAACCCTCATACCTTTTGCATCCAATGCAGAGATGGATAGTAAGTTCTTCTTGAGCCCAGGTACATAAAGGACTTCTTTCATCTTCAAATATTTTCCAGAATCTAGGTTGTAGGAGGCTTCACCACTTCCTTTGATTGGGTATTGATAATCATCCCCAAGTTTCACTTTATGGGGTGATTCATGTTTAGACAGATTTACAAAAGATTCTTTAAACCCAGTCATGTGTTTGGAAGCTCCACTGTCAATCAACCAATCATTACAAACATGGGAGATAGTACCTGTGAGAGCGGAAATTAGAACATACTCTTCTTCACTTGATGAGTCATCATCACTATCACTTTCTGCCATAGCCTTCTTCTTTGGGGGTTCATCATCTTCGGCAGTATGAGCATGATATCTTCTTTTGTTATTCTTGTTGTTGTTGTTGTTGAAGTTGTTGTTGTCTTTCTTCTTCTTGGGACAATCTGAAGCAAAGTGTCCCTTCTCATTGCAATTGAAGCATCTAAGATCTTTCTTATCTTTATGATAATGGTGGTGTGAGAATTTCCTGTTATGAGATGATTCCTTCTTGGACTTGCCTTTCCTGGCATGTGCTGTGAGAGCTTGATCTTCATTTCCCATCTTTTCTTTTCGGGCCACAAGCCTAGCTTCTTCTTGAGAGCATTCTTCCCGCAATCTGTTGAAGGAGATCAACTTCTTCCTTGCACAAGTTCCTTGAATAAAGGAATCCCATGACCTGGGTAGGCCATTTAGAGTGGTCATCACCACTTCACCATTCTCCACCATTTCATCCACTGCTTCTAGTTGTTCCTTGATCTAGGATACCCTTGAAAAATAAGATTGAATGGTTTCTCCATTCTGAAACTTTACTCCTTTCAATTGGTTCCGTAGGGTCATCTTCCAATTTATATTCTTCCCTTCAAATAGCTTGGTCAAAGAGTCAAACATCTCCTTGGGTGTCTTTAGAGAAGACACATGGGGTATGATATGGTCTTTGATAGAATCAACAATGATTCTCTTTGCTTTGACCAAGTTCTTCTTATGCAATACCTTAGCCTCTTCATCCTCTGGGATAGGGATGTCTTCTTTTACATATGAGTCCAACTCATTCTCTTCCAGGATCAACCCAATCCTTTACTTCCAAGCTCGGAAGTTATCAGATCCTTCAAGCTTATCCTCAAGCTTGGTGTGGTGAGACATCTTAAAGAGTACTTCAAATGGAAATAGAAAAGATTTAGGTCTTACGACTTGAAATGTTGAAAACTGGATCTGGTCCTGGATTAGGGTTTGTCGAAAAAACCCTAAAAATTCAAAATGTGAATTTCAACTTTCTGAAAGGATAGAAAGATGCGCCTTGATGAGCTAATTAGCTTGGTGCATTCAGAATTTGAGATCAGCAAATCTTTACCCTTCATATTTTCCTTTTTGTCCTCCCAGGTTCACTAGGGAGAGCCCTGAATTAGGGTTTGAGTTTCCCGAAGATCTACCTAGCCAAAAATCTCGATCCAAAGCTCTAAACTTTGATTTTTGCAAGGATCTTCCAGCTATGTCTTCAGATTTCAGATATTCCTATTTTTGTGGAAACCCTAATTTTTAGGGTCAAATCTGAAAATGCTTAGAATTGAATTCTGATTGGACAAATAGATTCTCCTTGATGAGTAGAGTCAATCGACTATACTGCTTTTCCAAAATCTGTGGAGAGAAACCCAATAAACAAGAAACTCAAGTTTCTGTCACTTCAAAATGTCTTCTTCTCAGGTTAGCTCTGATACCATGTTAAATTTTGAGCATTAATTCACAATACTCTAGGATCTTTACTGAGAGAATAACATATACAACATATCAATGCATAAAAATCACAATAAGCATGATAAGCATCACAAGAATCAAAAGCATGAGAGACAAGAGACATAGAGTTTCTGTGGAGAAAACCCTAAGGTGAAAAACCCCACAACTTCCTCAGAGATAGAGAGAGCAATGGCTCAACCAAAGTACAACCAAAATACACTTGAGATAGTCTCCTAGAGTAGTTGATCCTCCTCCTCACTAGTGCGCCACTTTCTGAGTGAGAGAAGTGTGTATTTTCGAATGATCCAAATAGAGATCTCCCGATCTCTATTTATACTTAACCTGTTTTCCCAGTTACACTATGGGGCCGACTTGTCTATCTAGATACATCCACAATATAATATATATTTCATGGTCGACCCCACACATGGTGGTCTAATAACCCATCGGCAAGTATACACACTTGCGACACTTGTCAATCCACATGACGACACTTCCTTATAGAGGAATAACACATCTCTAATAAGGATACAATAAATATATATGAAATACATTCTGAAGTTACATATACATCAAGATGCACTTCGTATGTAAAACCATTGAAGCGCTGACTAAGGAATTTGCAGTCGATCATAGAATAAGCACAGCATACCATCCTCAGTCAAATGGCGCCATAGAATCGTTCAATAAAACAATTACAAAAGGACTAACGAAAATATGCAACATAGAGAAAGATGATTGGGACGACAAAATACCTGCTGTTCTCTGGGCATATAGAACAACATAAAAAATAACAACACGTTAGACACCATTCTCACTTGTCTATGGAAAAGAAGCAGTCGTCCCATTACACTTTCGACGACAGGTACCGACCATTGCAACAACTTTACATATCGACGTCGAAGATACTCGATAAGAATGGCTACTCCAACTGTCGAAGCTAGATGAAAGTCGACAGCTAGCGATAGAATATCAGCGAGTGCAAAAATGACAACAGAAAGCATGGCATGATAGAAATATCAAGCAGAAAAATCTGTCAGTTGGGGATTTAGCACTCCTTTATAATAGTCGAGTAAAAGGAAAACCGAAAAAGCTGCATATAGAATGGATGGGACCCTATATCATTGAAATGTTAAACCCTAATGGATCAGTCTGATTGAAAACGTTACAAGGAAATATTTTCAAGAAAGCGGTAAATGGCACTCGACTTAAAAGGTATAAATCATGAATATTCGAAAAAAAAAGAAAAAAGAAAAGAGAAAACGGTTAGAAATAACTGAATGAGAGTGCTATACGAAATCAAGTAAATACAACAAAACACGTCAAAAGCAGAAATGATGAGAGAATGGCAGAAGAAGGATGGAAAAAGCAGAGAAAGAAGTTCGACGCACATCCATCGATATTATAGGCACCGACAAGAACATCGACGATTTGTAGAGGAAAATCTGGCACGGTAGAAGCATTGGAGCTCGGACCGACCAAACCCAATTAGAGAAGCCCGTCGACATGACACATTGAACGAGGTGTCGCAGCACCATGATGACAAAGAAATAAAGGCTAAAGATACCCGCGATGCCAGAAGTAATGCATTTAACGAAGCACCGATATCCAGTTAGTCTAATTTAATAACCCCATCATATCAACCATTAATACGGGCCTCTATGTCTTGTTCACCCGTGCTGAGTAACTCCACCATAAATCCAGAGCTTGAGGATTCTTGGCTACTCTTTTTCTGAGAACTTGAACTCCAAGAAACATAATTCCCTGACTCCGCTAAAGCCAATTTCACAATCTTAAACCCTGAATCCGCCATGGCTCCCAGAAAAACTTTGACAGCTAGCAGAGCCACTGCGACGACAATTAGAGAACTGGAGAAAGAGAAAACACCACTGGAAACAAGACTCCAGTTGATTCAGAATGCAAAGGCAATAGAACCTTCCTGGAAGAAAGCATGGAATAGCACTCAAGATTGGGGGAAGGAACTAGATGCCCATTGGAGGGAGGAAGCGTGGCATTTGCAGACAGCCACAATTCTGCATTACCTGAAGGCACCTTTGTTGGATAATTTTGGAGGACTGAAAGAATTCATTGCACAATTCATCGTTAGCAAGTACCACAATGGAAAGCTTTATTTCGATGTCCCAGTCGACATCAATGGTGAAATAATCCACAAAATAACTGGCCTTTCACACAACGGAGATGCCGTACCAACAAGCTCAGGAGTAGACTTGATCGACAAGTTTATTGATACTCCTACCGGAAAGAACTCACGAGGCATAGTCGTGAAACAGATTGTATTCGAAAATTACAAACCTATTGCCAAAATTGTCTCACATGCACTTTCACAGAAAGGCAGGGGGTGATACTTGAAGACCGAAATGCTAGAATCTGTCAAGAATATGGCCATGAACGGCAAAGTATACAACTGGGCAGACTTCCTGGCCAACATTCTTAAATATACATGCCATAAATTTCAGGAGGAGGGAGCTAGCATCCGCTACCCATTTGTACTCATTTGGATTGCTATGACCCACCTTCAACCAAAAGGAAACAAGGATTTTACCAAAGACCGACTCGTCCTTATGGAAAATTTTCATTTCTTTGCACCTCGAGCAAGCTGATATGGACCTACAACAGCCAAACTTTGGCTAGAAGCATGGTTTATCGACCTTAAAGAAATAGCGACAAGATGGAGGGTACCATAGAACGTTCATCAAAGTCTGCCCTCGACAACGCACATCCAACTATCTTTGGATGACATAGTAGTATGGTACATGGAGGGAGCAGTAGGTCCAGCAAAATGGTTCGACTATTACCCTTCCGTAAGCAAATTTTTCACAGAGCTAAGCCGCCAGTCTAATGAAGTATTACCCATCCCAGCAAAAGCAAGGAAAACCAACTTCAAATATGTTGAGCCTCTCTCTGATATGGAACAAGAAGAAGCATACGAAAGTCAGTTGTACATGAACACTTTCAACTATCAACCCGAGCCAGTACCTAACCCTAAGGTGTTAGCACTGACCCAGGCCCCTCACACAGAACCAGCAGAGGCCGGAGATCGTTCAGACAGCAGCATAGAGTCCAATCCAGAACATCTTCTAACAAATGATAATATACAGAAGGTAGCAACTGAAATTGTCACAGCTCGACAGAACCGAGTAACATTGACCAAGAGAAAAGGGAAAAGACAAGTAACATTTCAAGAACCTTCAGTAGCATATGAGATCGATCTATATGACACTGCTACCCAAATCCTTGAAGATGCAGCCAATAACAAACTACCAGTCGAAGATCAATTCAGAAAATTCTTAGAAATAGATAAGTATCCATCTTCCCAAATTATTGTTAACAAACCCAAAATTTTAGTCGAACCTGATATCGACCTAACTATCCAATCCCCTTCTCATTCCTCAACTGCAGTATAAGAAGAAAGAAATCTATTAGCATTACCTGCTCCTCCTAACACAGCAGACAACGCTTTGAATACATTCATTGCAAACCTTCCGATACTTTGTCCCAATTGGCGCGAGATAGTCATCCAAAAACCAGTTTTTGCCTCTCCGTCTACTGTCCCAGTTAACTTAGCTCCCCCTGACACCATTCAAACCGTAAGTTTACCTTCACCATCATCAGTTCCAAAAATTGTCGGTCACATGAAAACCCATCATATCAGAAATACTGACCCATAAAATCTAGTATATGCACAACAAATAGGTGTCTATACCCCTCTTCCAGTTATTTCACTCCCACAACAAATGAATCCACCTCAAGCAAATATCATTCAAAAGGAAAATCCCCAAGCCATGAGTTCCCATGTCAAGTACACAGTTAAGTCTAGTCTAGTTAATTCGGATCCGCTCGACAGTACCATTTCATCGAGTCCAAATCTGACATCTGTCGACCTACCATCACTCCCGGTAAACCAGTCGATTCCCCCTATCGACGAATCCAAGTCTAGTCCAGTTACACAGCATCACAACAAAGAAGCAATCACGACAGAAGCAAATAAATCCGCTTCTACTCTAACCAAGGAATCAGTTGCAACTCAAGAAAATGCAGCTGACACGACAAGACCATCAGAGCACACAAATACTCCAGATATCAGTACAAGCAATGTGGACATCTCTAGCATACCAGCAAAAATTCGACCAAATACCAAAGATGCGGAACATGAGACTCCAGTCATCATAGCAGCAGTACCCAATACACAAAGTCAGACAAAACAAGCTGTTGCCAGCACACAAGCAGTCATCGACAGGAACCCAGCAACAGAAGGAAAAGATAAGGGCCCATAACAGCAAATTTGAAGCAAAGAAAAAGAAAAGAGTAGCCATAGGAAGCACAAAGAGAAGAAGCGCAAAGAAAGAGAATTGCAGCAACAAATGCAAATGTAGCAAACATAGTTAAAACAATCAGATAATACTCTTTCAGTATACTTAGACCAATTCGGAGCTGCCACAAGCTATCAACCACAGTTGGCATCCCAAGAAGAACTTGATCTACTTGAAGATGCAGTCTTCAGAGTGCAAAAGTACCACCGACACGAGTCAGAGGAACAAATACTGCAGCTTCAGGAAGAAAAGACTACATTCCTCGCTAAATGTGAAAATTTAGTGCAACAAGTTATCATGCTCCTAGCCAGTTCAGACACGACATCACCTCTTGATCAAGCATATCACTTATTCGAGTCTGTCGTGTCGATGCTACAGTTTGAACTTCTCAAGCAACAGCAGGATCAAGCTGTCGAGGTAGCTACCCTCATGACAAATCAGTTTACAACCTTTTCAGAAGCTCTCAAAGTACTCAAGCAATACGATAATCAAGCAGAAAAACTTGTAGCCATTCTGAACAATTGGTATGTATATTATGGCGATGTCTATAAAGATCTTCAGAAAACAAGAACATTGCTAAGCAAGCTTCAGCACTAGCGCTTGACTACAGATGAATCCCTTATTGAAAAACTTGATAGCCAAATCATCATGGAAAACAAGAAATTGGATAAATTAGAGAAACAAGAAGTTCAGTGGATGTCACAAGCCCAAGGAGGCCTCAACAAACTTGGAGAAATTCATCCCCGATTCCATCAGTTACTTGCTACTGCAGACAAAAACATTAAGACATTTGGTCCCGAAATGATCCACTTGCAGGCTACATCCACTCATGACAAGATGGAAAACTTGTCGAACCTCACAACTCTGACCATAGACATCCAAAAGCTGCTACGAACTTGGGAAGAGTTCCAGCACCACCTCTCTGTCTTTGCTGAAGTTATTCTTGAAGCCTATCTCCAGATACTTGATGCTATTGATTCCAGTGTTGCTTCGGCATAACCGTCTGTATAACTCTTTTTGAGATTTTGATCTCTCCATTTCTTCGGGACGAAGAAATATTTTGAGGTGGGGGAGATGTTGGAGGGGCCTACGTCGGCTTGTCGACTAGGCCCTCTGCTCAACCACTCTGCAGCACATGTCGACAGGTCACGTAGACTAGTATAGGTTGGGTTGGTTGGATAAATCGACAAATGGTTATCTAATTGTATTTACATATATATATATAGGCTGGTGAGTCGATGTACTAGTTAAGATTGGTTCTAAGACTATATTCTGCTCTTGCTGGCTAATATAAAGGCTTGTGTTCTCTCTATCTGTCTCGTCTCTTGTATCTATCTCATTGTGTATGTTTGCTTATATTATGTAATGTGTCTATGGAAACCTCATGAACCCTGGGACTACAACAAATACCGAAAGGTTTTTTTAAGAAACTAGCATTCAATCTTAATATGAGTGTTGCACAAAATTATAGCATAGTTGTAGATTTGGCTCAAGCTCCTTATGGGATGTCTACGCATAAGGTCCTCCATACTTGTCCAAATAAAAGGAATACCTTAATTTAAGCTTTAGGGGCTCTCGATCCTGTAGATAGTCAAGTGGTCACTTTCGATTTTGATAATTGGAAGCCTCGTTTACCCTACCATGAGGATTTTCATATTCAAGTTAGATTTGGAAACACTAAAATTCATCGGACAGTTGTAGACGAGGGTGCCTTCACACGTGTCATGTCATTATCATGCTGGAAGGATTTAGGATCACCTGATGCAGTTCCTCCAGTCACCATGTTAAAATATTTTAACGACCATCTTTTTAAACCTCAAGGGATTATCCAAGATTTTCCAATAGAGCTAGGGGGAAAAGTAGTTAAAGTGGATGTGGAAGTGGTTGATTAAACCCAATTTATTACAATTATTACTAGCGAGAAATTGGACTCAAGCTATGATGGCAGTAGTCTCTTCGATCTTTCATGTCATCAAGTTTCCACTTGAAGGAAAAATCATAACACTTAACTAACTACCCTTAAATAGTAATGAGTCCAATAAGGATCATGGATCCAATATTCCCTTAGTTTCCCATTCCGCGATGAGTTGTGAAAAAAATGGTCTGGGGATGTATCCTTCATTAATGGGAAATTTTAATCTCCCCCCACCTAATTTGCACACTTATGCATCACCTATGCATACAATTTTCATTGTTGCCACACTTTCCACAAATAAGGAGTTTCAATTTAAGTCTTCAAACTTTAAGAACCCTTGGAAGTGTTCATCCTTTGAAGTTGAGTGTAATCAATTCAACCAACCTTTATATCCCTTAGGTAAAATTTCTACTGAGAAGAAGCCTCTGAATTCATGCTTACCTTCTCGGGACTTGGTATGGATAGTTGACTAGGTGACACCTCCATCTGAATGTTTGGATATGTGTTTTATCTGGGATGATATACTTCCTTCTGATGAAGTTTTCCTAGAGTCTATAATGTAGTCTTCCATTCATTTGGATGTTGATCCAGTTTCATTTATGTCCAACCTCTATTTGAATTTGGAGTATGATCTTCCTATTCTTGAGTCTTTGGACTCTCCCATAGACTCGCAAATCGGTGTTCAAATTGATTTCTATTCTACTTCTAGAATTTTCAACTCCCATGATGACAAATTTGTTCCTGTGGATTCCATCACGTTCTTCAACTTTGATCTTCATCTTGAAGTTGATATTGTTGATTGTAAGATCTCAATCATTGGTACTATAAAGTCTTCATTAGTTATCTCTACCTATTGTATGCCTATTGTTGATAATAGTGAAGTTGAAAGTATTTCTACCACAATGACTTGTATCAGATTTTTCTTTACATATGTTTTAGATATGATCTTGGTACTAATGTTTGTTGGAGACAAGATTCTTATCTGGACTCATACTTGCTTACTGGTCCTTTTCAATATATTGTTTGACCATGTCAGGTTTATTCAGAACCTTGCATATAGGTTTAGGATTCCCCACTGTTATGATGCATTTGAACCTTTTTCCATCTGAATTCACCATAGGGTCGAACCTGTTGGATATTGGTGTGTTATCCATTTCTATATGCATTCTGCACCAGTCCAGTAGCAGAACCTACCTAACATTGTTCACCCTAGTCAGCACCCTTATGCCATTTTGGTGCCCATGCTGAGTTTTTATCACAGGCTTGAGATCCTTTCTATATTTACCATGACTTTGAGAAGAAGCTTCATTCTTTCTTCCTCATATATTTTTGGACATTCCTTATAAGGATCCCATTTTTGTGTTTAAGTCACATGTGCATTTATTTTGATCCCACTTGCGCTAATGATCTTGATGTCGGCTTCAATGCTTTAAGCTCGTTATATAATCCTCCATCTCTGATCTCATTTCCGTTAAGCTATGTATCACTTTTCCTTTGTGATTTCACATCCTTTACCTCAAGGAGACACACCCTAAGTGTCCGTATCTTGCTTATGTTCCTTGCATTATGCATAGTTTTGTTCCATGTGCTTGGAACTAGTCCCGCATGTCCTTGACACTCGTCTCCTCCCATTATGAGAATTCTTCCATCTTTCCTTCGAGATCATTAAAAATAGTAAGGAGGTTATGAGCATTCTTCCATCTCTCCTTCGAGCTCGCTAAAAATAGTAAGGAGGTCATGATTTTACTTTTTTCTGGCTCGTTAAACCTTTACATAAAATATTTTTATGGAGTCCTCTTTAATCTCTTTTCAGACTCCTTAAATAGGAAAATATTTATGAGTCAACTTATTTATTTCATACTCGTTAAATTACTTGAAAGGTCGTCTCTACGGCATAAGTTTAACCCTTTTCCAGACCGTTTGGGCCATATACGAAAAATGAATACTCTAGTCATACTTGGATAGAAGAGTTCTCTCTCGCATTGTTTTACCCTTTTTCGGGTGAGGAGACTAACTTTAAGAAAAGGACCTTTTGGATTCTTCTTTAGGATTTTCAGACTCTTGAAATATGAAAACACCAACGAGCATCTATGAACTTGGGCTCGATGTAAAATCCACGAGAGGGTGGATAGAGTTCTTGTTTAAGTTTTTCAAACTCTTTAAATATGAAAACACTTGCGAGCATGAACAAGTCCAGGATCGATATTAAAATCCACGGATCAATATCTTATCAAGTATTAGTCTATCTTTTCTTAAAACTCATAAAACTAAGAAGAAATTCTTGAGTTTCCCTTCCATGGACTCATAAAATTACACATGGTTGGATCTTTATAAAGCATGCTTTAGTTCTTTGTCAAGCTCGTTAAAAAATGAAAAGGTACCAAAAGAAGAGAAAAGGGAAGGGAAGAGTGTTAAATATCTTTCAATATAATGGCAGCAAGTCAACTATGTTCTTGAACAAAGCACATGTTTTGAGTGTATCAAACAAGTTGGTTTCTAGTTTTGGCCTTAGGATAAACCTGATCTCGGATTTTTTTACTCCTCTGGTTGGTTACTCTTCCAATAATATGGAGAATATGTTAATGTCTCCTACATTACATATTTATATCATGGTCCCTTTTTGTTCAAAGTTCCCTAAGTCACTCTTGTGTCATGCTCATTGTTCAAGGATACAACTTGTGTCAACCATTCTGCAGTTGCCTTGACCTCATGTGTCGGCCATTCCTTGGTGTCAGTATGTTTCATTGTGGGGAACCTCTAGCAATTAAATGATGAAAATGTAAGATATATCAGAAATAGAAGAACATAGTAGAGATTTATTGATTGTAGTCCAATTCGGGGGGGGGGGCCTCCTTTGAGAAAGCACAATACAAATAACTCATGGATTCCTTCATTGGCCTCGACACGTACTTATATACTAAGTCTAAGCTAAACAACTATTACTCCCCATGAATGCGGGATAATACAATATACTCACTGGATGACTTACAAAGAATATGCGTCCAACAACAATATACTAACAATGTGGGATCATACAATATACTGACAGGACGAATTACAAAGCATATGCGTCCAACAACAATATACTAACAAAGTAAAGAGAAGGGTTGATACGGGTTCCTAACATCCCCTCCTCCTTAGAAAAATCTTTGTACTCAAAGCTTTAGATGTGGAAATTGTTGTTGAATCTGAAGGAGTGGTTCCCATGTAGCATCCTCTAGTTTCATTTTGTGCCACTGAATTAATACCTATGTGATGGATCGAGAGAGAAGATGACGAGTGCGCCTATTGAGGATGGCTTTCGGATCCAAAATGATGGATCCTTCATTATCTAGTTTTGGTAAAATAGTTTGTGCTCTGATGTTAGTGCCAAGAAATTTATTTAGACAAGAGACATGAAATACTAGATGAATGCAGGAAGAAGGAGGAAGTTCCAATTTATAAGCAACGAACCCAATCTTCTAAAGAACCTTATATGTCCCATAGAAGTTTGGAGCAAGATTATGATGCCCTTTGAGTTTCAGAGAGGTTTCTTTGTAAGTATGTAGACGAAGAAAAACCATATCACCTGCTTAAAAAGTGTGCTTAGAATGGTGCTGATCGGCTTGTTGTTTCATTTGATTTCTTGCCATGCAAAGATTGTCCTGCAAAATGCAAAGAATCTGATTGCGGGTTCGAAACACCGTGTCAACTTCCTGAACTAGTGAACTACTGGGGGTGTATGGAAGAAGCACTGGTGGTTCTTGATCATAGACTGCTTCATATGGAGTCATTTTAGATGCAGTGTGGTAGGAGGTATTGTACCTCCATTCAGCGAGAGGGATACACTTTTCCCACTAATGCTATTGTTCAGAGGTGAAGCAACAAAGATAAGTTTCCAAACATTTGTTGATAATTTCAGTCTGACCATCTGTTTTGTTAGATTTTCTACTTTAATTCAATATTATCTAGGATCTTTAACTGAAAGAATAACAAGCACAACAAAACACAATAGACACAATAGTTTTCCTTGAGGAAACCATAAAGGATAAAAACTGTTGAAATATTGTAACTTCAAAGAATATTATATTTGTATATTATTTATTCTGGAGATGTTCCATACCTCCGATGTGATTATACTATAAATTCGGAGATGTCTATTCCTCCAAGTTGGTTGTGGTAACTAGGGTTATTAGACCCACCATGTGGGGGTTGGCCCAGTCAGTTATAATGGGGTATTTAACCTAATGGTTAAATACGAGCCTACATGTACTTGTGTAAAATACATATCAGAGTAGTGTATAAATAGAGGAGGTGTGTTCCTCATTTGACACACTCACTCACTTGAGGATAGCACACTTGTGGAGAAGAGGTCTGCTATTGTGGAGGAGGATATCATGTCTCAGGGTT
This sequence comes from Larix kaempferi, assembly GCA_027924585.1. Classification (NCBI taxonomy): domain Eukaryota; kingdom Viridiplantae; phylum Streptophyta; class Pinopsida; order Pinales; family Pinaceae; genus Larix; species Larix kaempferi. Next base: position 13,421,139 of record BSBM01000616.1, on the reverse strand, counting down.
TCATCTTTGTATATTGCTGGTCATCTATATTGAGGAAGCTTTGCTGGGTTTTCTACCCCATGAGGGTTTCCCAGGATAAATCTCTGTCTCTTGTGTTTATGCTATGCTTGTTGTTTCTTCAGTGATCCTGTATATGCTATTATTGTGAAATGGAATGTAATGCTGCTATTTTCTGTCTTAGCATATTGAATTTTAACATGGTATCAGAGCTAAACTGAAGGAAGACAAGGTATGGCACTAACGACACTTGCTTTACTTACGACAATTTGAAGGATAGGGTTTTACATAGCAAAAACCAATCATCGTATAACTTTCACTATAAATCCGTTTTGCCGAAGTTTTCGGATCTGAAATTGTTACAGGGCAAATATTAAATCTCCAGGTACCTTGTGTCCAAAGGACAACCTCTAATTCGTTGTACTTTGTGATTTATGATCTGTACAATATAGGGTTTCTGCCTCTTCCAGATTTGAGTCAAAATCAGGTGACCTTGGGAAAAAGGTCATATCTTGGGCTAGGAAGCTCCAAATGAAATTTCGTAAAAAGTTACAGGTAGTACACACTCTGTACTATCTCAGAAAACGTTTTCAGAGGCCGAAGTTGAACCAGTGACACGTGGAACTCCGTACAAGTTCTCTCTCCTGTTTTATCCCATAAACAGGTCACGTTGCGACACTTGGCATAGCTCTCTCTCAGAGAGTCCAATTGAGGTCAGACCTATCAGGATGGAAAGATAAAAGGTTGAGCTATATCAAGAAAAGTTTTAGGAGGCCGAAGTTCAAACAGTGACACGTGGTATGCCCTACAAGTTCACTCTCCTGTTTTATCCCATAAACAGGTCATGTTGCGACACTTGGCATAACTCTCTCTCAGAAAACCCAATTGAGGTCAGACCTATCAGGATGGAAATATGACAGGTCAGGCTACTGCAGAAAAAGGGTTTCAGACCATGTGGAGCAAAAATTTCAGAGTTATAGCAGAAACAATCAGGTGCATATTTCTGTCAAAACAGAATTATTTTTGGAGCACCTTTATTCATGGCTTCCGGAATTTAGGGTTTCGGAGAAAGTTAGAATTTTTGGAATCGGAGTCCATGGAGGAATGATACTCAGGAAAATCGAAATTAAGAGACCAAGATCGAATTTTTTGGTTGGGTGGAAGACCGGGCTTGATCAAACCCCAGTTCGGGATTTTGATCGGAAAGATGGAAAATTAGGGCTTCAGCAAAAGTTGGAATTTTTGAAGTCTGTAACCACGGCTGGAAGCTCCTAAGAAAAATAAGAGTTTAGAGCCTTGGATCGAACCTTTTGTTTGGGTAGAAGGATGGGATTCATCAAACCCTAGTTCAGGATCCTGTCCAGAAGATCCAGAAGTTTCAAAGGCAATTTTGAGGGGTCAAATTTTGGAAATTCCAAAATTGAAGTATGCTAGTTTGATCAGCTCAGCAAGACATATTCTTTCATCCATTCAGAAGTGTGAAAGTCAAAGATTGAATTTTTAGGGTTTCTCTAGAAAACCCTAATTAAGCTCCAGATCAAGTTTCAGGGGGAGTTGAGGCTAAGGCCTTACATAAGAAGACTACAAGAAGTCTCGACAGGTATGACTTGAGGTTGATGTTGTCTGCTAACAAGGCTCAGGTACATCACAAAAGACAAATCAGATTCCATGACCATGAAAACATGAAGACAAAGACTCATCCATAATCTTTGTTCTACTTACGAGGTATGTTGTACATAACTAAGTAGGTATACTAATCCAGGTATGTTTCCCATGAATCTTACCTTGTGTTAGGATCCCTTATATAAGTATACTTGGTATGATTGGTTATGCTTATTCATAAAGTTAGTAATCAAGGGATTATGCATATTATGTCTTTTATCTTGATTGATGATATGCATGAGTAAAAGAAGACTTCCCTGAAATCTTGAATACTAATGTTTATTAACTATAATCATGACTATACATTCTCAAGATTATTTAGAACTATAATGTTTTGATAATATTTAGAACATACTAATGGGTGTATGTTTGTGTATGAGATCATGAGGATGACACTTGAACATGCACAGTGGTACATAATGAATAGAAGTTCAAAAGACATACAGAAGATCAAGCGGGAGGCAACCACACAAACATAAAAGATAAGTATTTGAGTTGTTATTTGAAATAGTAAATGATATTTCCTGTAATAGGTTGTATGCATATTTGTATTCCTATAATATATCATGCTAAGTGTAAATATTCATAGAACATTGAACAGTATACTACTAATTTGCATATGATTGGTAAGTTGGACAAACATTCCATTGTTGCTTGTCTAGAATGAAACCTCTTTGCTGACATGCTGAGAGTTGTGCACACTCTCGATAGTATGTTCTGGTAGAGATGGAAGGCATCTAGATAGCCACTGTATGCATACAGGATATGGGAAAATGTTGTGCCAAAGTATTGGTCAAGATAGTTGCATAACTATGTAAATGATATCTGTATGCATAATAGGTTATCATGTCAATATGATTTGATGTTTATGTAGTATTACTAATCATATACCTAATTTTGATTTGTAGGAAAAATCATGATGAATGATGAACAAGCGATGGATGTTCAACAAAAGGATTTACAAATCAAACACACTATAGAAGGCTTGTGGCTAGAAGATTCTCTTAGAAAAGAGAAAGAGAATCATGATGAGATGTTTGTTCCAAGAGAAATAGATCATGAAAAGAAAGAAGAAGATGGCTGCAGAAATGAAAAATGAAAGATCTCAGATTGATGCATTACTTCCTAAGTCTGGAAGTATGGAAAGGCTTAGAAGGAATCTTTCTCAACCAAGGTAAGTATGCTGTGAAGTTTCTAAAAAGATTTGATATGTTGGAGTATAAACCATGGCCACTCCCATGGACTCCAACTTGAAGTTGTTAGTTAATGACTCATCGTATTTAGTGGACCTAACCCTATATAGACAAATCATTGGGTCTTTGATGTATTTAACAAATACTAGGCCAGATATATGCTTTGCTGCAAATACCCTAAGTCAGTGTCTAGTAGAACCTAGAAAGGTTCACTTAATAACTACAAAGCATGTAGTGAGGTACCTAAAAGGTACAATAGATTTTGGTCTATATTATCTTGGAGGTCATGAACTCCGTTTACATGGTTACTCAGATTCTGATTGGGCAGGAAGTGCCTCAGACAGAAAGAGTACATCAGGTGGATGTTATAGTCTTGAATCTGCCATGATCTCATGGTTCAGCAAGGAACAATCTAGTGTGGCTCTCAGTACTGCTGAAGCAGAATATATATATAGCTGTCTGCTTTGCCAGCTGTGAAGCAGTGTGGCTTCAGAAGCTATTATATGGAGTGTTTGACTTAGAAATGAATCAAGATAGAAAATCTTGTATTCCACGATAAGTCAATAACACATAGAGATCCGATACTTCTATATACGAGATATGGTGCAGAGAGGATCTATCAAGCTCGAGTATATAAGCACTGAGGATCAAATTGCTAATATCTTGACTAAACCTCTGTCTCGAGTAAAGTTTAAATACTTCCGAGACAAGCTTGGTATAGTCCAAAAGGACCCTCCTCGAAAGGGGGAGTATCATAGTATCTGATAACAAGTCTGTCTCATCAATGATGAGGTTACCTGTTTACTGCACTTAGCTACTTAGAAATATTTAGATTTAGAACTCTTATATATCTTTTATTTTAGATGTATACATGTTTTTGATGTGATGTATACATGTTTTGATGTTAGATGTATTAGTGAGAATACATGCTAGATGTATACATGTTTTGATTAGTGATGTATACATGTTTTGATGTTAGATGTATTAGTGAGAATACACGCTAGATGTATACATGTTTTTGATGTGATGTATACATGTTTTGATTAGTGATGTATACATGTTTTGATGTGATACATGCTCTTGGATATTTGTACCTGTATAGATGAGAATACAGATAAGGATTGGATCATCCTTGAACTTAAGTTCTAAAGTGAGTCGTAGACGTGAGGTCTCCGAGAATGAAGTCCTTAGTGGACAGTTGAGGGGATTGGATCATCCCTGGAATTTTAGTCCTAAAGAGAGCCGTAGACGTGAGGTCTCCGAGAATGAAGTCCTTGGTGGACTTGAGGGGATTGGATCATCCCTGGACTTTCAGTCCTAAAGAGAGCCGTAGATGTGAGGTCTCCGAGAATGAAGTCGTTGGTGGACTTGAGGGGATTGGATCATCCCTGGACTTTCAGTCCTAAAGAGAGCCGTAGACGTGAGGTCTCCGAGAATGAAGTTCTTAATGGATAGTTAAGGGGATTGGATCATCCCTGGACTTTCAGTCCTAAAGAGAGCCGTAGACGTGAGGTCTCCGAGAATGAAGTCCTTGGTGGACTTGAGGGGATTGGATCATCCCTGGACTTTCAGTCCTAAAGAGAGCCGTAGACGTGAGGTCTCCGAGAATGAAGTCCTTGGTGGACTTGAAGGGATTGGATCATTCCTAGACTTCAGTCCGAAAGAAGAGCCGTAGACGTATGTCTTCGAAAATGAAGTTCTTGGTGAACATGTGAAGGGATTGGATCATTCCTGGACTTCAGTCCGAAAGAAGAGCCGTAGACGTATGTCTTCGAAAATGAAGTTCTTAGTGAACATGTGAGGGGATTGGATCATTCCCGGACTTTAGTCCTAAAGAAGAGCCGTAGACATGAGGTCTCCGATAACAGAACGATAGGACTGGATTGTCCCTGGACCTCGGTTCAAAATGTATGTGACAAATCCTAGAATTGCTCTAGGTTACATCCAGCATGAAACAGGGCTGGCTCTGTAGTTGTGATACATCCAGCATGAAACAGGGTTGGCTCTGTAGTTGTGATACATCCAGCATGAAACAGGGTTGGCTCTGTAGTTGTGATACATCCAGCATGAAACAGGGCTGGCTCTGTAGTTGTGATACATCCAGCATGAAACAGGGCTAGCTCTGTAGTTGTGATACATCCAGCATGAAACAGGGCTGGCTCTGTAGTTGTGATACATCCAGCATGAAATAGGGCTGGCTCTGTAGTTGTGATACATACAGCATGAAACAGGGCTGGCTCTGTAGTTGTGATACATCCAGCATGAAACAGGGCTGGCTCTGTAGTTGTGATACATCCAGCATGAAACAGGGCTGGCTCTGTAGTTGTGATACATCTAGCATGAAACAGGGCTGGCTCTGTAGATGTGATACATCTAGCATGAAACAGGGCTGGCTCTGTAGATGTGATACATCCAGCATGAAACAGGGCTGGCTTTGTAGATGTGACACATCCAGTATGAAAGAGGACTGGCACTGTGGTCGGGATTGAAGTGTCCCTAGACATGAGACTTGTCTTAAAAGAGATAAGGATTGATCATCCTGTAATATGATCGTGTGATGACGATGCTGCTGATCGTGTGATGACGATGCTGTTGATCGTGTGATGACGATGTTGCTGATCGTGTGATGATGCTGCTGCTGATAGTGTGATGACGATGCTGCTGATCGTGTGATGACGATGCTGCTGATCGTGTGATGACGATGCTGCTGATCGTGTGATGATGATGTTGTTGATAGTGTGATGACGATGCTACTGATCGTGTGATGACGATGCTGCTGATCGTGTGATGACAATGCTGCTGATCGTGTGATGACGATGTTGCTGATCGTGTGATGATGATGCTGCTGATAGTGTGATGACGATGTTGTTGATCGTGTGATGACGATGCTGCTGATTGTGTGATGACGATGCTGCTGATCGTGTGATGATGATGCTGCTGATAGTGTGATGACGATGCTGCTGATCGTGTGATGACGATACTGATGACAGTGATGATATCGATGCTGATGATCGAGTGATATCGATGTTCCAGTAACTAGTTAAGTTACTGATGATGATGAACTGAAGAAAGCTTCCGATGATATATAGATGTATCATGTATGATGTTGATGACTCCTTGCTCGTGCAGATACTGTTATAATATCCTTCTCGTTAAGGGGGAGTGTTGAAATATTGTAACTTCAAAGAATATTATATTTGTATATTATTTATTCTGGAGATGTTCCATACCTCCGATGTGATTATACTATAAATCCGGAGATGTTTATTCCTCCAAGTTGGTTGTGGTAACTAGGGTTATTAGACCCACCATGTGGGGGTCGGCCCAGTCAGTTATAATGGGGTATTTAACCTAATGGTTAAATACGAGCCTACATGTACTTGTGTAAAATACATATCAAAGTAGTGTATAAATAGAGGATGTGTGTTCCTCATTTGACACACTCACTCACTTGAGGATAGCACACTTGTGGAGAAGAGGTTTGCTATTGTGGAGGAGGAGATCATGTCTCAGGGTTTCATCTTTGTATATTGTTGGTCATCTATATTGAGGAAGCTTTGCTGGGTTTTCTACCCCATGAGGGTTTCCCAGGGTAAATCTCTGTCTCTTGTGTTTATGCTATGCTTGTTGTTTCTTCAGTGATACTGTATATGCTATTATTGTGAAATGGAATGTAATGCTGCTATTTTCTGTCTTAGCATATTGAATTTTAACAAAAACCTGCAACTTCCTCAGAGATAGATTTGCCACTAATACAATATCAAGCCAAAAATGGAAAACCCAAAATATGTCTTCTGAAGCTCTCTCTCTTTCTCCTCCAATGAACTTGTCTTCTCTCCCTTGCTATGTGAACTTGTGTGAGTGAGTAGTGTGTCCAAATGAGAGAGCAAGGCTCTCTATTTATACTTTCTTTTGACTTGACCTTTTACCTAACTAGGTCGGCCTCACTAAAATTGATTGGGTCAACTTTGTTCGGATATCCACATCATATTTTTCAGGATCTTGCATGCAATTAGGGTTTGCATGCAGAATCTAGGGTTTGCATGCACCTGCATGCACTTGCATGCATCCCAGTCACCAGTTTGATGCCTCCAGCACCTTAGCCACCTCATTCTAGCACCCGGGAGCCACTTACTACAGAGTTTTAGCCCTCCTAGGCTGAAAGGCGCTCACTTCTCACCTACTGCTAGAGAAGGGTGCACTTGTTCACCTACAACTGCAGTTCCACTTCAGTTACATTCAGTTAGCTCCGATTCTCCCTGATTTGAGGCTAGTTTCACTCCCGACTGACTGTTTCACTTCCGTTGGACCTCCAGATTGACTAGATGACTTGTTCTGACTTCAGTTAGCCTCCCATGCACCCCCACTGAGCCTCCTTCTCCTTAATCAGTGCTACACACTTCAGTTACACTTATTACACTCAGTTAGACTCAGATTGACACCTGGATGACTGGTTCTTGTGCATTAATGACCACCACCGATTGATGATGAGGACTCCTAGTTGGAGTCAAGCTACTCCATTCAGTGATTCGAATGGCCTACTTAGTCAATTCGAATTGCTCATTGACAGATATTGTATTCTATTGTAATTCATTCACCCTTTCTGGGATATTGAGCACTGCTGCATGTTTTGCACAGTTTTACACCATATTTTCTATGTTCATCTGTTGTGATTGATTTACTTGTTCATTAGATCTGCTGTGACTAATTTTACATGGTATCAGAGCCATTGCAGGGACAAGATCTCTTTTCTACAGGTGTTTCTACAAGAAGATTTGACTGAATTGCTCAAATTACAAAAAGTTTTGGCATGAGATATCTCAAGGGCATTCGCTCCTGTGCATGCAAAGCTTAAAAATACTTCCAATACCACTCCAGAAGCTTGAGTTTCCACATAATTCCTGGATCTGATACATTGGACCCATTCAACATTGTTTGATCTCCAATCCCAGGTGTGATGCAACTCTAAAAGGGAGGATTGTTCGAACTTACGGTTCTTGGTTTGATTGTGATTTGCAGGTTATCAACCTCCTCTCTTGCATTCGCTATACTGTGCATGCAAACTCCTCTTTTGCATTCGCTACTCTCTGCATGCAAGCTCATCTACATCAGTTTGACTCGCTCCTAGCAATGGAATACTCTTCTTCAAAGCCTATCCTCACCCCATTCAATTATTTTGATTGGAAAGATGATATGGAGATCATATTACGTTCAAAAGGTTACTACCGAGTCACTCTTGGTCTTGAATTGGAGCCAAACAATGTGTCAGATCGAACCAAACACTACAACAAGCTTGATGAAGCTTATGGTCTTCTTTGTCTCTCCATCTCCAAAGATCTTCACTTCCATCTCAGCGGATTGAAGACTCCAAAAGCCATATGGGAGCAACATGAAACACTATTTGGCAAGCAGGATGAGCTTAGGGCTTTTCAATTAGAGAATGAATTGATTGGCCTTAATCCTGAGAATTTCGAGACCATCAATGAATTCTTCACAAAATTCAAGAACTTGAACTTGCAATTGAAGAACAGTGGAGTTATCAAAGAGGATAAACAATTGATCCTCTCCATTCTAAGCAAGCTTAGGAAAGATTATTCGGTATTTGTCTCTACTTTCAATTCCGGTCGGCTAACTACCCCGAATTGGAAGATGCCTACCTTGAATGCCTTCATTGAGTCCGTCACAAAAGAGCATGACAAGTTGATTCAAATGGGGTCCATAAGCTCCAAAGATTCAGCCCTATATGTTCAAGGACCCAAGATCTCGAATGGTAAAGGAAATCAAAAGAAGGAGAAGCCCAAATTCGAGCCTCACAAGCAAAAAGACAAAGGCAAACAAACGGATGCACCATCCAGTTCGAAGTTCAAGCAAAAGGGCAAAGAAGGTAACCAAAAATCTAAATGTACTTGTTGCAATCGTGGCTTTCATCCCGAAAGTTCATGTATGAAGAAGACTATAGATCAAATGGCCCTCCTTTTGGAAAAGAACAACATAACTCTTCCCGACGGTGCAAGGAAGAAGGATAGGAATGATGATCATGAAAGAGGTCAAGCACTCATAGCAACGGTTTCGAAGCCCACTACTCTCTTGATAGATTTGGGTGCATCAAATCATATGGCTACAAATATTGATTCTTTTTCCTCATTCGATCCAAACAGCTCCATCCCCATCCATTTGGGAGATGACTCAAAAATTTCTTCAAAGGGCAAAGGTACGATTCATGTAGAACATGGAAGCTTTCAGAATGTTCTCTATGTGCTTTCCTTGGCTTCAAATCTTCTTTCTGTGTATCAAATGACACACACTGGTGAACCGAAGCAAGTTACATTCAGCCCTAATACAGTTGAAATTTTTGATATCAAAAGTGGAAGACTTGTTGCAGTCGGAAAGGCAAACCACACTGCAAAATGCTATGAGTTTTCACACTTTATTCCGCTTGCAAAGCCCACTGCTCTTCGCACACATGGTAATGAGGTTAGTAGGCTTTGGCATGAAATATTTGGACATCTTAATTATAAGTATTTGCTGCTGTTATCAAACAAATCCATGGTAGATGGGCTTCCACAACTCCGTTCCTCGAAGGGAATATGCACTGGTTGCATCATTGGGAAGCACCCCGAGCACAGATTCGACCGCGGCAAAGCTAGCAGAGCTTCTACTATTTTGGGATTGATCCATTCTGATATCAGTGGTCTGCTTCCCCATATGTCATTAAATGGTTCAAGGTATGTTTTGACATTTATTGATGATTTTTCCCGCTTTACATGGGTATTCTTTCTCAAAAACAACTCAGAAGTGCTTGGAAAATTCAAGGATTTTAAGGCTTCTGTTGAGACCACCACTGAGAGCAAGATCAAAGCTCTTAGATCTGATAATGGTGGGGAATATATAAAGTCCAAGTTTCTGCAACTTTGTGCCCAAAGCGGAATTCAGATCCAACATACAGTTCCCTACACACCCCAGCAGAACGGTGTAGCGGAAAGGAAAAATCGGTCACTGAAAGAGATGGCTACATGCATGATTGAATCAAAAGGTTTGGCTGCAAATCTTTGGGCTGAAGCAATCAATGTTGCTGCATATATACAGAACCATGTTCCACATTCATCTGTGAAAGGTATGACTCCTTTCGAAGCATTCTTTGGTCACAAACCGGATGTGTCAAATTTGAGAGTTTTTGGCTCTACTGCATGGGCTAGAATTCCTTCTGAGAAGAGACGAGCTTAGGATCCACAAAGTACCGAGTGCATATTGATAGGATATGGGGAAGAATCAAAAGCATATAAACTCATGGATATCAGATCTGAAAAGATATTCATAGAGCGCAGTGTGCAATTTGAAGAACCGCTTCAAGAATTGCAACTAGTCGAGGAAAAGACTGCCGATTCACCGCCTTCACCAGAACAAGATCCGTGCAGCGATAATGAAGGTATGAGTTCTGATATTTCTGATATTTCAGCAGCATATGATGATCATGACATATCAGATTTGGAATCCGACCATTGTGATCCTCCTTAGTTACCAAAGTGGGCCCAAAACACTCTCCAATCTGCTGGTTCGAACCTTGGAAATCCTGCTGATCCGAGATGAACAAGAGCAGACTTTCAAAGAGCAGGTATGGCACTATCTATTACTGATCCATTGCTTCCTGATATTTGTTAGTTGATGGCTGGTTCAGATCCCACATCATACTATTCTGCTCACCGAGATCCGAGATGGCAAAGTGCCATGGATGAAGAGTACAGTTCTCTTCAAAAGAACAACACATGGGACCTAGTTTCTCTTCCACCTGGAAGAAAATTAGTGAAGTGTAAATGGGTCTACCGCACGAAAGTTGCTGCTAATGGCTCTATCAGCAAATACAAAGCAAGGTTGGTGGCAAAAGGTTTCTCCCAAGTCCAAGGAGTGGACTACACTGAGACTTTTGCACCGGTTGCAAAGATGGATTCCATCCGCCTTGTTTTAGCTATTTCCGCATGCAAGCACTGGGAAGTGCACCACATGGATGTGAAGAGTGCATTTTTACATGGAGACCTTGCTGAAGAGGTCTATATGCAGCAGCCAGAGGGTTATACATCAGATCCATCATTGGTTTGTAGATTGAAGAAATCTTTGTACGGGTTAAAACAGGCCCCAAGAGCTTGGTACGCAAAGATGGACTCCTTCCTTCTTTCTCAAAATTTCCAAAGATGCAAATCTGATCCGAATGTGTATCTTCAGCGAGTTAAAGGTAATTTGTTGGTTATTGTACTTTATGTTGATGATCTTCTCATTACTAGTAGCACACTTACTTCAATAAACAAGCTAAAATCTGCCTTAAATCTAGCTTTTGACATGAGCGATTTGGGCTTGCTGAGTCACTTTTTGGGCTTGGAGATAGCTCAAAATTTTGATGGGATCACTATATCTCAGCAAAAATATGCTTCCGACCTGTTATTGAAGTTTAATATGGCTGAATGTAAGGCATCCCCATTCCCATTCCTCTCAAGAATCAGTCTTGAGGAGGGAGATTCTACACCGCTTGCAGATTGCAGTATGTATCGACAGTTGATTGGTTCACTACTTTATTTGACACACTCACGGCCTGATATCTCATATGCCGTGAGTGCCGTGTCAAGATATATGCAGCAGCCACATGAGCTTCATTGGCAAGCAGCCAAGCGGATCTTACAGTATGTGCAAGGTACGAGACAGTTTGGCATACATTATGCTGCAGATTCTGAGCTAGATTTCATTGGTTTTACTGATTCAGATTGGGCAGGTGATAGCATTGATCCGAAGTCCACTTCCGGTTATGTTTTCATGATTGGTCATGGTGCTATTTGCTGGTCCAGCAAAAAGCAAGCAGCCATTACACTTTCTTCAGCAGAGGCAGAGTATCGAGGGGCAGTCAATGCCTGCATTCAGGCAGTTTGGTTGCAGGGTATTCTTTCCGAGTTTGGTTTTGGTGGCACTACTTCGACTGTCCTATTTTGTGACAATCAAAGTGCTATCAAGATCTCCACAGATCTAGTTCAGCGGAAGAGGACCAAACACATTGAGATTCATATGCATTACATTTGACAGTTGGTGCATGACCGCACCATCATTCTGCAATATTGCCCTACTGATGAGCAAATTGCAGACATCTTCACCAAGAGCTTCACTGAGAAGAAGTTCTCTTACCTCCGTTCACTGCTGGGGGTGAGTTCCATCATGGTGGAGATAGATTGATTCATTATTATGCTTTAGCTTGAGGGGGGGCTTTCTTCCCACTGGGTTTTCCCTCTTTCCTCACTTAGTTATTTTCAGCATTTTTTGGATTATTGTATTGGGGTGACCTTTGGTCTTAGTTACCAGGGCCCCACATTATTTTTGTTGGCACATCATAGTCTAGCTTGAGGGGGGGTGTTCGGATATCCACATCATCTTTTTCAGGATCTTGCATGCAATTAGGGTTTGCATGCAGAATCTAGGGTTTGCATGCACCTGCATGCACTTGCATGCATCCCAGTCACCAGTTTGATGCCTCCAGCACCTTAGCCACCTCATTCTAGCACCCGAGAGCCACTTACTACAGAGTTTTAGCCCTCCTAGGCTGAAAGGCGCCCACTTCTCACCTACTGCCAGAGAAGGGCGCACTTGTTCACCTACCACTGCAGTTCCACTTCAGTTACATTCAGTTAGCTCCGATTCTCCCTGATTTGAGGCTAGTTTCACTCCCGACTGACTATTTCACTTCCGTTGGACCTCCAGATTGACTAGATGACTTGTTCTGACTTCAGTTAGCCTCCCATGCGCCCCCACTGATCCTCCTTCTCCTTAATCAGTGCTACACACTTCAGTTACACTTATTACACTCAGTTAGACTCAGATTGACACCTGGATGACTGGTTCTTGTGCATTGATGACCACCACCGATTGATGATGAGGACTCCTAGTTGGAGTCAAGCTACTCCATTCAGTGATTCGAATGGCCTACTTAGTCAATTCGAATTGCTCATTGACAGATATTGTATTCTATTGTAATTCATTCACCCTTTCTGGGATATTGAGCACTGCTGCATGTTTTGCACAGTTTTACACCATATTTTCTATGTTCATCTGTTGTGATTGATTTACTTGTTCATTAGATCTGCTATGACTAATTTTACATGGTATCAAAGCCATTGCAGGGACAAGATCTCTTTTCTACAGGTGTTTCTACAAGAAGATTTGACTGAATTGCTCAAATTACAAAAAGTTTTGGCATGAGATATCTCAAGGGCATTCGCTCCTGTGCATGCAAAGCTTAAAAATACTTCCAATACCACTCCAGAAGCTTGAGTTTCCACATAATTCCTGGATCTGATACATTGGACCCATTCAACATTGTTTGATCTCCAATCCCAGGTGTGATGCAACTCTAAAAGGGTGGATTGTTTGACCTTACGGTTCTTGGTTTGATTGTGATTTGCAGGTTATCAAGCTCCTCTCTTGCATTCGCTATACTGTGCATGCAAACTCCTCTTTTGCATTCGCTACTCTCTGCATGCAAGCTCATCTACATCAGTTTGACTCGCTCCTAGCAATGGAATACTCTTCTTCAAAGCCTATCCTCACCCCATTCAATTATTTTGATTGGAAAGATGATATGGAGATCATATTACGTTCAAAAGGTTACTACCGAGTCACTCTTGGTCTTGAATTGGAGCCAAACAATGTGTCAGATCGAACCAAACACTACAACAAGCTTAATGAAGCTTATGGTCTTCTTTGTCTCTCCATCTCCAAAGATCTTCACTTCCATCTCAGCGGATTGAAGACTCCAAAAGCCATATGGGAGCAACTTGAAACACTATTTGGCAAGCAGGATGAGCTTAGGGCTTTTCAATTAGAGAATGAATTGATTGGCCTTAATCCTGAGAATTTTGAGACCATCAATGAATTCTTCACAAAATTCAAGAACTTGAACTTGCAATTGAAGAACAGTGGAGTTATTCAAAGAGGATAAACAATTGATCCTCTCCATTCTAAGCAAGCTTGGGAAAGATTATTCGGTATTTGTCGCTACTTTCAATTCTGGTCGGCTAACTACCCCGAATTGGAAGATGCCTACCTTGAATGCCTTCATTGAGTCCATCACAAAAGAGTATGACAAGTTGATTCAAATGGGGTCCATAAGCTCCAAATATTCATCCCTATATGTTCAAGGACCCAAGATCTCGAATGGTAAAGGAAAGCAAAAGAAGGAGAAGCCCAAATTCAAGCCTCACAAGCAAAAAGACAAAGGCAAACAAACGGATGCACCATCCAGTTCGAAGTTCAAGCAAAAGGGCAAAGAAGGTAACCAAAAATCTAAATGTACTTATTGCAATCATGGCTTTCATCCTGAAAGTTCATGTATGAAGAAGACTATAGATCAAATGGCCCTCCTTTTGGAAAAGAACAACATAACTCTTCCCGACGGTGAAAGGAAGAAGGATAGGAATGATGATCATGAAAGAGGTCAAGCACTCATAGCAACGGTTTCGAAGCCCACTACTCTCTTGATAGATTCAGGTGCATCAAATCATATGGATGCAAATATTGATTCTTTTTCCTCATTCGATCCAAACAGCTCCATCCCCATCCATTTGGGAGATGACTCAAAAATTTCTTCAAAGGGCAAAGGTACGATTCATGTAGAACATGGAAGCTTTCAGAATGTTCTCTATGTGCCTTCCTTGGCTTCAAATCTTCTTTCTGTGTATCAAATGACACACACTGGTGAACCAAAGCAAGTTACATTCATCCCTAATACAGTTGAAATTTCTGATATCAAAAGTGGAAGACTTGTTGCAGTCGGAAAGGCAAACCACACTGCAAAATGCTATGAGTTTTCACACTTTATTCCGCTTGCAAAGCCCACTGCTCTTCACACACATGGTAATGAGGTTAGTAGGATTTGGCATGAAAGATTTGGACATCTTAATTATAAATATTTTCTGCTGTTATCAAACAAATCCATGGTAGATGGGCTTCCACAACTCCGTTCCTCGAAGGGAATATGCACTGGTTGCATCATTGGGAAGCACCCCGAGCACAGATTCGACCACGGCAAAGCTAGAAGAGCTTCTACTATTTTGGGATTGATCTCTTCTGATATCAGTGGTCCGCTGCCCCATATGTCATTAAATGGTTCAAGGTATGATTTGACATTTATTGATGATTTTTCCCGCTTTACATGGGTATTCTTTCTCAAAAACAACTCAGAAGTGCTTGGAAAATTCAAGGATTTTAAGGCTTCTGTTGAGACCACCACTGAGAGCAAGATCAAAGCTCTTAGATCTGATAATGGTGGGGAATATATCAAGTCCGAGTTGCTGCAACTTTGTTCCCAAAGCGGAATTCAGATCCAACATACAGTTCCCTACACACCCCAGCAGAACGGTGTAGCAGAAAGGAAAAATCGGTCACTGAAAGAGATGGCTACATGCATGATTGGATCAAAAGGTTTGGCTGCAAATCTTTGGGCTGAAGCAATCAATGTTGCTGCATATATACAGAACCGTGTTCCACATTCATCCCTGAAAGGTATGACTCCTTTCGAAGCATTCTTTGGTCACAAACCGGATGTGTCAAATTTGAGAGTTTTTGGCTCTACTGCATGGGCTAGAATTCCTTCTGAGAAGAGATGAGCTTTGGATCCACAAAGTACCGAGTGCATACTGATAGGATATGGGGAAGAATCAAAAGCATATAAACTCATGGATATCATATCTAAAAATATATTCATAGAGCGCAGTGTGCAATTTGAAGAACCGCTTCAAGAATTGCAACTAGTCGAGGAAAAGACTGCCGATTCACCGCCTTCACCAGAACAAGATCCGTGCAGCGATAATGAAGGTATGAGTTCTGATATTTCTGATATTTAAGCAGCATATGATGATCATGACATATCAGGTTTGGAATCCGACCATTATGATCCTCCTCAGTTACCAAAGTGGGCCCAAAACACTCTCCAATCTGCTGGTTCGAACCTTGGAAATCCTGCTGATCCGAGACGAACAAGAGCAGACTTTCAAAGAGCAGGTATGGCACTATCTATTACTGATCCATTACTTCCTAAGATTTGTTATTTGATGGCTGGTTCAGATCCCAAATCATACTATTCTGCTCACCGAGATCCGAGATGGCAAAGTGCCATGGATGAAGAGTACAGTTCTCTTCAAAAGAACAACACATGGGACCTAGTTTCTCTTCCACCTGGAAGAAAATTAGTGAAGTGTAAATGGGTCTACCGCACGAAAGTTGCTGCTGATGGCTCTATCAGAAAATACAAAGCAAGGTTGGTGGCAAAAGGTTTCTCCCAAGTCCAAGGAGTGGACTACACTGAGACTTTTGCACCGGTTGCAAAGATGGATTCCATCCGCCTTATTTTAGCTATTTCCGCATCCAAGCACTGGGAAGTGGACCACATGGATGTGAAGAGTGCATTTTTACATGGAGACCTTGCTGAAGAGGTCTATATGCAGCAGCCAGAGGGTTATACATCAGATCCATCATTGGTTTGTAGATTGAAGAAATCTTTGTACGGGTTAAAACAGACCCCAAGAGCTTGGTACGCAAAGATGGACTCCTTCCTTCTTTCTCAGAATTTCCAAAGATGCAAATCTGATCTGAATGTGTATCTTCAGCGAGTTAAAGGTAATTTTTTGGTTATTGTACTTTATGTTGATGATCTTCTCATTACTGGTAGCACACTTACTTCAATAAACAAGCTAAAATCTGCCTTAAATCTAGCTTTTGACATGAGCGATTTGGGCTTGCTGAGTCACTTTTTGGGCTTGGAGATAGCTCAAAATTTTGATGGGATCACTATATCTCAGCAAAAATATGCTTCCAACCTGTTATTGAAGT
This sequence comes from Larix kaempferi, assembly GCA_027924585.1. Classification (NCBI taxonomy): domain Eukaryota; kingdom Viridiplantae; phylum Streptophyta; class Pinopsida; order Pinales; family Pinaceae; genus Larix; species Larix kaempferi. The sequence goes on along the minus strand of BSBM01000616.1, from coordinate 13,404,430 downwards.
TTAATATGGCTGAATGTAAGGCAGCCCCATTCCCATTCCTCTCAGGAATCAGTCTTGAAGAGGGAGATTCTACACCGCTTGCAGATTGCAGTATGTATCGACAGTTGATTGGTTCACTACTTTATTTGACACACTCATGGCCTGATATCTCATATGCCGTGAGTGCCGTGTCAAGATATATGCAGCAGCCACATGAGCTTCATTGGCGAGCAGCCAAGCGGATCTTACAGTATGTGCAAGGTACGAGACAGTTTGGCATACATTATGCTGCAGATTCTGAGCTAGATTTCATTGGTTTTACTGATTCAGATTGGGAAGGTGATAGCATTGATCGGAAGTCCACTTCCGGTTATGTTTTCATGATTGGTCATGGTTCTATTTGTTGGTCCAGCAAAAAGCAAGCAGCCATTGCACTTTCTTCAGCAGAGGCAGAGTATCGAGGGGCAGTCAATGCCTGCATTCAGGCAGTTTGGTTGCAGGGTATTCTTTCCGAGTTTGGTTTTGGTGGCACTACTTCGACTGTCCTATTTTGTGACAATCAAAGTGCTATCAAGATCTCCACAGATCCAGTTCAGCGGAAGAGGACCAAACACATTGACATTCATATGCATTACATTTGACAGTTGGTGCATGACCGCACCATCACTCTGCAATATTGCCCTACTGATGAGCAAATTGCAGACATCTTCACCAAGAGCTTCACTGAGAAGAAGTTCTCTTACCTCCGTTCACTGCTGGGGGTGAGTTCCATCATGGTGGAGACAGATTGATTCATTATTATGCTTTAGCTTGAGGGGGGGCTTTCTTCCCACTGGGTTTTCCCTCTTTCCTCACTTAGTTATTTTCAGCATTTTTTGGATTATTGTATTGGGGTGACCTTTGGTATTAGTTACCAGGGCCCCACATTATTTTTGTTGGCACATCATAGTCTAGCTTGAGGGGGGGTGTTCGGATATCCACATCATCTTTTTCAGGATCTTGCATCCAATTAGGGTTTGCATGCAGAATCTAGGGTTTGCATGCACCTGCATGCACTTGCATGCATCCCAGTCACCAGTTTGATGCCTCCATCACCTTAGCCACCTCATTCTAGCACCCGGGAGCCACTTACTACAAAGTTTTATCCCTCCTAGGCTGAAAGGCACCCACTTCTCACCTACTGCTAGAGAAGGGTGCACTTGTTCACCTACCACTGCAGTTCCACTTCAGTTACATTCAGTTAGCTCCGATTCTCCCTAATTTGAGGCTAGTTTCACTCCCGACTGACTATTTCACTTCCGTTGGACCTCCAGATTGACTAGATGACTTGTTTTGACTTCATTTAGCCTCCCATGCGCCCCCACTGAGCCTCCTTCTTCTTAATCAGTGCTACACACTTCAGTTACACTTATTACACTCAGTTAGACTCAGATTGACACCTGGATGACTGGTTCTTGTGCATTGATGACCACCACCGATTGATGATGAGGACTCCTAGTTGGAGTCAAGCTACTCCATTCAGTGATTCGAATGGCCTACTTAGTCAATTCAAATTGCTCATTGACAGATATTGTATTCTATTGTAATTCATTCACCCTTTCTGGGATATTGAGCACTGCTGCATGTTTTGCACAGTTTTACACCATATTTTCTATGTTCATCTGTTGTGATTGATTTACTTGTTCATTAGATCTGCTGTGACTAATTTTACAGACTTCTCTAGGGAGAATCAATAATACCTTTTACATTTGAATATAGGGCATCTAATGCCTCGACTTACAAGGGAGGTTTTACCTCAATGAATTTGCATGACCAAACATAATAATGACATCCCCAAAAGGAGGAAAAATATATCTGACAGAGGTACAAAAAAAATACAATAATAATATAATAATATTAAATAGAAGAATATATTTCGAAGTTATAATTACAACAACACTCCCTCTTAAATATGAAGGTATTCTCTTGTCACAGTCATCAACACTCTGGACAATGTCATCATCATTGGATGATCATCAATGATGGAACATCATCATCAATACTGGATCATCATCGTTGTTGCAGCCGCAATCCTCATTCCATTGATCATTGATTAGTGACATCTCTCGAATCTATCTGTCATAGGAATTTATACAGAGCCAGAAATTTTTCATGTTGGATGTAGGACTAGCCCTCATATAGGTCTTCATCATCTCTACGAGCAAGCCATCAAGTAGGTACATCCTAGGACCAGTTATTACATTTCCACAACAATCACCTGCGTCTCCTACTATTGTCTCATCATATCCAGATCATCTCATCATCACACGGAGCACAACCCAAATGCACACCTCATGTCCAACAAACCACCTGTGTCTCCCACCCAGTGGGTACAGCCCAGGAGAACCCTGGGTTCATTACATCTCTCAACGGTCAGCCCACGTATACTAGCATGGGAGGAATATCAAGAGCACCGTAGGTGCATTACATCCCATGGACCACCTACACCTTCCACCATGCGAGATCCGACCTAGGTGCACACAAAGTGTCTTATGACTGGTGGACCTCTCAATGTCTCCAGTATGGGAGGAAAATTAGGATCACCCTAGGTGCATTACGTCCCAAGTACCACCTATTCCTACCACCATACGAGAACCATCCATTACATATACCAACATGGGAGAACAGTTAGGAGATTCCTAGATGCAGTACGTCCCAAGGACAACCTACGTCTACCACCATGTGAGAACGAATCTAGTGCATTTGCGTCTTTCAGTCTCATCACTCCCTCTTAGGAGGAACCTCGATCTGGATAACACCAAGCTTCTCTCTGAAGTACTTGAACTTCACTCTAGCTAATGGCTTGGTCAACACATAGGATATCTGCTCATATGTTTCCACATACTGGAGCTTCACTGCTCCTCTCTACACCGTGTCCCCAATATAGTGGTACTTGACTACTTGATCTCAATGTGATTTGACTTGTCGTGGAACACCAAGTTCTCGAACAACTTCACATATCTCTAGTTTTCATAGAAGATACAAGTTTCCTATAACTGGATATCAAACAAATTTGACAGCAGCTTCCGAAGCCATACTGCCTCACAACTAGCCGAAAAAGATGCAACATACTCTGCTTCAGTTGTACTCAGTGCCACGCAAGACTGCTTCCTACTAAACCAGGAGATCATACCGGATCCCTTACTGAAGCAACATCCTGAAGTGCTCTTCCTATATGTGGCACTGCCTACCCAATTTGAATCAACATAATCATGTAGGTTAATCTTCTGATTCACCTCATACTTGATCCTATAGTCAAATGTACCCTTCAGGTACCTCAATATATGCTTTGCAGAAATCAAGTTAACATGTCTCTGATCCGTCAGGAACTAGCTGAGGGTGTTCATAGCAAAGCATATGTTTGGCCTTGTGTTTGTCAGTTACATCAATGAACCAATCATATGACAATACATCGTGGCATCAACTGAATCTGATGAATTATCACACAATAGTTTCAAGTTCGATTCCATTGGTGTGGCCATTTCTTTGCAGTCCATCATTTCGAACCTCTTCAGAATCTCTACTGCATAATTTTCTTGTCCAAGGAAGATTCTATCCGCACTATGCCACACCTCCATGCCTAAGAAATAATGCATCATCCCCAGGTCCTTCATATCGAACTCTGTAGCAATCCTCCTCTTCGTATATGCAATGAGCTCATCCTCCCCTATTACAAACAGGTCATCTACATAGAGTAGAAATATCATTGGATTTCCCACTTCAACATTGTAGTAAAGGTTGGAATATGCTTTACTCTTGGTAAATCCTAAACTCATCAGGAAGTTGTCCATCCTGCTGTACCATGTCCTAGATGCTTGTTTCAATCCATACAAGGCTTTCTTCAACTTGCACACATGAGTTTGTCTATCATGTGTCTCAAATTCCAATGGCTGCTCCATGTACACTTCCTCTTCTACTACACCATTCAACAATATAGTCTTGACGTCCATCTGGTGTACCTTCCATTTCATCACTATAGCAAATGCCAATATAGATCTGATGGAAGTGTATCTTGTTTCAGGTGAAAATGTCTCCTCATAGTCTATGCCTTCCTTTTGGGAGAAACCACATGCCACAAACCTTTCCTTGTTTTTCTCAATGCTACCATCTGCAGCATGCTTGATCTTGTATATCCACTTCGAAGTCACAACAGGTTTCCCTTCTGGTCTCAAAACTATCTCCCAGACATCATTCTTCATAATTTTCTGGTACTCCTCGATCATGGAATCCTTCCATTCTTTCTTCTCTGCTCCTTCTTCATTGTTGGAAGGTTATTTATCAATGATGTCACACAGCAGGGACACATAGCTGGAGTATGGTCTAGGTCTCTTTCTTTCTTTGTGCCTCCCCTCTAGAGCGCCATACTTCTCTGCATCTTGTATTGCTTCTTGTACCCATGTTGGTTTTCTCTTGTGGGAGTTCTTCTAACGAGGTGGATCTACAGGTTCTTGTGGTTCTACCATGTTGTGGTCTTCATGATCTTCTGGAATCGATTATTCCATCACTGAGTCTCTAATCCTGGGAACTTCAGGTTCTTCAATCTCTTCGATAGGTAGTTTTCTTGATTTGTTCTATGATGGGTCTTCGTTGAATGTCACGTCTTTGCTGATGTCGATCTTCTTGAATCCTGGGAAGTATATTTGGTAGGAATTTTAAGTTTCGTTGTATCCTAAAAATATTCCCTTCTTTCAAGAACGATATAGCTTCGTTCTCTTCTCCTTTGTAATATGTATGTATACTGGGCATCCAAATATCCTGATATGGATGACTTCTGGTTTCTCATCTGAGAAAAATTCTTCTGGAGTCTTGTTATCTAGTAATCAGTGAGGAGTACGGTTCTGTGAATACACCGATGTTCTCGCAGCTTCTTCGCATAAGTGCATCGGAAGATATTGTTCATGTAGCATTGCTTTTGTTGCTTCCATTATCGTTCTGTTCTTTTGTTCTGCAACGTCATTCTGTTGAGGATTGTAGGGCATGCTCAACTCCCTCTTAATCCCTAGGTTGTTGAATTATTCCGAGGTGAATTCTCCGCCATTATCCAATTGAAGGGTCTTGATCTTCTTCTCAGTGTGATTCTCGATCAAGGATTTCAATTCCTTGAACTTTCGAAATACCTAATCTTTATTTTTCAAGAAGTAAATCCAAGTCTTACGGGAAAAGTCATCTATAAAGGAAAAATAATATACATACCCGCTTAGTGAGCGAGATGACATGGGACTGCATACATCGAAGTGTATTATCTCCAATATTCCTTTTTCTTTGCTTTCATTGTTGGGAAACGCCTTCTTTACATTCTTTCCTTGCGCACATCCCTTGCAAATTCCTTCATGTCTTGTATGGATTTTTGGAAGTCCTAAATCTGCTTTGCTTGTAATAGGTAGTGCTCTATAATGCACATGTGCAAGCCTTCTATGCCATAGTTCACATGGTTCCATGGAGTCATGAACCAATGTATTTTCATGTTGTCCCTTCAACTTGTGCAAGCCTCCCTCTTGCTCTCCAATCATAGTTGCATCATCTATTGTCTTTCCCTTTGGCCACATTAGGACTTGGCCATCAACAAATGAAACCCTCATTCCCTTGGCATCTAGTGTTGATATGGAGAGAAGGTTCTTCTTTAATCCTGAAACATATAGTACATATTTCATCTTCAGATATTTTCCGGAGTCTATCTTGTAGGAAGCTTCTCCACTTACTTTTATGGGGTATTGGTAATCATGCCCAAGTTTCACCTTATGAGGTGACTCATGTTTAGATAGATTGACGAATGATTCTTTGTATCCCGTCATGTGCTTGGAAGCTCCACTATATACAAGCCAATCATTGCTCCCATGTGTGATAGTGCCCATGAGTGCTGAGATCAGTACATATTCTTTATCACTTGAAGAATCATCTCTTTCTTCTTCTTTGTTTCTTTTCCTTGTAGGTTCATCATCTTCCACGGTGTGGGAATGATGCCTCTTCTTGTTTGTATTCTTGTTGGAGGAACCTCTATTTCTGGGACAATCTTTGGAGTAGTGTCCCTTCTCATCACATGTATAACACCTAATGCTGGATAAATATCTTCTGGGTCTTCTTTGTCTATCATAGTTCTCCCTCTTGTTTTGATGGTGGTTCTCCCTCTTGTTGTGATGGTGGTGCTCCCTCTTGTTGTGATGGTGGTGCTCCCTCTTGTTGTGATTTCTTCTGGCATGAAATGCGAGAGTTTGATCATCATTTGCTCCCATATTCTCTTCTCATGCCACAAATCGAGCTTCTTATTGTGTAGATTCTTCCCATAATCTGTTGAAGGTGATCAACTTCTTCCTAGAACATATCCCTTGAATGAATGAGTCCCATGATCTTGGGAGACCATTCAAGGTGGTCATAACGATCTCTCCTTCTTCTACCTTTTCTTCAACTGCTTCAAGTTGCTCCTTGATTTGTGAGACCCTTATGAAATAGGATTGCATGGTATTTGAGCTTAGGATCTTTATGTTCTTGAGCCAGTTCCTTAATGTCATTTTCCAATAGATGTTCTTCCCTTCAAATAGTCTTGTCAACGCATCGAACATCTCCTTGGGTGTCTTCAAGGATGACACATGTGGGATGAGATGATCCTTAATGGAGTCTGCAATAATTCTCTTGGCCTTAACCAAGTTCTTCTTGTGGATAGCTTTAGCCTCATCTCCCTTTGGTGCTGGAACCTCTTCATTAACATACTTGTCCAAATCATTTTCTTCAAGGACAAGAGCAATACTATACTTCCATGCTCGAAAGTTATCAGCTTCCTCAAGCTTATATTCAATCTTGGTGTGGTGATACATATTGAATGAGTACCTCAAATGGAAATATCGAAGATTTAGGTCTTACCAATTTGAGATGCCCAACCTAGTTCTGGAGTTGGTTGGCCTAGGGTTTGTCAGAGAAACCCTATTTTTTCAAAGTTGGAATCTTAAAATTCTGATTAGACAGGAAGATGCGCCTCCTCAACCTGAGTTTTCCATTGTACTCCTTTTTCCAAATTGATGGAAGGAAGCCCCCAAAACTTGATGCCCTAGTTTTCCTCCCGGCAGTAGTGATAGGACAAAAATTGAAAATTCTTAGAATTTGATTCTGCTTTGATAGAAAGATGTGCCCTTCTATGGCGAGTTATCCTAGCCCTCTTTTTTTGGATGATTTGTGGAGAGAATACCTCAAACTTGGAATCCCTAGTTTCTCGTTGCTGCATAATGCCTTCTTTTAAGGTAAGCTCTGATACCATGTTAGATTTTCTACTTTAATTCAATATTATCTAGGATCTTTAACTGAAAGAATAAAAATCACATCAAAACACAATAGACACAATAGTTTTCCTCAAGGAAATTGTAAAGGAGAAAACCCCGCAATATTAATATCAAGACAAAAATGGAAAACCCAAAATATGTCTTTTGCAGCTCTCTCTCTTTCTCCTCCAGCGAAGTTGTCTTCTCTCCCTTGCTATATGAACTTGTGTGAGTGAGTATTGTGTCCAAATTAGAGAGAAAGGCTCTCTATTTATACTTTACTTTTGACTTGACCTTTTACCTAACTAGGTTGGCCTCACTAAAACTGACTGGGACGACTTCTCTAGGGAGACTCAATAATACGTTTTACATTTGACTCCAGGGGATCTAATTCCCTGACTTACAAGGGAGGTTTTACCTCAATGAATTTACATGACCAAACATAATAATGACATCCTCGAATGAATTAAAAACATCTCCGATGGAGGTACAACAAAAATACAATAATAATATAAGAATAATAAATATAAGAATATCTTCCGAAGTTACGATTACAACAACATGTTTGTGGGTGATACAATGAATTGATCTTTAGTTTGGTGCCAGTGTGAAGAAATATTTCTGTCCAAAAATGACTGGTGAAATTTGCATTGCGATCTGAGACAATGGAAGAAGGGATTCCATGAAGACAAAATATCTAGTCCAGGAAAATTTGTGTGACTGAGGAGGCAATATGGGGATGGTTGAGGGCACCAAACTAACTATATTTGAAGAGGCGATCACCCACAACCAAAATCACTGTCTTCCCTTGAGATTTAGGGATCCCTTCAATGAAATCCACATACATATCTGTCCAAATCCATGTAGGGATGGGAAAGGGTTTGAGCAATCCTGGAAGGAGTGTCGTTTCTGTTGGTTGTGGAGCCAGATCTTCTAGTCTCATAGATGATATTGTATCAGCCATGTTTGTACCCCAGTTTTATATGATATGTAGGTGGACTGTACAGTCACCCCAGCGGGGGGGTGTGGGGCGGCATCGCCCCCCCACGAGGTTCTAGGGGGGACCATCCCCCCTGGCTGGGGGGTCTGGGGGCTAGCGGTCCCCTAGCAGGGGTTCGGGAGTAGCGCCCCTGAAGAAAATTTTTGGGGCTGTTTTCGCTAGATGTTTTGCGGGCCCATGGTTTTGGGTATCCCGTGGTATTTCCCCATTGTATTTCCCTTATAAAATAAAGACATTGTAATACGGCTAGGGATGATGATGTATTAGTTTTTATGCATTGTAAAGATCTCTGAGATCAGGAGAGAGACCGTGAAACAGAGAAGAGGAAGTGCAGCGGTTGTGCTGTAGGTTGTATCCTTTCACCTTGCTGGACGGTAATAATAATAAGGACTGGAAAATTCAGTGTGGACGTAGCCCAAGTTGGGTGAACCATGATATATCTATGTCTCTCTTGTAATGTGTATGTGTGATTATATTTGCATTTCTGTTTATTGTTATTGCTTTGCGATCCTGTTTTTCTAACAATTTCACCCTTGTTGCACTGACAGGTATCACATTTATCCACCATCTATTGAATTGTCCTTTTCATTCCCTTCCAAAATAATTTACGCCGTGCCCTCTCATACTTTTTGAGGAATCCAAAGTGCCCTGCCGATGGAGAAGCATGGAGTTCATAGAAGACATCCTCTTGAATTTCTGTGATCTGGGGAAGCACTAGACGACCCTTGTATCTCAGGGAATCACCATCCTAAGAGTAATGTTGTACAACAGAAGGGTTGTTGGCCAACCGTTGGATGATTTGAGATAATGATGAGTCATTGACATAGCCTTGCTGAACAGATTGCAACCAATTTGGAATAGGCATAGAAATAGATGAAAGAGAAAATTGGTCATCAAATGTGCGAGAAAGAGCATCTACCACAAGATTGTCCTTACCCTTCTTGTAAGTGATCTCATAGTCATAACCCATGAGTTTGCTAACCCATTTATGTTGTGCTGGGGAGGAGACCCGTTGTTTCGAGAAATATTTCAGACTCTATTGATCAGTCTTGATGCATAAATGATTCCCTAATAGGTATGACTGCCATTTTTGTACTGAATGCAAAATAACCATAATTTCCTTCTCATATGTAGAGGTGACTAAATTCTTATCAGAAAGGGATTTGCTGGTGAATGAAATGGTATTTTCATATTGAAGGAGACTAACACCAAGTCCATTGTCACAAGCATCACTATCAATAGTGAAGGGCTTGGAAAAATTGGGCATAGCTAGAACAGGTGCAGTACACATAGCTTGTTTCAGTTTGTCAAATGCACACTTAGTAGCATGTGTCCATGTAAAAGCATCATTTTTCAATAGAGCAGTTAATGGAGCTGCAATCTTCCCAAAATCCTTAACAAATTTGCAGTAGTATCCAGCCAATCCCAAACAACCATGAAGGATCTTGAGTGTATAAGGATGCGACCAATTTTTCATGGCATCTATTTTGGCAGGATCCATGTGATCTCCTTGAGCTGAAATAATATGCCTGAGATACTATACTTACTCCTATCGAAAAACACATTTAGACTGTTTGGAATGGAGACGATGATCAGAGAAAAGTTGCAGTACAAGATCCATATGTTGGAGATGCTCATCCCATGTTTTACTATAGATGAGGATATCATCAAAGAAGACATGAATGAATTTCCGCAAGTAGGGCCAGAATATTTTATTCGTCAATTCTTGGAATGTGGAAGGAGCATTAGTGAGGCCAAAAGGCATGACCAAAAACTCATAGTGACCATCATGTGTGCAGAAAGCTGTTTTAGGGATATCATCCTCATGAACCCGAATATGATGATACCCATAACGAAGATCCAACTTGGAGAAAAAATGAGCACCATGAAGCTCATCAAGAAGCTCATCAACAATATGAATTGGAAACTTATCCTTGATTGTGAGGTCATTAAGTGCTTGGAAGTCAACGCAGAAACGCTATGACCCATATTTTTTTCAGAAAAGAAGAACTGGTGAAGAAAACGAGCTGGTCCGAGGGAGAATAATACCTTGCTTCAGTAATTCCCGAACGAGCATCTCAATCTCTGTTTTTTGGTGAAATGGGTAGCAATATGGATTGATATGGGGAGGAATGCTTCCATGAAGGAGCTGAATACGATGGTCCTCTAGTCTTGAAGGTGGAAATCCCACTGGTTTAGCAAAGACACATGCATATCTATCCAAAATTTGTTGTAGATCTAAAGGAGTAGTGGAGACCGCTAAAGGGTGCATCTGAATGGAATGGAGCTGAGCGATGACACCATGTGAATTCTTCTTAAGGTGATTTTCCATGCGATGTGAACTGATGATGTTGAGAGACCCTGGTTGTAAGCCCTTCAATGTGTTTTTTTTCCCATTGATTAAAAACTGCATCCAATGTTCAGCAAAATCCCATAAGATGGGGCAAAGTGTGCATAACCATTGAGCGCCCAAAACTGCATCACATTCTCCTAAGGCCAAGGAAAACATGTCAAAGTGCAGTTTATAACCTCCAATAGAGATACGCACATTGTGACCCTTCCCCTTGTAAGGTAAGGTTCCCCTATTGGAAATCATGACTTCAATGTTGGAGCAAGGATGGGCAAAAAAATCATCATGTTTGGTGATCTGAGGGTCAATGAAGTTACGAGTGCTACCAGAATCAATGAGTATTGTAAGAGGGAGCTTCTTGAAGTAACCCTTGACCCGCATTATTTGTGGGGTGGTGACTTCGGCTACATCATGGAGAGATATCTCTCGGTGGTCGTCCTAAGAAGGAGGGTCAATAGGAGGTCACAGAATTTCGACCTGATTATCTATTGTATCATGAGCTTCTTCACCAATTTTAGTTTTAGGTGGAGAATCCACATCCAAGGGATATATATTTTTCTCAACACATATATGTCCCCAAGTGAATTTCTCATCACAATTATAACAAAGCCCTTTTTCTCTACGTGACCGCATCTCTGCTTTAGACAAATGCTTGATACGAGTTGCTCTAGGAGCTGGCATGATGGGAGGTCGTTGGGAAGCCATATTTCTCAATGGATCAAAAGTGGATTTGGAGCATTGTTGGGTTGTGATATTGTCCTCTTCCAACTTAGCCAACCCTAGGGCTTCCATCATTGTGCTGGGACAAAACATTTAACCTCATATCAGATTGCATAATTAAGACCACTGACAAAACAAATCCTATAGAATTCATCAGGAAATCCTTCTGTCTGATTGGCCAGTTTCTCAAATTTTGTCTGATACTCTCTCATAGTGTCAATTTGGTGAAGTTTAGTGAGTGCTCCTGTGAAGTCATCAAAATCACTAGGACCAAATCCTTACAAAAGGAGCTGGCAAAAATCTGTCCATTTTGGCTCTTCATGAGCCTTGATGTACCATCGGTACTATTGAAGGGATTAATGTTCCAAATGAAAGGATGAAAGTGAAACTTTGTTGACATCAAAAGTATACTGCAGACTGAAATATTGTTCTTCCCGGTATATCCATCCAGTCGGATCATCACCATTGAAGCGAGGAAAATCAAGCTTCGGCCCACGAAAATTATTGGAAGAAGAGAACCCAGTGTCTGTAGAAGACTCTAGTTGTCGTCTATTGTTCATGGCTAAATGTTGAAGATGGAGGCCAAGAATTTTTTCATCTAGATCTTGGAGTTTGGTTTTGAGAGCTGCAAGTTCTTCCTCCATGTATTTTTCTCCTACGCGGGTGACAACCATAACCATGATTTTTTCTTTTTTGAATGGATAGAAAAATAAAAACAAAAACTTCTTTAGTAAAGGAAAAATTGGATTTGGGAAAAACTTTGATGGGTAATTGGGGTTTGACTAGGTTTTGGACACTTTCTAATGGACAGGGAATCATAAAATTGGAATTTCAGAAGTGGGGTGAAATAATGGGAAAAATTGTCCAAGAGGAACAAAGAAGTAGAAATAGGAAATGAATACTGCGGAAAAATTTGAATGCGATTGGGTGAAAATCGAAGAAGTTATGGAAAACACTAACAATAGGCAGATGTGAGATTTCTGCATTCACGAAGTGGAATTTGGGATAGGGTCCTTAGGAAGGAAATATGCATAATGGAAGTGTAGGGGTTCTAGTGAATTTTCAAGGGAAATGGAGCTAAAGCAAAGAAGATATGGCAAAAAAATAGAAATTTGTGCTCTGATTTTATTTATTATTATTATTATTATTTTTTTTTTTTTTCGGAATTGATCTGCAATGGCTCGGAATTGATTTGCAACAGTTCTGGATAGATGCAATCTTCTATTTATCAGCTGGAAATAGATATGGACCCTAGGTATGCTCAGCTTCCTAAAGGATCAGGGGATTCACTCGGCTACCAATGATGTCTAACGACTTGCGTATTGGGGCAGTACCCCTCACTCCATGGCTCGGGTAAAACTGATAACCGATTTTCCACAAACGACAACTCTTGGTTTACCTCATAGGTGGGAACTAGTCAATCAGGTAGGGGTCGTTTCCCTTTTCGCTGGCAGGTCCTCTTAATGGGCCAACTACTTCAGGGTTCCTTTGGTACTCTTCATAATGAGTTTTAGGGCTATTCTCAAGTACTTCCCCCAGTTAAGCGGATAGGGATTATTCCCAGATCCAAACCTACAATTCAAAGGAACAATACATATGCAAAGAAAAATAACTACTGTAATAATCACAGCGCTTGGACGACACTATGAAAAAAAAATTGGTAGAAATTCCACCCAGCGAGCCCAAGAAAGTGCTCTGATATTAGATGTGGGGAACCTCTAGCAATTAAATGATGGAAATGCAAGATATATCAGAAATAAAAGAACACAGAAGAGATTTATTGATCGCAATCCACTTTGAGGGGAAACTTCCTTTGAGCAAGCTCAATACAAATAACTCGTGTATGCCTTCATTGGACTCAACACGTACTTATATACTAAGTATAAGCTAAACAACTATCACTCCCCATGAATGTGGGATAATACAATATACTCACGGAGCAACTTACAAAGCATATGCATCCAACGCAAATATACTAACAATGTGGGATAATACAATATACTCATAGGACAACATACAAAGCATATGCGTCCAACAACAATCTAGTAACAAAGTAAAGAGAAGGGTTGACACGGGTTCCTAACATTCATCATGTATTCTGTCCTACTCCAAAATCAGATCAACCTTTGATGTTCCTCATGTTGGATGATGGAGGATTCCTTAAGGCCTCCCTTTCAATGAACTTCTTCCCATCAACCTCAACTCATATTGCTCTGGGAATGAAGTTGAGAGTTTCAGATAGTACCTTGATATTTGTAGTCATGAGTGGTATATTCTCTCGTCATTGAGTTATGGGAATACATAATGTCCCTTACTCGATGGATTCTTCAGGTGTTTGACTTCAAGAACATCTATTCACACCTGTTAGAATGTGCTAGGTACATTGGATCCCATTTTCATTATCGATGGGATTCCCTTGATTTTGGTAATGGTTCACATCAATGACTGGTAATCAAACAATTTCCTCCATGTTCGACATCAACTCATTTGTTCGCATGGTTAGGATTCATACCTTGAGACAGTTTGGATTGAAAACCTTGGGATGATGGCAACATTTGTCATATTTTGTTACAGCCCAAGTTGCACAAGACCGAGCCACACTCTTTTTTGCTCTTGATGAGACATAGATCCAGTTTATTCTCTATGGCTATGATCTCCAGTTTTGACATAGATCCACCTTTTTATTTATTTGTCTATGTTCATCTTTATAATGTCCCCATGGATCCACGATTGTATTCTAGTGGCCATGATATATACATCAGTTATACTTATGTATTGGATCATTATTGTATCCTCCTGGAGATCATGTTCCACTATCTGAACATGAACATTTATCCCAGGGATGAGTTTGTCTGACATTTCCTTTCTTTCAGGTACTTCATTCAAGCTTGTGATTCTTGGTTTCTCCGGTTTCTCCAACTCCATGACTCAACCATTTATTATTTATAATGTGTTTCGGCCATCATATTCCCCTATGACCTTATACATTAGGGGGCATCTGTTATAACCAAAATTGGCCCTTCTCCGTCTGTGACGACACTTACATCTTTTGTTCCCATGATAACATTTGCATGACAACATTTCGTGAGATTAGTTTAAGTCACACAAAAGGACATTTGGGATGGAAGATCCATATTTGGTACTTTAGAAGGATGGAATTACCTAATTCATGGCCCATTTGATATATGTGAACCTTGGGAATAATTTTGGAGACCAAAACGTCTCGAGAAAACGCCCATAAAAGGTTGTTTTAAACCATTTTTTCCACAAAAACGTAGGTGGAAAGTTCTACACCCGCGGGTTTGCCAAAAATCCGCAGGTTGCACATGGTAGAGTTTCAGGTCACATGCTTTTTTTCCATTGTAAAGTCGCGAATGCCTCAGAAATACCAAAAAATTACATAAAATCGCGAAAAATGGGTGGTTTTGGAACCTCCTCTTCCAGTTGTAACTACTTCTTCCTCGACCCTATCTTCTTCACTTGCTATATAAGAGAGGGAGTGGGACAATGAAAATGGATCAAGCCCATTATTGTGTTAATCTGGAGGAATTTGGACTCACATCCCCCTCACTTATGCCCTAGTTTCCTATCCTAGCACATTTTATCAGAGGCTGTGATTCTTGGAAAAGAGGAGCAGGAGACCTTGAATCTTGATTTCACGAAGTGCCATGCTTGAAGAAAGGTATAATTTGATGTACTTGTTTCATTCATTAATAAATATCATACATTCTTCCTTTTCCAAATATGATTTGTTCATGTATGTTTCAGATCTGATTACAATTTGATGTTTTATTCTCTTATAAATATCAATATTTTATTTGTAGTCAAATTGGTCTGAGGAAGATTTTGTTGAATGTTTTTGCAGGTTGTTGCATTGGAGAGCAAGAAGAGAGGCTTGGATCAACCTTCTGAATAAGGTACATATCCTCCTAAACCCTAATCTCTTTTTTTAATAATTATACTTGCAGAACCTTGTATGTCTATCTTTCACCCTAGTACATTGGTAGTCTCACCCCTGCTATAGGAAGTTTTCTCTAACAACAATAAGGAGATCAAAAATATTTTGCATTGATTTGGTTATGTGTTAGTTTGAAGCTTGGTTTTTGTTTCTCATTTTGGAAAAAGAATAAAAAGTTGGTTTAGTGTTGAGTTGGTATTGGTTGAATACATTGCAAGTGTCTTAAAGGATTTGGAATTGCTTTATATCGAAAAAAATTTATCATGCATAGTTTGTTTTGTTTGTAGTTTAAGTTTCATTTTACATTTAGCTAGTTGGAAAATTAATTGCATGCTTATGTTATAGGATTGATTTTTCATTTAGGTTGTAAAATTTTAGTTTCTTTTGCATTGAAAAGACCAAAAACTTGCATAGTATATGAAAAATTGCATTTGCATTCCAAATCATATCTTTAGAACTCTCATTGGAAAGAAATTGAAATTGAAAAGTGCATGATTGTGGCATTTGAGTGCTTCATATTTCAGATAAAGAACATTGTTTCTTTAGTTGCTCTTGTTTTACTTCTTTTGAAAAGTTTTGAAAGTACATTTTAAGCAAGCAAAATATAATTGAAATAGGATCTTAGGTTTTATTCTAGTTATAAACACACACAATAGCTAAGTTAGGGTTTTGGAGATAGGGAGTTGTGAGTTAACTCCTCCAAGGCCACTTAAATTTGTCAAAACATAGGTGTATTTCATAAGGGAGGAAATTCAACACCATAAGGGTGTGGCTGGGAAGCTACTCTACCACAAGAATCAAGGACGAGGATGTGTGAGGTTGAGTTGCAGAGAGATCCCTCCAATACTCAATCAAACATCAACCAGGGATTTTGCATGTACAAGGACTTTCAACAGTACATAGTGTTGTTGTAGATTTTCGGGCTTAGTTACCCCGCCCATACGCATGATACCAACATGTGACTGTTCCCACAGAGGTTGTCTATGGATTGGTAGCCATAGAATCTTGTATTTAGAGTCATACACAGGTGCTAGTAGAGGATTTTCCATGACCACCTTGAGCAGACCTAGTGACTGGAGCATTAGTACCCATGGAGGGTGTTTTACAGATTTATCTAGGAAAACACTTGCACCAAGAAGGGAAACACTCCCAACTTGGGTAACTGCTTTCTGATCTTTATTGATTAGAATTGGGCCCTCATCATCCTAGGATGATATTTGGGAGATCATATCCCATTCTTCACTAGATTGTTCTTGCAGCCAAGTACTCTTTTAGTGTGAGAGTTGTTTGCTTGATTGAAATATTTCAGAAACTTTTTAGAGTGTGTTGTTTGATTTTTATTTTTGCAGGCTTTCTTATTAGTGTCTTCTGCGAGCCACCATGCCCGATCAACCTCTATGTAGATCCTGGAGGATTCAAGGACCCTCTCCTGAAGAGAGAGAAGTCGCTGCATTGAGGCATGTGCTATATTATATTGATCCACCCCATTAGGGAGCATAAGAGGAAAACCAGGAACATCAAATAGAACAACTGGTATAAGAAAACAGTTCCAGATCAGGTGAGTCTAAGAGTTCTTCTAATGAAGGAAATTTGAGAAATACTAAGGAACAGTTACATAACTCTCCTAGAGTCCATTCTCCTCATCCTAAAGATAATTTAGGTCCCATTGTTATTTCATACCTCTCAGATCCATCTCGACTTTTGAACCCACCACAAAGTCCTAGTTTTTCCCAAATAGTTAGTATGAACGTTCCTAATCCATTATCTAGGAAATTCAATATAGAAAACAAAGAACAAGTATTTACATCAAGTGAGATAACTACTCCAGTTAACACAACCCCTGTAGGAGGAATTAATTTTAATATGGCATCCACAATTGGATCTAGATAATTTCCCCTATCCTCGATGATACTTACTGGTACTAGTTCGTTAACTCAACTGAGTTTGAATCCTTTCTCTTTTGGATTTCCTTTTTTAGGTTGTCAACCTATGCCTACTACTATTACTCTTAGTTCAATATTGAACATTGCTTCAGGGATTGGTCCATTTGTGCCTTTCCATAATATCCCACCCTTTAGTGGACAAATATTTATGTCTAAACCACCCTTCACTGGAGTTGTTTCCAACTCCACTCTCCCCTAGTTAAGCTTACCTTTCCAATCTGTTGGAGGCTTGAGTTCTAGTAACCCCTTCGGAATAAATGTATCGCAAGGTAATTCCTTTGTAGTATGGGGAAACAACACTAGATTTACATGGGGGAAAAATACCACTTAAGGAAATATCCCTTTTTCTGGGATGGGAGGGTCCAATATGGCTAATCCTGTTATGACAAGTGTCTTAAAGGTAGTAAAATTTTAGGAGGGATGGGAGTGGTTGTTGGAACAAATTATCTTTCTTTTCAACAACACTATGGTTATAAATTTGGACAACCTACTCCAATTTTCACTAATCCTAGAAACCCATATATCCTGGGACAACCAAGTGCCAACACCAACCAATGGGAAGCTAATGCTCTTGGAACTTGGAACATTATGGCTCAAACAAAGTTTCCATTCTTGGTCACTTTGAATTTTCCTGATATTTCAAATTTGACTAACAATCCAATGTTACATGACCCAAGATGGATGCCCCTACCACCAAAGTTCCTCCATACATTCCTATGCTTGAAGGTAAACCTAAGGAAGACCCAGCTAACCATGTGATGACTTTTCATCTATGGTGTTCGTCCAACTATTTGATGGTTGATTCTATTCGACTGTGTCTCTTCCATTGGAGTTTAACTGGGGAAAACGAGAAACGGTACATTGAGTTACCATGAGCATCTTTTCAAAATTTTAATGCAGTTGCAATTGTATTTTTAAACCACTTTCAGCTACCAGTCCATTATAAAAATGGAACGGAGTTGTTAACATCTTTTAGTCAGGATAAATCTACTCATATCTCTGACCACATCCATGAGTGGTAGAGGAGACGTAGTTTGATCAAGGCCCATATCCATGGTGAATTCCTTACCGATTGGTTCATTAAGTCATTGCAACTTGTTATCACAAACAATGTGGAACTTTCTGGGTTCATACTGAAGAGTAGGCTACTATTAAATCCCAACAATTGGATTTGGTTTATTCCCAATATAGGATCTTGTACAAAATCATTCCCACTATTCCAAGAGTAGAAGTTGACCCAACGAAACCTTTCCCGACACCTCATGCTGATGGTGTGACCGGTGTAGTTGAGAAAAATCTAGTTAGCCCGAGTAATAAATTTTCAAGTCAAAATTCACTGATAACTGGTCAGAATAACACACATAACCTTAAACCCAACCCTCCTTCTAATGTTTTGCCAGTACATAACTGTTAGGGAAACCAACAACCGGGAGGGAAGAAAAATAAGAACAAGAAAATGGGAATAAGGGGACAAGTAATGCAAACAATAATAACAACAACACTAATGTTGGTGGGGCCAATAAGGAAAAATCTAAGACGGAATTCCCTTGCTTTTTATGCAAGGAAGATCATCTAAATTATAAATTCCCTAAGATGGAAATGGCACAAAAGTTGTTAGCTCAGCAGGAAGGGTCTACCCAATTTGTTGTATTAACCAATCCATTTCCTCAACATCAACAACAGATGATTGTTGGTGCTCACCAAAACCCTATAGCCTCTCAAGGGGGAAACCAAGGAACCTCCTCTCAAGGGGGTAGTTCAGGCCTAGGTGAAGTTCTCATTTATGAACGGAACCTTTATATTTGGACTTGGAATAAGAATTATGAAGCTAATTCATCTGGATCCAAAGGTAAAGAACCCATGAATGATGATAATGACAATTCTTTACACATAGAGAAACTTTCCAATGATACGATGCTTAGAATATCAAAGGGTGTTCTCAAGAAGGTTGTGTATAATAATAATGTGCATGCTGCTCAGAATTTTAGTATAGTTGAAGATTTGGCTCAGGCTCTGTGTGCAATGTCTATGCTTGAGGTAGTCCAGAGTTTTCCAACTCAAAGGAAGACCTTACTTTTAGCTTTAGGGGCTCTCGAGCAAATAGTCAAGTGGTTACTTTCAATTTTGAGAATTCAAGTTGTATTTGGAAACACTAAGATTCATCGGACAATTGTAGACGAGGGTGCCTCCACATATGCCATGTATTTATCATGCTGGAAGGATTTAGGATCACTTGATGTGGTTCCTCCTGTCACCATGTTGAAATCTTTCGACAGCCACCTTTTCTAACCTCATGGAATTATCCTGGATTTTCCTATAGAGCTAGGGGCAAAGTAGTCAAAGTGTATGTGGAAGTGCTTGATTCCCCACTTGATTATAATTTATTATTAGGAAGAAATTGGACTCAAGTTATGATGGAAATGGTCTCTTCGATCTTTCACGTCATCAAGTTTCCTCATGAAGGAAATATTGTAACAATTGATCAACTAGCCTTAAACAACAACGATTTCAACTAGGATCATGGATCCAATATTCCTTTAGTATCCCATTCCGCGAGGAATTGTGAAAACATTTGTGTGGGGATGTATCCTTAATTAATGGGAACTTTAATCTCCCCCATCTGATTTGCAAGTTAATGTATCATTGGTACATGCAATTTCAATAGTTACCACACCTTCCACAAATAAGGAGTCTCAAGTTAATACATCAAACTTTAACAACCCTTGGAACTGTCCAGCCTCTGAAGTTGAGTGTAGTCAGATCAACCAACCCTTATATCCCTTGGGTTCAATTGCTATTGAAATGTCAATTTCATTAAACTTGGACATATTCTAGTTCAATTCACTTCAAAGATGGGTCAAAAACATCCTTTCTAAACCCCAAAATAAAGCAAAATCCAGTTCCAAAAGTGCCAAATTCAGGTTCCAAAAATTCCAAAACCGGTTACAAAAGTGCCAAATCCGGTTCCGAAAGTGCCAAATCCAGGTTCCAAAAGTGACAAAACAGGTTCTAAAAGTCCCAAAGCCAGTTCCAAAAGTGCCAAATCTGGTTCCAAAAGTGCCCAAACTGGTTCCAAAACTGCCAAATTTGTTTCCAAAAGTGCCAAATTGAGGTTCCAAAAGCATACTTTTGCTTTTGATATTGCCACTATAAAAACACATTGATAGTTATAACAAATCTAAATCTAAAACAAGAATACACTACCATTATGTATATTAAAAGTGATTCTAGTCTACTTGTCAGAGCAAGGCATCTTTACCAACGTGCTACCAAAATATCTAATCTCCTTGATGCGAGACATGACCCTAATGCCATCCTCACACGCATGCTTAATTATTGCATCTCATGGGAAAGACCATGGTGATTAGTAGGATTCCCAAATCATTATACCACACTAATAGGAATCATGGTTTTCTTTCTTGACCTAGATTTACCAACTATGGTAGATAGGTTACCCATACATGATAGGTGGAAAATCAATTGTAGATCTAGATAGCGACATTGAGATCTTTTTCCTTTACCAATGGGTGGGTGAATCCCATTGTGAGTAGTATGAAAGAATTAATAACTATCCAAAGCTAGATCTACAATTTCTTCAGGGGTTTGAGTTTGGGTGAGAAGAGAGGAAAATACCTCTTGTGGGTGTGTTGTTTGGGGAAGCATTTTGGAGAAGCCTTTGCTTGCTTGTTTCTATTCAATGTTGGATTCTCTTCATGCTCTCCTTGGTACTTTTAGAACTCAAAACAAAAGATGTTTTCTCCATTCTACTAACAACATTACACGTGATATTCAAACCAAAGTAGATCTAACATCCTACAAATTGTTAAACGCGAGCATTTGGGGGGGAATTGAATCATTTCATATTTATTCAAAGAAGAGTGGAACATTACAACCTCATCATGAGATGCTTCCTCCTCCTTTGCTCTAGGTTCCCTTCTCTAATTCTCAAGCCTTTCATCACAAAAAATGTGAAGAAATAGAGCCCCTCACAAATTCAACATAATAACTTTGCTTTTCAATCGTTCCTCTCAAAATCTTCCCCCAAATAGCACTTAAATAGCTTTTGGATTTGGGTATTTAGGTGAAAAAGTGAAATGTGGGATAGAATCCCAATTCATCACTTTCGTTCATTTCCTTTACTCTTTGATTTTCCATAGTTTTAAGAACTCTCATGATATGTTTTCATGAAAATCACATATTTTATGATATTTTAACCACTTGAAGCTTGTGGTTTTTTTATTCTAAGATCATATTAGGAAAATTCAATCACTGTAGTTTCCCCTTATTGGGCTCTGTCAATAACCATGTGCACCTTTCTTCTAGGAAAGTAGTGGTTGGGTTATGAGATTTTGTCTCTCCTAGTGTTCTATATCAATCTTCATGTCACGGGCGAACCTAGTACATGCTTTTGGTTCACACATTTATGGGTGTTAAATATTGTGTTAACAGTACTTACTCCCTTCGTAAATTTCAAGGATGATTGAAGAGATATGGATCGGACTAGCACCCTTGAAGTGTCTCAATAAATTATCTTCTTTTGTCTATAAACGAACTTAAGGTGTGCACTAAATCCTAATCCTTGCAAAATCCTTGCCAAACACTTCACCTTGGTAAAGAGACCCAATTGCAAGAAAATTTGCAAGGAATAAAAATAATTACCTCCAATATATCTTTGTGCAAATTTATCTCTATCAAAAACTATCTTCTAAGTTTTATGGGCTTTGAGAACTTTCTCTGCTTATAAGCATCCCTTTGAAAAGGTACGAGGTTGTATTCTAGCATCTATACTTTCACATGACCACTATATTATATCTATTCCTCACATTCGTTTGCCTTGTAAAAAATATTAGTATGTTTCTCTTGTCACAAATGGTGCTCCTCATGATGTGGCATGGATGGTACTCCTCTATGCTCCTCACTTATAAGATATGTAAGGTGTATAAATTGATATGAAAAACAATTTTTCATTAAAATTTTAAATAAATAATTAAAAATAAAATAAAATAATAAAAATATATTTAAATTTAAATTCTAAAAGTGAATGATTAAAAAATTAATTTTATCTAAATATTTAATATAAAAAAATTAAAAATTTACTATAAATATATATTTATATTTAAATTTTAAAAATGAAAAAGTGAATGATTAAAAAATTAGTTGTATCTAAATATTTAATATATATATATATATATATATATATTACTTTAGGTTCATCTTTAAAATTTAAAAAAAAAAATATTAAAAAACCAAACATTTCCAAAAACTTTTAAATTGAGATGGATCTAAACAAAGGTTGATGATTGTGATATTAAGTTCTCGTCTTCTTGAGCACTTAGTCAAAGTTTGAACCCACATTGATATATTTCATTTAATTCATGTGGGCCATAACCTTCTTGGTATGACAGTGTCCATATTAAATCTTTCATTTACTTCATGAGGGCCATAGCATTCTTGGCATGATATAGTATATGTAGATCTAGTTACATGCTTATTAAAAAACTCATATACCAATCTTTTCAGTGTAATGCCTTGAAATTGAGAAAATGAATGAACATAAGACTTGACCCTAAACACATCTATATTTTTTCTTTCATCTAAGTCATATGCATGTGTAATGCCTCGAAATTGAAAAAGAGGAGGAAATAACATAACAAACGACCCTAAGCACATCTCTAATTTTTCTTTTATTAGTGGCATGTCCAGCTATCATCTACATAATGTACATGTGGAAAGCCTTGGAATTAAAATTTTAGTGACAGAACATAACACATGGGTTGCTCTTTCTCTTTGAGGTTTGACAGCAGGAATTCATTGGGTATGGTCTTCAGCCCCTTGTTGATCATGGATGAATGTGACAGTTAGTGTGTATAGGGAAAGAAACATGGATTCATGCCTAGCCGATGTAAACTGTTTCTTTTGGAATTCAGTGATGTGGGAAACATGCATACATGTGTTTAGGAAAAAGATGTGTATAGTTAGGTTTGGAGTTTTATGAGAAGAGTGTTTCAAATATTCTTGGAAAGGTACTGAAGTGCTATAAGAAGGGAATGGTATTGAAGTAAACACAACCTATCCTGGCCAACCTTTGATGATTCTTCCGTCCTCTCTCCCAATCCCTTGCCACTAAAAGGGGATGGAGTGCTGGCTTTTCTCGGTTTTTTTTCATGTTTTAGATACCAGGAGATTTTAGTGCTGCAGCATTGCTCTGAAAGATTCGCCTTTATTATTAATTAATTGAGGAGACTGACGTGCAATCTGGTGGTGAATTGTGAAACATGAGAAGTAGTATTTGGAGTTGCGTTCTCTTGATCGGAATCTTGTGCATCTATGGCCAGGCGCCCCACTGTTCGGCAACAAAGGCAATTGGAGGAGAACCAGCGCCTGCCAATGTCAGCAGCTTCATCTCTGCTGTAGAAAAGTAAATAAAACGCTAACACTCTCTCTAGATCTACATTGTTTGATTGGATTTAGTTGATAAGATCATTTATCAGATATCATATTGATCATTAAGAATGTTTTGTTTTGTCTTAGTTCAGTTGTTATAATTCATAACATCATTTATCAGATATCATGATTGTTATAATTCATAACATCATTTATCAGATATCATTGATAAGAATCTCTGGTTTTCACTGTCGATCTATGTTTAAAACATTCGCCATGTACAATATTATTCCCTTGCAGAAGCAATATAAACAGCACAAGGCGAGAGTTGGCTTATCTATCACGGGCAACGGGTAACCCTATCGATGACTGTTGGCGCTTGGACTCCTATTGGCGCCGAAATAGAAAACGGCTCGCAGATTGTGGCATTGGATTTGGAAAGGATGCCATTGGAGGCAAAGATGGGAGAATTTATGTGGTTCGAGATGCCGGTGATGATCCGGTGAATCCGTGGCGCGGCACTCTACGTTATGGGGTCATTCAAGAAGAGCCCCTGTGGATCATTTTCAAGAGAGACATGGTCATCCAACTCAAGGAGGAGCTGATCATGAACAGTTACAAAACAATAGATGGGCGAGGCGTCAACGTCCAGATAACAAACGGGCCGTGTATCACCATTCAGAATGTGAATCATATAATAATTCACAACATCCACATTCACCACTGCAAGAAACCAAATCGAGTAGGAGATGCATTGGTGAGGGATTCTCCAAGCCATTATGGGTTGAGAGGGATAGCAGACCAAGATGGAATATCCATCCTTGCATCATCCCACATTTGGATCGACCATTGCACATTCTCCCAATGTGACGATGGTCTCATTGATGCCGTCAGTGCATCCACAGCAATTACCATTTCAAACAACTTCTTTTCTGACCACGACAAGGTTCCACATTCCATCCCATCATATGATCCTACCTTCATTACGCAACACTCTAATTTCTTCTTCTTTCCTGAAGAACTATTGCTCTGCTCATCTGTGTTTGTCTTTGTGGGCTGCAGGTGATGTTGTTAGGTCATGATGACAATAATATTGAAGACAAAAACATGCAAATAACCATAGCATACAACCATTTTGGGGAAGGTCTGGTAGAACGAATGCCGAGGTAAGTAATTATATTAACCTTTGTCTTAGACTTCAAAGCAATAAATAATTAATTGTACAGGCTGAATGAATCTTACAAGTTTGGTGATTTGCATATAGATCGGTTGATGAGAAGCAAATTAGAGTTCTTATTTATGAATTGAATGAATGTATGTAGATGTCGATTAGGACACTTCCATATAGTGAACAATGACTACAGTCATTGGCACATGTATGCCATTGGTGGAAGTGGAAACCCTACCATATTGAGTCAAGGCAATCGATTCTTGGCACCGGATGATCCCAATGCAAAGGAGGTAATAATCATAAAGGCATATTATACCATTTTTCTTATTTTTCAATCAGTAGATCTAGCAACCATAGAGCATATTGATAATTTCATTGAAATTAAGTTTTAACGTGAGAAGATTGATCCCTCAGGTAACGAAGCGGTTAAGCGTGAATAATGAAGGGATGAATTGGAACTGGATATCAACAGGAGATCTGTTTCTGAACGGTGCGGTATTCAAGCAATCGGGTGCAATGTCTCAGACGTTGAGTACATATAGTCTAAAAGCGATGCCCGGAAGCCTTGTAGGAGCCATCACTCGGAACGCAGGTGTACTCAGATGCAGCAAAGGGAGACGAGGCCGTTGCTAAACTTCAAAGGCAGCCATTAGGGATCCTCAATGGCTTGCAGTCACAACTACCATGCTTTCTATTGATGAGTAGGTTTTGTTATTGGTGTTAAAGCGTCCTCAAGGTAGCTTTATTATGGTTATGGGAACCATTTAATTCCACAATTGTTTTGTTTTTCTTTTTGCGTGGAATAAAAATACATTACCTTTGTCTTTTGTCTTTTCCGAGCGAGAATGATGTCATTAAATTTAAATTTATTCTTTAATAACGAGATATATATATATTATAAAATAAAAATAAATTATATATTCTTAACTATGATGTTAACATAACTACACTGCTAACATCATTATGTAAACCTAACCTGTAAGCCACAAGATATGCTTCCAAAACATGATGTATTACTTGTTCTACTTGCACTAGTTCTATGCCAAATAAACTATAAATATCTTCTAAAATATAATATGATAAACTGTCATTAACTATCAGCTAAAATATATGATTTTATTAATTATAAAAAGTTTGGAAAAAAGATTAACCTTTACTTTGATATTAATTACTTAAAAGTTTAAAAACAAATATTAATTTTTATTTAGAGATTAATTTATTAAGTATTTAAATTATTTAGAAAATATTAATTTATATTTTTAAATATTTTTCCACTTCATTATAAAATAGTTATTTATTTGAATTTGAATTAAAAATTATTTTATAGATGATTTTAATTATTTTTTAACTAAATAAAATAGAATATTTGTATTTATAATTATGAGAATTTATATATTTTTATTTTTATTTTTTAAGCAAAAAAGAGATCATCATTCTATTAAAGTAGGATCAAAAGTACATTTTCTATCTTTACAACAAAACTTGTTGCTTAAGTAGCCACCCTAGATATCAATACTAAACTTGACAACATAATCTCATATCCCCAACCATATATCAGCATCAATACAAACCTTAATCAGCATCAATACAAACCTTAATCAGATGGAAATCTACCAGCAATCAAATAGCTAAAAGTTTAACCCCAAAACCCCATTACAAAAGGGATGTCAAGAGAACATACATCATACTGAGAAAAAAGCAGCACCAGAAAACCATAAACAGGAACAGATGAAAATACCAAGGGGCTGATGCACAATCATGGACTCCTTTAAAGACACTTTAGATGCCATATAATACTAAAAATACCTGAAACCTCGGACTTTAGGTGACAATTAGGGGTACTTCCGTAACAGATTTGAAGATGAAGTAAAAAGACAAAAGATAGGTAATTGAATCAGCTTTCATAATATATAACATTTATCTATAAAAATTTTGTGCAAATGATTATAAAATTAGTTTTCGTTAAATTCGGTTTTCAAATTTTCAGCACATCATAACATATATGTTTGTGCGGGTGCAACACTTATTGAGGTAAATGATGTCCATTTTGGATAAAATCTTGCAGACATATAAAGGACATATGGGCCTAGTGCAACACTATTTTTTCAAAAAAATTCATGAATTATTTTTTTATTATTATTAATTATTGAAGTCAGAAAACCTTGAAATTAAAATGTTAGGTGCGGGTGCAACACTTTAGGGGCAAAATTTAATGAAATCATTGTTTTCTATATATGAGATTGTAGAGCTCAGTCTCCTCTAGTGCACCATATAGCTTTCTTGGGAAATGGTGAAGGCAATCAAAAGTTATATAAAAACAAATCGATGTATGTATTTTTTAAAACTGACGTGTGTCATTTAGAAAATTAATAATAAATAAATAAAACATACATTTTTATGAAAAAATTTCATATTCAGAATCATCAAATCGTACTCTACAATATTCTATATTTTCATAAAAAAATATTGAGTTTTTCATTGCAAAACATGCCATTGAAACTAAGCATATTGAAAGAGTTCTAAAATACAAGCAATGGCCCTGGTTTTTTTGTTCTCACCAATAGCTTCGGTAGTCCGAAGCTATTTCTGAACATCATCCCAAGCCTTGTTCCCACCGAGTTTTTAAATTTTAAATTAACGCATATGCGGTTTAGACTTGTTCATATCGCATATACGTTATAACGCATATGCGATATAACGGATATGCATTTTTGTTTAGTAAAACAGAGTAAAAAGAGAATAAATATTATTAGATGAGTGGCATAAAGATTATTCTTTTGAAAGGTAAGATAGCATCCCATCATGGTTAATATAACATTGTTTAACATGACAAATGGGTTCGGAAACAATACATCTCTATTTTCAACTAAGTTATATTTGATATATTAGGTAGTATGGTATAAAGTATAAACTCACATGAAAGTGAAGGGGACATCTAAGAAGCCAAATGGTGGATTGTGGATTGTTATTGATGAAGTAATTGGGTTATCATGGTGAGTATAATTTGGTTGTCAATCCATTTTCAAGGGTTAGGGATTTAATCCTCGCCATTCTAATAATTTTCCTTGTATCCTATCCTAGGTATGAGAGTTAATAGGCACCGAAGAAAATTTGATTCAAATATATCTCGAGAATTCCATCTTCACTGTTGTGTAGTCTCCTAGTATAGAAATTCACCTTACTACACTAAGATAGTTGAAGTTTGTGGCTTTGACGTATAGTTCCCTATGCATCTATTGATTGATGTTATTGATGAGAACCAACATATCTTTGCACTTATTTTGTTAATCAAACTTTCTTTGATATTAGTGTAGTTAAATGACTTCAAGTAGGGTTTTTTTATTTAATGACAAATTTTTTATATAACTTAATAATGCTCTACTTGAGTTGATGATGATTATGGTTGTTATTAACGTCCATTGAGACCAATTTTGGTCTGTCAAACCTTTAACAAGGTAAGGAGTCACTTGGTTTTCTTTAGAATTATATTTCTGTGCTCGAAAATTTTAAGAGAAACATTAATAAATCACCATAGTTTTGATGGTATTGTAACAAATATTTTGAATTTGGGATGAAATGTGGGTGTACACATGACATTTTAATGTGATTTGTTTCTATATGATATTTAATAGTTTAATCACATTACACTATTGATTCAAAAATAACAAATCATTTAACTATAAATTTTGCAACAAATAATTTAACTAGAAATCTTGATGATTGATCCTCTCACTCACTCCATACCTCACTTTCTCCTCCTACCTCCTCTCTCCACCCCCTTCTCTCTCTTCCCATAATTCCTTCTCTCTTTCTCCACCCCCTTCTCTCTCACACACATCCACACGCTCTCTAAAACAATTCCTTTGTTGCCCCTCCCTCCCGCCAAAACCCTCCCTCCCTCCCTCCCTCCCTCCATGTGTTCCATCCTATGACTCACTCCATCCCTCACTTTCTCCCCCTACCTCCTCTCTCCGTTTTCAGGCCTTCATCCCTCCTTCATCTCTCCATCTTTCTCTCCTTTCCTTAATATCCATGATCTCTCCCTCTCTCTCTCTCTCTCACACACACACAATCCCTCATCTCTATCCATTGATGTAACCATCCTTGACCATCCTTCATTTCCCTAAATCCCTACTCTCCCACCCTCTAACCATCCCTCCAACCATCTCTCTCTCTCTCTCTCACTCTCTGACTCTCCCCTTCTCACTCTTTAACCACCCCCCATTTGTCTCCCTCATTCACTCACTCTATACCTCTATCTATACCACCACTCCATCCATCCCTCTCCTCCCTCTCACTCTTTAACGACCCCCCCCAATTTGTCCCTCCATCCATTATGTTATATATCGTTCTTCCATCCATTATCCTATATCTTTCTTGCACCCAATCATCCCTCCCTTTCATATATCACCCTCTTCTCTCCCACTTATATTTATTCCCCTCCCACCAATCCCTTCACTTTATATTTCTCCTCCCTTTAGTTCCCCCTCATATCAATGTCTAGAGACAAATCCCTCCCTTCCCCTTATATTTCTCCTCCCTTCATCCCCCCCATATCTCTCCCCTACCCCTCCCTCCCTCCCATGATTCCCTCTACAACTTCCTTGCCCTCCTTTGACTCCCCCCACACCTCTTTTAGCTTAATCAATGTAATGTTGGGGCATGAGCCACCCCATAGATTGTCTGGATGGAATCTTGGGAGTCTAAATTGTATTATAAGGGGATAAGGGTGACATTATAGGGTTTTGGATGGTAGGGATGGGTCTCTGGACATTGACCATAGTCATGGAAGAAAAGATGGTCCAATGAGTCTCTAAATCAACACACATCCACTATAGATGGAATATTCGGCCTTTAGTGGGATATGGGTGTCATTATGAGGTTTTGTGCACTAAGGATGGGTCTTAGGGTCTTAACCATGGTAATGGGACAAAAGTGCAACAGAAACAAGTATTAAACCACTACACATGCCCTTTAAAGGGGATATTTAGCCTTAATATGCGATATATGTGCCATTAGACTATTTTATGCATTGAAGATTGTTCTCGAGGTGTTGACCATGGTCATATAGGAACCATTACGAATATTTCCAAACAAAACATAGTTCTGAAGACACTACCATGGTCCAAGGATAAATCCAATCTTCTAGGGATTAAATGATGTTTTAATGATTCATGGTTAAATGAGGTTTCAATAGTTGATATGCACTAAATCGCATATGCGATATAACGTATGCGATATATCGCATATGCGATTTAGTGATCACGTTTATAACAAATTGACCATTTGTAAAAAGCATAAAAAGCATGGAGTTCAATCGCATATGTGTTAAAACGGAGATGCTTTATATCGCATATGCGATATTTGTTTAATAAATAATCTTGGGTTGCGGGACGTGGGGCATTTTTACTATACATGAAAAGACAGAATTCTTCTGAAACCCGCGTAGAGCGTACTGTTCAACCTGCAATTTAATCATTTATTACACAGATCCATAGATTTTGTACAATTTTGGGTGGATTTCAATGGGGAATCCATGTAATAGAGTTTGGAATTCAGCGAGGAAGATGCTTACACCCGAAGAAGTTGAAATTAAAAAAGAAAAGAAAGAGGGAACATTCAAGAAATCGCCGGCATTCATTGGATGAGCAAATACTTCCCCTTCCCACTCAACAGATACCTGACGAAGAGGTTGAGGAAGATATTGCAACTTTAATGCAAGCTGGTTATAACCAAGATGAAAATCTTGGTCCATTATTAACCGGACAGCCCTCTGAAGAGTTCAATCATTATGTTCCTAACGAGACTCCGCAACAACCATGCCAGGTGGTTCAATCTCCTAATTGAAGTTGTCAGCATGCAGTGGATATAAACGTCTCTCCGGCATTTCAAATGACAAGAAATCTTGCATCAAAACGAAAGAGAACTCCTAAATGCATACAAGTGGACGAGAGTGAATTGACTTCCATGGAAGGTAAGGTGGCTAAACACACAATCCTTCGTCATTGTTCTCAAATAATGAAATAATATTTTGAACCAAAATTTGAAGCTGGTAAATGTCAATTGTTTTTAGCTTTGATTAAATCTAGAAGTATGGAAAATGTTAGAAAAAAGTTAGGCATAAGAACATTGAAGAATACCGAATCAAGTAATCACATTGCTAAATCTCTTGCTGCTGCATTCACATCAATTGGTAAAAAAAATCGTTCAAAAGACTGTAATGTGGCTCGCTGCGTATTGGCTGAATCAATTATATCTAGATCCACAAAACAACGTCGTTTACTTAAATGCACATCAGAAATTGTCCATTTACATCCAAAGACACTTAACAAATATTCAGTAAGAAGAGACAACCTTGATGTAGAGGGACAAATGGAAACATTATGAGCATTTAGCGGTAGGTTTCCCCGCAAAGACATGAAGTTGGTCGAAGCAGTGAAGGGACTAGTGCACACTTTTTGGCATGATAACAGTAGGCCTTCTTCTAACACAAAGGATGTGTTAAAACGTTGTAGGGGTTCTATGAACAATGAAGGGCATGTTAAACATTATCTTGACATGACAAAAACTCAATTGTTCAAGATGTTTAAAGTTTCCCACGTAGAGCTAAGGCTCAGGAAAAGATATTTTGAAAAATGCAAGCCTTTGTATGTTAGAATCAATAGAATCCAGAACACTTGTTGTTGTAGATACCACATAGAGTTTGATCTATATTATCATACATTTTCACATATATGTCATTTTTTGCATCCTAACCATGTACAGGAATGCTCAAGTACAGTACCGCCAATGTCATCTAGATATTTCATCCATAGCATAATGTGTTTGAGGCAAGATGGGCAGACACATTACTTAAAACAATGTGTAGAGGGTTCTTGCAATAATTGTGGTGGGCTATCATTATGGTCCGATTGCATCCATGAGAGTGAATATCAACCATTCGTGAATGCAATTGTCGAGAAGAAGAACTTTCAGTATGAGACATATCAGCTACATGATGGGAAAGAAAGCAAGAAGATTAAATTGGTGACTTCATAGGTGACAATCTACACAAAAAAAGTTCATTTAACTGAGTTTACATTGTTTATATGTTGTTTTATAACATTGTTAAATATTGATGTATATTAATATTCATGTAAATATTTTTATGTTGTTTTATAACATTGTTTATTTTTTTTCCACCAGGTGCAAGTATGTGATTTTATTCTAGAGTTCCGTGAAAAGATCCAACGGTACATTCAGCATGTCGATATGGCACGGTGGCAAGATGAGCAATTCAAAATATGCCGGGACACCTTCCCTCTTGGAACAATACTATCAGTGGTTGACTTTGCAAAAAATTACACCCTACAACCACAAAATGAAATACAAAGTCAATACTATCACTCAGAGCAGGTGAGCATAATGGTCCATATCACTTATCGACATGGGCCAGATAGAAATGAAGAGAAACGTGTGATATTGAAAGAGAGTCACTTTTACATCAGTGACGACCGGACCCATGACATCCATTACGTGCAAAATTGCTTTCCGTTGTTCTATGATCATGTGATAGCTATGGATATAGCATTTTATCGTCATTTGATTTGGTCAGATGGTTGTGCTGGACAGTTCAAGAATGCACATGTATTTCAATGGTTGTGTTTGTTGCACATAAAATACAAGGTGCCACATACATGGAACTACTTTGAATCATGTCATGGCAAAGGAGAGAACGATGGTGCTGGTGCATGCACAAAAACTACCCTTCGAAGGGAAGAGATGAAGTTTACAGTTGCTCTCCTTCGAGATGCTTCATCTATAGTCGAATGGTGTGCATTTGTGATGGGAGAACAAGCAACAAGGAAACAGCTAGTGCGGAGAATATTATGGGAGGTGACAGATGTGGACCGATCCCAAACACATCGGGTGAACTGTTGGCTGCTTTCTTGGGCAGACCCGGGTTTTAATGAAGCGCAGCAACAAACCCCTTGGCGCACTGGCCCTCTCGGCGACGAGCTGCGAGCAGCTCGAGGTCTCACCCGAAGTGGCTATGGGGGGCTAAGGAATCAGGTTTCCTTAACCTTGGTGACGCAGAGATTGTCCTTCCTCTTCTGGTTCCTCAGATATCGGCGGTCCGACTTTCCCGCAGGCCCCTCGGCGCAACTGCGCGGTTTCCTTCCTCAGCAGGTCCGCGGCGTAGTTTCTTCGTTCTAGCGCAGAAGGCAAGTATTCCTTGCGTCGACGCGTTAAGTACCTCCTCGCCCTGCGCAACTAGCGCAGTATTGCAGTCCTCGATCGCTGCAGCGACAGCGCTCCACCACTTCTTCAGTCCTTAAACACTTATGGCTATCAATGGACCTTCCCAAACTCAATCAAACCGTCACAAAGATAATACAAGAGTTTTGCATATACATGTAATGAACTTAAACAGTTAATCACTCACGCAAACATTATAACAAGTGGAAATATGTGAAGCTCCTCTCCTCGAGGAAAACCACGTCCTCGGGAGTGTTATAATAACCAGAAAATGATAGAGTTATACAATATGCTGCGCACACAGCTGCAGCCTTAGATTCTTACAGGAAACTCCACGCACACAGCTGGGAGCCCTTCTCTTAATCTAGTCTCTTCTCTACAGAGATTACAAAGGCGCAGACGTCACACAGACTGTCTGGCAACTCAGGGATTAGCTCCTCGGCTATCCAATTCTACTCTAGTTCTACCCACTCAGTAGAAACACTTAGAAAAGGATAATCAACACATGATCTATCCTCGAGACTGACTATCTAACAGTCTATACATCTATCTATCCCAAAAGTATCTAACTCTTACTCGCTAATTAACTAACTAACATCTACCCATTACAATTATTCATATATATAGGTGGCCATGGCGGTCACACCCTTACAAAACTGTGGGCCGTTCCCAACAGTGATTCCCAAAAACCCTAACCACGCACATGGCTAGGTGTACTGTAGGCGCCGCTTGTAGTCATGTCGCCGCTTCCTGCAGGCTCCTTGACTTTCGGCGCAGATTGTGGGTATGGGCGCTTGTCCTTCGCCTTCAATGCTCTGGTCCGTTGCTCCTCCTTGATCCGAGCAACCATAACTTCTGTACTTAGCCTTTAAATGAGGGTAGCTGAGCCCTCTACTCCATTGCCTTATTTATTATGGTAGCTGAGCTTTCTATTCAGCCTTCATTCTCTTCTGTCGTGCGCGCGAGCTCCGCGATTTCTGGTCCGTGATCTTCGCTGAGCTTGTCTATCTGGCACCGTACTGCGCACCGTCTCCTTCTTGCCCAAAACTTAGTGCTTGTCCCAAAATTAGCACTTTCCTTCCATACTTGTGCTTTTTTCCCAAAATTCACAGCTTTATCGTAGCTACGACCTTGGCTCCAACAGGCCCCTAACACTCACTTGTGGCTCTCCCTCGAGCCACTCGCACTAGCGTGTGGTCGCTTGATTTGCGCATCTGCTTTTGCTTATGTCTCCGCGAATGTTTTCTTCCACTTCGCAATAGCGGAGTCCAATTCATCGACACACTCTATAGCTGTCTGCACCGTTTCTGCGGTTGCTTCGTCTTTAGTGATGGTATCAATGATCTCCTGAGATTCAGCAATCTCTTTGATTTTTGTCTCAACCTGGGCAACGATTTCAGCATACTCATCCATGAATGGCTGAATGCTGTTGGTGAGCTTCTCATCTTCAGTTCTGAGCTTGTGCAGTTGCTGCTGCATTTTGCGCACTTCGCCCATTTTCTTCATTTTTGGTAAGCCTGTTAAGGCCTTAGCTTCTTCATTCAGAACAGTGAGAGATTGTTCTGCAGCTTGCACCTGTTCTGACAGTCCAACTTTAAAAGGGAGCTTCACAAGCTCCGTCCAAGCTTCCATAGCTTGGCTCATCAGGTTCTCAGCTTCCTGTACTCGATCTTTCATCTGCGTGGAAGTTCTGCTCAGTGCTTCAAATTGTACCTGCGCATCATCCGTAAGATGCGCAGCAACGCAAGCTTCTAGCTCAGCGATCTGGGTTCTATGGCCTTCAGCCATAGCAACTATTTCTTGCTCCAGGGTTTTCGCCCTTTCTCCAATAATTTGAACTTTTACAACCAGAGGGAGGTCTGGTTGAATCTCGCAAGCCGGCAATTCCTGGGCAATCTCATCCACTGCGTTTCTGATACCGATGTCTTGCGCCTCATAAAGTGCAAGCTTCTCAGAGGTATTCTGATGGATTGCTTTCAACTCTAACTCCTGCGATTGCAGTCGTTGATTTTCCTGAAATGTAGAGAGCTCTCTAGCTCTCAACTCGAGAGAAACTTTCTCGTGCACTAGCTGTAGAGTCTCTATAGGAATTAGAGACAAATTAATTTCAATGGGCCCAACGGCGCTTACCTGTAGTGCAGTTAGCGGATCTGGAAGTGTCATGCTGGTAGTCGGAATATGCACGACAGTATGCCTTTCAATGAGTTCTTCAACTCGCTCGGCACTTGGAATTTCTTGTGGCGCCTGCGAAGTAGATGCTGGCGCATGGGTCTGCGCAACTCGTCCTGCGAGACCTTTCAGTTCTACGAACTGCAAATCTAAAGCACTTCTAATGTGAGCATGCGCATTGCGCAGCTCACGAAATTGCTCGTGTAGGTACTGGTCGATCCCCGAGGAAATAGCCTCAGCGGGATGCGACACTTTTTGCTTCTTGGTGGCCGGTTTTGTGGAGCCTTCATCACTTCTTTGCTCACGAGCTTCCTTGCCCTTATCCTTCTCTTTCGTAGCAGTGGTTGGCAGCGCGGATGCGAGATCGGCGGCCTCCCTCCACTCATCCGACCAAGACTTGATGGTTTCTTCAACATCCTCGGTAGTCATCCTGTAAAGGCCTAGCGCCCATTCGTCTGGAATGCCGCAAGGGCGGAGGTAAAGTTGATGTATGTCGGCAGTAAAAGCCAACTTTCCTTCATATAATCTGGCTGTCTCCTCGCTCAGCCTTGGCATTTCTTGAATGGTATCTCGGAGGAGATAGTAGTACTCACAAAAGACAGCGCAATTCATCTTGCGCTTCACGGGATTAGGGGAATCCCAGAGGTTGATGTAGCGCATGCCGGCAACCTCTCCTGCGCGGCGCGGAAGGAACTGAGTATTCGGGGGCTCCTTCCACCCAACTAGAGCGCATAAAATTAGAAGCCATGAAAAATGGAATGCTTGGGCTGCATTGTCCTGCACATTCAGGTAATCAGCCAAGAAAGAATTCAGCAGGAAGAGAGACCAGTTGTACTGCTCTCCCTCCGCAGCTGCGATGGCGAGCTCCACGACAGCTCCAGTGACTTCCTTCGGTCGGTACTTTGTGAGAAGTCTGCCTGCAAGCAGACTTCCTGTAAATCGAAGTGCCTCATCTTCTACTGTAGTGAGGTCATAAGCCCGACCTCCTCCTGTCAAGTTATACTTCTGCACCAGCTGTGCAGCTAATTTTCTGTCTTTGTCCTTTCCCACAAAATGAATATTGGGATCCTTACCAGCCTTAGATAGACCAGTAATGCGGTGAATTAAATCAACATTTAGATCAATTGGCCTCTCGAGCCAAAGGTAACCGCCATGAACGCAGGATAGCAGTGTTTTAACGACTGCGTTCACTTCATTGCTACGCCCAAAGTGCGGTAGCTTCAACAAATTCAGGAGTCCAGGGCGCTCAAGATTTGCTGCAAATCCCTTCGGGATAAACTCGTCAACCTGTCTGGTGGGATTATGCACAACATTCAGATATCGATCTAACTGGAACTGAGGGTATGTATTATAGTCTCCGAGGTTGAAATCAGAGAACTTGACCAGTGGAATGTGTCCCAACAATTGCCCTTCTACCCGCACACTAGCCGGTAGTGGTGGTAACGGAATGGGATACTTTGCATTCTTCGGGATCTGTACTTCTGGCGCATCATCTGGACGCGGCGGAATATAGTTCGCCATGGTCGCCAACGGCTCTGGAACAGGTTCTTCTGGCTATGATGGCGACGCTCTTGTAGCCGGAGACTGTCTGGGATCCTGATAACCAGGATGTACATAAGTCGAAGCCGTGACTGGAGTAGTCATGCCGAAATCTAAGCCTCGGCGCAGGAATTGACGAACAACTTCTTCAGTTGACAGGTTCTCCGTCGTGAATCGATGTAGGGAACAAAAACTTTGGACAGCAAATGGCGGACCTTCGTAGGATATGGACGCTGAAAACAAGGGAAAATACTCTGCACAACTCGGCTCTGAAAACAATAACTTGGATACGTAAACAAGATAGCAACTCGAGGAAAGTAACCCAAAAATTATACAAGTGTAAGGTATTTATAGCCAGAGGTGAGTAAATGCGACCAAGTGGGGTTACGTAGCTATAGGCGGCTATAGATGAGTTGACAACACGCTATCCTCCTCGCCGTAGGGGTGCATTTAGTGTGATTGACGGGCTCTGACAGCCTTCCGGAAGAAGCTAATGCTTTCGGCGCCTGAGTTAAATGCAAATCTTTCAGAGATCAAGCCGAATCCGTCAGAACGGCTAGACTTAAATAGCGGACTTATCCTTCATTTATTCAGACGCGGCTACATAACTGCTGTAATTCGAAATTTTCGGTGGGTCATTTCAACTTAGGGAACTGTGCCTCTAGGGGTCCACAAGGGGAACTCTTCAGCGGTGAATTAACACAGGGAGCTCCGCAAGAGCGATAGTTCAACGGTCCGGGGAGAAGCTTCACAAGAGCGCAACTATGTTCGCTCCAACCAAACTTTAGACATGCGCGGATGTTTCTAGGAACTGCGCAGGAAGCCGGAGACTGAGTGTCTCGCAACTTCCGTGTAGACTGAATGCGGTGCCTCTTTCAACTACACTGGGCATCTGCATCTTTTTAGCAATATATTAGGTCGACAGAGCGGAGTGGTCGTCGCGATAAAGCTTGAGCCGACTCCCGTTGATCATTGTAGGTAGTAATTCTCCATCGAGCTTTGCAAGCTGAACTGCGCCTCCGTCTATTATTTTTATCACCTGAAAAGGGCCTAACCAATGTACACGAAACTTGCCTGGGAACTTGGTAAATTTACTGTCATAGAGGAGTACCAAGTCTTGTTCCTGAAAGACTTTATTCTTAATATGCCTGTCATGCCAAGCTTTCTGTCTTGCCTTCTGTACCTGTTGATGGAATCCGGCTAAGAGTCTGTCTTCTTCTAAGGCAAGCAGTTGCGAAAGTCTTTCATTCATAGTATCAGGATCTGCCATTTCTGTGATTTGCGCAATTCTAAGACTGGGAATAATGTATTGCATGGGCATAACTGCTTCTTGTCCATACACCAAGCTGAAAGGTGTGTGACCTGTTAGTTTCTTGCAAGTGGTTCTGTAAGCCCATAATACAGCTGTGACTCTAAGGTCCCAATCATCTCTTTGTTGATTACAGATCTTCGTCAGGGCATTCTCAAGAATTTTATTGAATGCTTCCACCGTACCATTAGCTTGAGGGTGGTAGGGTGTACTCTTATGGTGATTAATTTGAAATTCTTCAGTAAGGGCCTCTATAGTCTCATTGAGGAAATGTGTACCCTGATCACTCATGAGGATCACTGGACATCCAAATCTAGTGATAATATTCTCGAAAATGAACTGCGCGGCCGTAGCAGCGTCGCAGTTCTTAACTGGCTTCGCCTCAGCCCATCTGGTGAGGTATTCAGTAGCTGTAATGATGTATCTTGCGCCAGTTCTTTTTCCTGGTGGGTTAATAGGTCCTACAAAGTCAATGGCCCATTTATCAAAAGCGCGCAGTGTAATCTGGGGTCTTAGTGGCATTTCATCTCTCCTTGAGGGTTTTCCTGTTCGCTGGCACACATCGCAACATTTACAGAATTCCTTAGTATCCTTGTGCAATGTCGGCCACCAAAGACCTGCGGCTAGTATCTTTTGCGCGGTCGGCTTTCCTGTAAAATGGCCTCCTGCGGTACCTGAATGCGCTTCTGCGATGATAGAGTTCTTTTCATGTGGTAAGATACATCTGCGCAAAACTTCGTCAGGGCCCAACTTATAAAGCTGGCCTGCTATCAAAGTGAAGTCTGCGGCTCTGACAACAAGTTGCTTCTTCTGCTGGATTGTAAACTCAGCCGGCGCTTGCCCGGTAGTGAGAAACTCAAGAATATCAGAATAATATTCGTCTACTGCTTGAATAGAAAACAACTGTGCGTCAGGCAGATTGTCCTCCAGACTTGTAGGTTCCTCTCCTGACTCTATCCTGGATAGATGGTCAGGCCCTGCATTCAATCTGCCTGGCTTTACAATGACCTCGAAATCATATTCTTGAAAGAGCAGTAGCCATCTGCAAATTCTTCCTCCTAACACGGGTTTATTGACCAAATATTTCAAAGCAGAGTGGTCAGTGTACATTTTAAAATGAGCGCCTAACAGGTAGTGTCTGAATTTCTGTAAGGCATACACCATAGCTAGTCCTTCCCTTTCTGTAGTGGTGTAGTTCTTCTCAGCTGTAGATAGCTTTCTGCTGGAGTAAGAAATCGGGGTGGTCAATACTTCCTTCTCCAGACTGTGTAAGCACAACCCCCAATGCTATGGAAGAAGCATCAACATGAACATGAAAAGGTTTTCTCCAGTCCGGGAAAACTAGAATAGGCGCTGTGATCATCTTTTCTTTAAGTGTGTCCAAACTCTGTTGGCATTCCTCTGTCCATTGGAACTTCGAATCCTTTTTGAGCAATCTTTCCATAGGCGCTGTGATCTTTGCATAACCCTTGATGAATTTCCTGTAGTATCCTGTATGTCCCAATGTAGTGCGCAATTGTTTAACTGAGTTGGGCGTAGGTAAATTAGCAATGATGGCAACCTTCGCAGGATCCATCAGGAGTCCTTGTCTGCATACAATATGTCCCAACAAAATACCAAAGGGTGCACAAAATATACATTTTTTCAAGTTAAGGGAAATCTGATGCTGTCTACATTTTTCTAACATCATGCGCAGATTTGCAATATGGTTCTTTAATAGGCCAAATACAGTCCAGTCATCACAATAGACTTCTAGAAACTTGTGAATAAATTCTTTAAAAACAGCAACAACAACTCGAGAGAAGATAGCAGGTGTGTTTTTAAGACCAAAGGGCATTACCGTATACTGGAATGAGCCCCATTCAGTTGCAAAAGTAGTCTTGTGGCGGTCGTCCGGATGAATTCTGATCTGATGATATCCCGAAAAACCATC
The DNA here is from genome assembly GCA_027924585.1 of Larix kaempferi. Taxonomy (NCBI): domain Eukaryota; kingdom Viridiplantae; phylum Streptophyta; class Pinopsida; order Pinales; family Pinaceae; genus Larix; species Larix kaempferi. The sequence continues at coordinate 13,364,451 of BSBM01000616.1, read as the reverse complement.
AGTGAAAGAGTAAGCCTCTTGTCCTCCAACATTATCAAGTACTTCATCTGTGAAAGGAGTGGGAAATGGGTCGTGCGCTGATGCATCATTGAGTTTGCGCAAGTCGACACAGATTCTTATTTCACCTTTCGTTTTCTTTTCTTGGACCACCATAGGACTAATCCAATCGCTTTCCTCTACCGGTTCAATAATACCTGCTGCGAGCATTTTATCAATTTCTTCTTTGACTTTTTCTTTATAGCGCGGGTTCAACCTGTATGGGCGCTGCTTTACTGGCTTGGCATCTGGTTTCAGAGGTATGCGCATCACTCCTAAGTCTCCTAGGATGCCTTTCATTTCTGTGAACTTGGTAGGAAAGATATCCTGGTAGTCACGCAATAATTCTGAAACATGTCCAACAGTTTCATCATCCCAATAATCTCCTATAGAAGCAAACTTTGGTTCAGCTTCTGTACCAATGTTAATCTTCTTGAGCTTGATGTGTTCTGTGATGGCAGGGATATCAAGCTCAGGACCTTCAATATTGCGCGTCCCTTCTGATCTGGGATATTGATGTTGCGAGGATCGTCCTCCTCATCTTCAGCGGTGAAGTTATAGCATTCCAGGGCATGTTCTATCTGGACAGCCCAATCTGGTTGGGAATATTCTGTTACTAGACATGGTTCAAATACCTTCTTTTTAATATACTTCAGAGCCTGATCAATACTTGGATGCTCTGACTCAAAACTGAAGGTAAGTTGAAAACTTTCTATCATTAGAGGCCAAGTAAGAGTGCCTTTGCGCAATTCTGTTTCAGTATACCAGTTCCTTGGAACTGTATCCAATGTGTGGATGAATAGGTGAACCCATTCATCTTGCGGAATATCTGACCATTGCTGAATGCATGCTTCAATGTGTGACCTGGGGTCACTCTGTCCCTCGTATTTGCGTAGGACTTCGGCTGTGGTGTCCTGAAATCTGCGCAGTATCAATCTGCGACAGTCTTGCCATGTATGAATATTCTCCTTATGCGCAACCCACCATCTTGCGGGTGTGGCGCGCAATGCTACATCCAGTGCCTGGATGCGCTGCTGTTCTGGAAGCTTTTGTTCATATTCCTGTATGAATTTAGTTACTTCAGTTGAACCATAAAAAATTGGAGTGTCAGTTAATTCTGTGCCAATCCATCGAATGGATTTAGTCATCATGGCGCAACGTCTTGCAGAAACCTCATGTAAACGATTCTGCCAGTTTTCCAATCCTGCATCTGAGTCTGATGTGCACGAGCTATCGCATCGCCAGCTGATATGGCCATCTGCTGTGGGGTTGACATAGTCACTGTGGTTAGTGGTCATTTGGTACAAACTTTCCATGTGGCGCGCTTCTTCTTCTGCGTGAATGGGTTCTATATACCTTGGTCCTTGAATAGGATCAAGTGGTGCGATGACCCTAATCTGGTCATCCTCAAAGGTCATCTGTCTTTTCTTCAAATTGATGACAGCCAAATTATCAAATGCCCAGTCTATTCCTAAAAGTGCTGGGTATGGTCTACTATCATCCATGATTTTGATTACTTCAAAATCTGCAGAGCTTCTGACTCCTTCAATATCAATAGGTACATTGGGTAATCTGCCCAATGGAGAGACTCGTTGCTGATTCGTGAGTCTTAGCTGGATAGGGGATCTTGTAAGCTGAGGGCTTCCCATCTGTTCCCATGTCTGCATAGTGAGAACATTGGCTTCTGAGCCCAAATCTAACATGACTTCGTCCATTTCAAATGCTCCAATCTGCGCTGTGAGCCTCATCTCTTTTCCAGTTCTAATGTGACTCCTAATCTGGTGAACAGCACACTGCGGTGTGTTTGTCGAAGCAGACTGTTGGCACTGATCCAACAGGTGTTGGAGTTCTAGAGTTGCCTTTTCATTGCGCAACAATTTTAAGCATTGTCGCAGGAACGCATGAACACTGCCTAGTGCATGCTCCTCGTCAGGTCTTCTAGCTGTAGTGGCCTGTTCTTGTACCGGGTTGTCTTGTCTTAGCACTTGCGATCTTATATTGTTTGGCGGAATTGCGGCAGAACTTGAAGCTCTCGGATCTGAGAAATACTCTTGAGCTTGCTTGAATGCTTCTTTTTGCTTCTATAGGTTAAGTGGGGCTGGTTTAATATTAGCGCGGCGCACCCATTGCGTCGCTTGCTTTCCCATTCCCATCTCTTGCGCACCAGTGGTTGCTCCACTGCGTGTCACTATATTAACTGTAGGGTCTGGTTCTCTTCTTTCTGCTGCAATCAACTGAATATTCTGATTGACCTGTGGGGTCTTTGCTTGCATCTTAGCCTGTAGCTGAGGGCATTCTTCAATGATATGGTCAGAAGATTTAGAATACCTGCAGAGGGTTGTAGGATTTTAGCAATCTCTGGCAAAGTGACCTTGTGCTCCGCAATTATAACAAGTGATCTGTCCTCTTCCGCGACCAAAATTTGTTGTGCGTCCACGTCCCCTGTAATTTCCTGCTCGGGCGTCGCGGGTTTGGTCATACGGTGGACCTGCTGTGGGTCCTTGTGTCTCTGCTTGTACCCTATAAACATCATGCTTTCTTTCTATCATAAGATCATATGCTCTATAATTGTTCTCATCATGACCTACTGATTTACAGAAATTACAATATAGATTCTTTGGAGTTTGTACATATTTCTGAAGTAAGTGACATTCTTGTGGTCTATGACCTCTAGTTCTACAGATTTCACACCAAGGCCCTTGTTCCTGTGGTAAAGGGTTAGGTGCTCCAGTTGCAATATAGTCTATGAAAACGGGGCAATGGTCCTTTGAATGACCTTGGGCTTTACATTTTGTACACCAAATTTCTTCCTTAATCTCCTTGCCTTTATTAATATCATGCACTTGCAAGGTTAAGTTTGCTAATTGGTTCTGTAAATGCGCAACATCGTTGCTTGTTCCCGCAATAGGCGAAGCTTCTAGTTTCATAGCCATCTCTAGAGCTTGTTCCTGAGTATTGAGATTCTGTTGCATAAGAGGAAGTCTAATGTGTGGAAGCAGTGCAGCAATGAACCATTCTTTATGCTGCTGTGGTGCAAACTCGAAGCTTACTTGATCTATCAAGGCTTTGAACTTCTGGTCAAAGTCCCATACTGATTCTGTAGGTAGCTGTTTGATGTCTTTGAGCTCTGTTATACACTGTGATTCTGATTTAGGTTTCTTGAATTCCCGAATCATGGCATTTCTTACCTCAGCAAGCGTTCTGTTCTGTGCTGCTGAGTATTTCATGAACCAAGTCAAGGCTCTTTCTCTTAGTGTGGTTGCTAACTGAACCAGTTTAACAGCATCATCATTAATTTGCTTAATTGTCCAAATGGCTTCACATAAGAACCAGTGCTGCTCAGGGTCTTCTATCCCTGTTCCTCTAAAAGTTGGCAGCTTCATGTCATCACCCATCCTTCTTGTGCTAGGTTGAGGTGAGGGTGCTGTAGCAGTGCTTCTGGGCTGGTTAAATAAAGGTGGTACAAAGGTACTAGAAGTACCGTGTGGGCTACTAGAAGATGTTACTGCGGGGTTATACTGAGCTCCGTCTGGTTTTTGCGGTGTAAAGGGGTGATAAGGGATATGAGCACTCCCTTGTCTTTCTATATGGCTTGCTCTAGGGACTTGGCTATCATCTGGGCTAGACTCAAAAGAATATTGGTCAAGGCCTACTTTATATCGTTTTCCACTACGAGTGCAACCAATAAGTTCAGGATCACTATCGGAATCTTCGGACATTACTTGTCTATGCTATTCATCAGAATTAATACATAGCTTTCCTTTTTCATACAGAATCATTTTAATCCATAAGTTCAGAGAATTTAAGAACTTACCTCTGTGTACTTGGAAGAAATTCCTCTCAGCTTCACTGAAACTTTTTCTTGTATCTACTGCAAACTCGGTGATGAAACCTTTCAGTAGACTATTCAACCAAAAGTCTACTGCGCGGGACACAGGATTGTCTATCCGCTTCACAATACTGACTAGCTCAGGCGTCCAAGCGACGGGTCGAGCAATACGCACAGTAGGTCTAGAGTCTGCTAACTTGGCTATCCAAGCGTGTAACTCCAGTGCAAATGTAACAAAGAAAATTTCGTGAAGGTCAGTATAAATATACTTCTGCAACCAGTCTTCTGTTTGGAGCGTAGAGCTTCTATTTTCTTGTTCAACGAACTCTTGAGCCTTTAAATCAAACCAGTCTCCAATTTCTTTAGCTGTAGGATTCCAGTAACACATTTGTTAACTGAGCAAGTCTCAGTGTAACAGAACCTTGTGCTGGCTTCAGCAACAATCTCAGACGTCGCGGAAATAGTAAGTCTCACAGCAGCAAGTCGCAAGACAACGGAACCATTTGTTCTCCTCAATCTCGCGCGTCGCCGAAATAACAAGTCTCACAACAGCAAGTCGCAAGGCAACGGAACCATTTGTTGGCTCAACAACAAGGTTCAGAGCAACGGAAGTGACATGATCAAAAAGTCATAAGGCAACGGAACCATTTGTTGGCTGAGCAACAACCTTCTACGTCGCAAAAATAGCAAGTTTTAGTCACGCGGCAACGGAACCATTTGTTGGCTGAGCAACAACCTTCTACGTCGCAAAAATAGCAAGTTTTAGTCATGCGGCAACGGAACCATTTGTTGGCTGCTTTCTTGGGCAGACCCGGGTTTTAATGAAGCGCAGCAACAAACCCCTTGGCGCACTGGCCCTCTCGGCGACGAGCTGCGAGCAGCTCGAGGTCTCACCCGAAGTGGCTATGGGGAGCTAAGGAATCAGGTTTCCTTAACCTTGGTGACGCAGAGATTGTCCTTCCTCTTCTGGTTCCTCAGATATCGGCGGTCCGACTTTCCCGCAGGCCCCTCGGTGCAACTGCGCGGTTTCCTTCCTCAGCAGGTCCGCGGCGCAGTTTCTTCGTTCTAGCGCAGAAGGCAAGTATTCCTTGCATCGACGCGTTAAGTACCTCCTCGCCCTGCGCAACTAGCGTAGTATCGCAGTCCTCGATCGCTGCAGTGACAGTGCTCCACCACTTCTTTAGTCCTTAAACACTTATGGCTATCAATGGACCTTCCCAAACTCAATCAAACCGTCACAAAGATAATACAAGAATTTTGCATATACATGTAATGAACTTAAACAGTTAATCACTCACGCAAACATTATAACAAGTGGAAATATGTGAAGCTCCTCTCCTCGAGGAAAACCACGTCCTCGGGAGTGTTATATTAACCAGAAAATGATAGAGTTATACAATATGCTGCGCACACAGCTGCAGCCTTAGATTCTTATAGGAAACTCCACACACACAGCTGGGAGCCCTTCTCTTAATCTAGTCTCTTCTCTACAGAGATTACAAAGGCGCAGACGTCACACAGACTGTCTGGCAACTCAGGGATTAGCTCCTCGGCTATCCGATTCTACTCTAGTTCTACCCACTCAGTAGAAACACTTAGCAAAGGATAATCAACACATGATCTATCCTCGAGACTGACTATCTAACAGTCTATACATCTATCTATCCCAAAAGTATCTAACTCTTACTCGCTAACTAACTAACTAACATCTACCCATTACAATTATTCATATATATAGGTGGCCATGGCGGTCACACCCTTACAAAACTGTGGGCCGTTCCCAACAGTGATTCCCAAAAACCCTAACCACGCACATGGCTAGGTGTACTGTAGGCGCCGCTTGCAGTCATGTCGCCGCTTCCTGCAGGCTCCTTGACTTTCGGCGCAGATTGTGGGTATGGGCGCTTGTCCTTCGCCTTCAATGCTCTGGTCCGTTGCTCCTCCTTGATCCGAGCAACCATAACTTCTGTACTTAGCCTTTAAATGAGGGTAGCTGAGCCCTCTACTCCATCGCCTTATTTATTATGGTAGCTGAGCTTTCTATTCAGCCTTCATTCTCTTCTGTCGTGCGCGCGAGCTCCGTGATTTCCGGTCCGTGATCTTCGCTGAGCTTGTCTATTTGGCACCGTACTGCGCACCGTCTCTTTCTTGCCCAAAACTTAGTGCTTGTCCCAAAATTATCACTTTCCTTCCATACTTGTGCTTTTTTCCCAAAATTCGTAGCTTTACCGTAGCTACGACCTTGGCTCCAACATGAACACAATGCATGGAACTCGAGGTTTTCATTCAATTAGAAGCTCAGACAACTCGGCCCTACAAATTTGGGCAAGATTGAAGGCTTGCTTTTTCAGTTCCTGTAGCATAGATGAATGGGATGATTGTGAGTATACAGATGCAGTTGATACATGGGATCGAGTGACACTTGGCACCTATTTCAAGGGGGTTAATGAAATAGACCATTTGGAAGATGACCAGACATATATTTCTATAGACTATGATCACATATCGGATCTCATACAAGCAGGTACAAAAAAATTTAAATTAGTAGTACCTAAATCACTACAATCCTTTACATTGAAAGAAATTTTATTTATGTTACATGCAAGACCTTTTTTAATATTTATGTATTTTTAACCTTTTTTTATTTCCTTTCATAGGTCAGATATATGCAGTGGTTGCCCCAAAAAATAATGAATGGGGTTCTGACTATTGGTTGGAACGTTGCTTAGAGGGGAAACAAACCCTTCTCGAACCTGTTACAGATGATGAAAATATTGAATACCCAACTGGCTCGATGGTTATAAAAGGGGAGTACCTAACACTAGCAACACAACAAAAAAGGAAGGGTGGACCATATGTATATCAGGATTATAAACCAGGAGCTATTGTATACCACTTCATCAACCTGGTAGTTGGTATAAACATCAAGCTGCTCACAATTTCGAACAAAAATAGGTCACATGTATGATACTTGCTACCTCATTTAGAGCATGAGAGATTGATGGACACCATCGGCAGCAGAGATGATCCAGATGACCTACTTGAGTGAGTGCATTGTCAAGTGTTACTATATTGTCCAGTGTGGCTAGATTGTCAGGTGTGTTAAATATAATCCTTAAAGTGTGTGCTGAAGCACAATTTCAATTATTTAGCCTTCAGTTTATTCCCAATGTACTAATTTGTGATTGTCGGATACCATTCACAGACATAATTTACTATTCAAAGGATACTGGACAAGTTATAAACACGATCCTACAACCTCAGGTGAGTTATCTATAAATAATGTTTTCACATTTTCTTTATTTTCTTACGAGAGTAGTAATTTTTAGCCTTTTGTGTGCCTAGGATACAAACACTATTTATGGCACATTGGAGGCACCAAGAACAACCGGTGTCTTTAGACACCACCAAATATAAATCGGAAAATAACATGCTTTTGAGTCAAGTTTATCTTACCAAAAGTTCTCTTGTATTTCAAGTTTATGAATATTTATGCCAATTTTTACATATGACCAATAAACATTAAAACTAGCAATTATCAACAATTATGATAGTTCTCTTCTAACTTCTTTCAATACCTCATTTTGTTTCATGTATGTGCATAGCCTAGGTATTTGGCCTTTTTGTTTCATGTATGTTTATAGCCTAGGTATATGGATTTTTGTTTCATGTATGCGCATATAATTCATGTACATGTGTTTCTACTTCTTAGTCATACATGCACGTGAAATTCCACTTGTGATCCATGTTCAACCCTATTCATTTTGTTTCATGTATGTGCATAGCCTAGGTATATGGCCTTTTTGTTTCATGTATGTGCATAGCCTAGGTATATGGTATTTTGTTTCATGTATGTGCATATAATTCATGTACATGTGTTTCTACTTCTTAGTCATGCATGCATGTGAAATTCCACTTGTGATCCATGTTCAACCCTATTCATTTTGTTTCATGTATGTGCATAGCCTAGGTATATGGCCTTTTTGTTTCATGTATGTGCATAGCCTAGGTATATGGCAATTTGTTTCATGTATACATGCATAGCCTATTCATTTTGTTTCATGTATGTGCATAGCCTAGGTACATGATCTAAACCTAGAGAGTTCATAAAACCCTAGTTTTTAGTTCCATGTCTCAATTTGTGAACCCTAGTTTTATTATGCGTTGTCTAGTTCATGAAACCCTAGTTGGTTTGTAATTTGTAAGTGTAGCTTAGGCATATTCGTGTTGGATTATACTTTGGTACAAGAGTAATATAGCCTCTGATCTCTAGACACATAGTGTTTTCTTAACGCTGCAACATGTTTTGCAGAGTTGACCCAACAATGCGAGATTGCATTGATGGAAAATGAGAAAAACCCTAGTTTATGAAATGAATGCACAATGAAGTCACTGGGCCATGAAAACATGGGGGGGAGGGATAACTAGAGGTAATCGCATGCCAGGAGAGAAACAGAGTCGACAGTTTGTCGATCCGACCTCCGGTTGCCGAGTTATGTCAAGTTGCAAGTCGCATGAAAATGTCGTTCAGGGACACTTGGTGACTTTCGGTCCAGGAGCGAAAAAAAAAATGGAGCAGCAAGATTGCTTGTCATTGGCTCCTAGTAGTGTGTATGGGAAATGCCGACGTGGGACCGCTACCAACACTGGCTCAGTGGAGTGTGTAGATGTATATGTAACTTCGGAATGTATTTCATCTACGTATTATATATATATTTATTGTACCCTTATTAGAGATGTGTTATTCCTCTATAAGGAAGTGTCGTCATGTGGATTGACAAGTGTCGCAAGTGTGTGTACTTGCCGATGGGTTATTAGACCACCATGTGTGGGGTCAGCCCTGAAATATATATATTATAATGTGGATGTACCTAGCTAGACAAGTCGGCCCCATAAGGTCACTGGGCAAACAGATTAGTATAAATAGAGATCAGGTGATCTCTATTTAGATCACTCAGAAAAGTATCTCACTCTCACTCAGAAAGTGGCGCACTAGTGAGGAGGAGGATCATCTGCTACTAGGAGACTATCTTAGTGTATTTTGGTTGTACTTTGGTTGAGCCATTGCTCTCTCTATCTCTGAGGAATTTGTGGGGTTTTTCACCTTAGGGTTTTCCCCACGGAAACTCTGTGTCTCTTGTCTCTCATGATTTTGATTCTTGTGATGCTTGTCATGCTTATTGTGATTGTCATGCATTGATATACTGTATATGTTATTCTCTCAGTAAAGATCCTAGAGTATTGTGAATTAATGCTCAAAATGTAACATGGTATCGGAGCTAACCTGAGAAGAAGACATTTTGCAGTGACGGAAACTTGAGTTTCTTGTTTATTGGGTTTCTCTCCACAGATTTTGAAAAAGCAGTATAGTAGATTGACTCTACTCATCAAGGCGCATCTATATGTCCAATCAGAATTCAATTCCGAGCATTTTCAGATTTGGCCCTAACAATTAGGGTTTCCACAAAAATAGGAATTTCTGAAATCTGAAGACATAGCTGGAAGCGCCTTGCAAAAATCGAAGCTTAGAGCTTTGGATCGAGATTTTTGGCTAGATAGATCTCCGGGAAACTCAAACCCTAATTCAGGGCTCTCCCTAGTGAACCCAGAAGGACAAAAGGACAAATCTGAAGGGTAAAGCTTTGTTGATCTCAAATTCTAAATGCACTAGGATGATCAGCTCATCAAGGCGCATCTTTCTATCCTTTCAAAAATTTGAAATTCACATTTTGAATTTTTAGGGTTTTTCCGACAAACCCTAATCCGGGACCAGATCCAGTTTTTAGCATTTCAAGTGGTAAGACCTAAATCTTTTCTATTTCCATTTGAAGTACTCTTTAAGATGTCTCACCACACCAAGCTTAAGGATAAGCTTGAAGGGGCTGATAACTTCCGAGCTTGGAAGTATAGGATTGGGTTAATCCTGGAAGAGAATGAGTTGGACTCATATATAAAAGAAGACATCCCTATCCCAGAGGATGAAGAGGCCAAGGTATTTCATAAGAAGAACTTGGTAAAGGAAAAGAGAATCATTGTTGATTCCATTAAAGACCATCTCATACCCCATGTGTCTTCTACACCCAAGGAGATGTTTGACTCTTTCACCAAGCTATTTGAAGGGAAGAACATAAATCGGAAGATGACCCTGCGGAACCAATTGAAAGGAGTAAAGTTTCAGAATGGAGAAACCATTCAATCTTATTTTTCAAGGGTCTCCCAGATCAAGGAACAACTAGAAGTAGTGGATGAAATGGTGGAGAATGGTGAAGTGGTGATGACCACTCTAAATGGCCTACCGAGGTCATGGGATTCCTTTATTCAAGGAATTTGTGCAAGGAAGAAGTTGATCTCCTTCAACAGATTGCGGGAAGAATGCTCTCAAGAAGAAGCTAGGCTTGTGGCCCGAGAAGAAAAGATGGGAAATGAAGATCAAGCTCTCACAGCACATGCCAGGAAAGGCAAGTCAAAGAAGGAATCATCTCATAACAGGAGATTCTCACACCACCATAAGAAAGATCTCAGATGCTTCAATTGCAATGAGAAGGGACACTTTGCTTCAGATTGTCCCAAGAAGAAGAAAGACAACAAAAACAACTTCAATAAGAAGAATAAGAATAACAAAAGAAGATATCATGCTCATGCTACCAAAGATGATGAACCCCCAAAAAAGAAGGCTAGGGCAGAAAGTGATAGTGATGATGACTCATCAAGTGAAGAAGAATATGTTCTAATTTCTGCTCTCACAGGTACTATCTCCCATGGTTGTAATGATTGGTTGATTGATAGCGGGGATTCCAAACACATGACTCGGTTTAAGGAATCTTTTGTGAATCTATCTAAACATAAATCACCCCATAAGGTAAAACTTGGGGATGATTATCAATACCCAATCAAAGGAAGTGGTGAAGCCTCCTACAACCTAGATTCTGGAAAATCTTTGAAGATGAAAGAAGTCCTTTATGTACCTGGGCTCAAGAAGAACTTACTCTACATCTCTGCTTTGGATGCAAAAGGTATGAGGGTTGCATTTGTGGATGGCCAAGTCCTAATGTGGCCAAAGAGAAAGACCATAGATGATGCAGTAGTGATTGGAGAGCAAGAGGGAGGTTTGTATAAATTGAAGGGACAACCTGAACATGCCATGGTGCATGAATCCATGGAGCCAAGTGAACTTTGGCATAGAAGACTTGCTCATATGCACTATAGGGCACTTCCAATTGCAAGCAAGGCTGTAGAGGGTCTTCCTGAAATCAAGACCAAACATGAAGGTGTTTGCAAAGGATGTGCAAAAGGTAAGAACATTAAGAAGGCTTTCCCAAGCAGTGAAAGCAAGGCAAAAGATATCCTGGAAATCATCCACTCAGATGTATGTGGTCCTATGTCATCCAGTTCTCTGAGTGGGTATGTTTATTATGTCTCATTTATTGATGACTTCTCCAGGAAGACTTGGGTATTCTTCTTGAAGAACAAAGATGAGGTGTTTGATAAGTTCAAGGAATTCAAAACCTTGATGGAGAATCAAACTGACAAGAAGATCAAAACATTCAGATCCGACAATGGTGGAGAATTCACCTCAGGTGACTTCAAGAAGCTTTGTAGTGATTCAGGGATTAAGAAGGAGTTGACTGCTCCTTATAATCCTCAACAGAATGGAGTTGCAGAAAGGAAGAACAGAACTATCATGGAAGCAGCAAGGGCAATGCTGCATGACCAGGATCTACCTATGCATCTATGGGTAGAAGCAGCTAGAACAGCTGTATATGTGCAGAACAGAACACCACACAAGATATTGGACAACAAGACACCAGAAGAGGTCTTTTCTGGTAAGAAACCTGAAGTCAGTCATCTCAAAATATTTGGTTGTCCAGTATACACTCATGTTCCAAAGGAAAAGAGGACTAAACTAGATCCTTCAGGAAAGAAGGGTATATTTGTGGGTTACAGTGAAAGCTCGAAGGCTTACAGAATATACTTTCTAGGGTTCAAGAAGATTGATGTCAGCAGGGATGTAACATTTGATGAAAACTCAGCATTCATCAAATCAAGGAAGGCACCTATCGAAGTTTATGAAGAACCTAAGGAAACTATATTTCAAGACACTACCATGATTGAAGCAATTCCAGAAGTTGTTCGTGAGTTTGAAGATCCGCAAGAACCTGTAGATCCACCCCGTGAGGATAACTCTCACAAGAGGAAACCTACATGGGCTAGAGAGCTCATTCAAGATGCAAAAAGATTTGGCATTCCAGAAGAAGAACACAGAGCAAAGAAGAGAACCAGATCACATACCAACTATGTTGCTTTACTCTGTGACATTATGAACAAAGAGCCTTCCAGTTATGAAGAAGCAGCAGAAAAGAAAGAATGGAAGGATGCCATGGTTGAGGAATACCAATCAATAATGAAGAATGATGTTTGGGATGTTCTCCCAAGACGTAAAGAGAAGTCTGTTGTAACTTCCAAATGGATCTACAAAATCAAGCATGCTGCAGATGGCAGTGTAGAGAAATACAAGGCAAGATTCATAGCTCGTGGCTTCTCTCAAAAAGAGGGAATAGATTATGAAGAAACTTTTGCACCTGTAGCCAGGTATACTTCCATCCGAACAGTACTTGCCCTGGCTGCAGCAATGAAATGGAAAATACACCAGATGGATGTCAAGACTGCTTTCTTGAATGGTGTAGTTGAAGAGGAAGTATATGTAGAGCAGCCACTCGGTTTTGAAATACATGACAGGGAGTCATATGTGTGTAGATTGAAGAAAGCCTTGTATGGATTGAAACAAGCTCCCAGAACCTGGTATGGTGGGATGGACAGTTTCCTATCTAGTTTGGGCTTTACCAAGAGTAAAGCAGATTCCAACCTCTACTACAAGGTTGAGGAAGGGAATCCTGTGATTCTACTCCTGTATGTGGATGACTTATTTGTAACAGGAGATGATAGACTGATTGTAGATACGAAGAGGAAGCTTGCCGCTAAATTTGATATGAAAGATTTAGGAATGATGCATTATTTCCTAGGTATGGAGGTGTGGCAGAGTGTAGGTGGGATCTTCCTTGGTCAAGGGAAGTACACAGTAGATATCCTGAAGAGATTCAGGATGATGGATTGCAAGGCCATGGCCACACCTATGGCATCGAATCTAAAGATTCTATGTGATGATTCATCTGAGCCGGTTGATGTCTCTATGTATCGTCAGATGATTGGGTCCTTGATGTACCTGACGAACACGAGACCAGATATTTGCTTTGAAGTGAACACATTGAGTCAGTTCCTGACATATCCGAGGAGTGTTCATCTAGTTGCTGTAAATCATGTTCTGAGGTACTTGAAGGGTACAGTGGATTATGGGATCAAGTATGAGGCGAATCAAAAGTTTAACCTGCAGGGTTATGTTGATTCAGATTGGGCTGGCAGTGCTGTAGATAGGAAGAGCACATTTGGGTGCTGCTTCAGTATGGGATCAGGTGTGATCTCTTGGTTTAGCAGGAAGCAGTCATGCATAGCATTGAGTACAGCTGAGGCAGAGTATGTTGCAACCTGTTCAGCTAGTTGTGAGGTAGTATGGCTACGGAAGCTACTATCTGAGTTATTTGATCTCCCATTGGATGCTACTGGTATCTTCTGTGATAACCAGAGTTGTGTGAAGCTGTCCGAGAACCCAGTGTTTCATGACAGGTCGAAACACATAGAGATCAAATATCACTATATCAAGGATATGGTGCAGAGAGGAGCTTTGAAGCTTCTGTATGTTGCAACGGATGAGCAGATTGCAGATGTGCTGACGAAGCCACTAGCCAGGGTGAAGTTCGAGTACTTCAGAGAGAGGCTTGGCATTCTTCAGATCGAGGACACTTCGAGGAAGAAGTGATGGACACATTTGCTGAAGCCATTCCAAGCATGTTGGAAGGAGGATCCTTCACATGGATGTGGATGTAAGTGCTGGATGACGAGCGTCAGGATGATGTTCTGGTTTCTGCTTGGATATGATCAGTTGGATCATTTTTATATATGTATGTACGCATCATGCTGGATGCTAGATATGATCAGTTGGAGCATTTTTATGTATGTATGTATGCATCATGTTGGATGCTGGATATGATCGGTTGGATCATTTATATGTATGTACGCATCATGTTGGATGTTGGATATGATTGGTTGGATCAAGTGTATGTATTTTGTATAAGCATCATGTTGGATGCTTGGACCATGTATCTGTATCAGGTGGATACATTGTATGATCAGGTAGATAATGTATGTTGGTATGTATCATGTATTTGTATTTATATCAGGTGGATACACTGTATGATCAGGTGGATCATGTATGATGATATGTATCAGGTAGATACTTGGTATGCATCAGGTAGATGCATTGTATGACTAGGATGATCATGGATGATGAGCTTCAGGATGTTGCTCCAAATGACATGCAGCAGGATGTTGCAGTGATGATGATCAGGATGATCATGTGTACATCAGGATGATGTATGGTGAGTATCAGGTTGATACTCTGTGGCCGTGGAACAGGTTGTGCAGATAAGCATGTAATTTGTGCCCTGGGAGATTTGCAGATGGTCTTTCGAGGTTTTGCCTATGGCATGTAATTCGTACCCTGGGACATCTGGAAAATGCTCTTTCGAGGTTTTGCTTGGGAGGACATATAATTTGTGCCCTTGGAGATCTGCAAATAGTGTTTTGAGGTTTTGCCTATGGCATGTAATTTGTGCCCTGGGATATCTGACAGATGCTCTTTCGAGGTTTTGTCCTATGGCATGTAATTTGTTCCCTGGGAGATTCGATAGGTTGAGCCGTGTGCTCGTAATCAGTCCTAGGATGCTCTTTCGAGGTTTTGCCATGACCACATGTAATTTGTGCCTTGGGAGATCCGATAGGTTGAGCCTTGTGCTTGTAATCAGTCTTGGGATTCTCTTTCGAGGTTTTGTGGTGACCACATGTAATTTGTGCCCTGGGAGATCCAATAGGTTGAGCTATGTGCTCGTAATTAGTTTTGGGATTCTCTTTCGAGGTTTTGTGGTGGGGTCACATGTAATAAGTCTTGGAGATTTGGACAGGATGAAAAAGGCCTCAGATGCTCTTTAGGGTTCTTGCTAGTCAAGAGACTCTTTTAAGGTTTTGTGATGCACGTAATAAGTCCTGAGATTTTCATAGTATGGCCAGTGATGATGAAGACCTGCAGGTGGTGGGCCTACATCCAGTATGAAAAAGGACTGGCTTTGTAGAACTTCCTATAACGAGTAGAGTCAGAGATTGGTTGAGATAGCAACAGCAATGACGTTGATGATGACGATACATCAATGACGATGATCCCGAGAAGAAGACTTGTCTAGTAGATCTGTGTCGAGAAATACCTTCCTAGTTAAGAGGGAGTGTTGATGTATATGTAACTTCGGAATGTATTTCATCTATGTATTTTATATATATTTATTGTACCCTTATTAGAGATGTCTTATTCCTCTATAAGAAAGTGTTGTCATGTGGATTGACAAGTGTCGCAAGTGTGTGTACTTGCCGATGGGTTATTAGACCACCATGTGTGGGGTCAGCCCTGAAATATATATATTATAATGTGGATGTACCTAGCTAGACAAGTCGGCCCCATAAGGTCACTGGGCAAGCAGATTAGTATAAATAGATATCAGGTGATCTCTATTTAGATCACTTGGAAAAGTATCTCACTCTCACTTAGAAAGTGGCACACTAGTGAGGAGGAGGATCATCTACATCTAGGAGACTATCTCAGTGTATTTTGGTTGTACTTTGGTTGAGCCATTGCTCTCTCTATCTCTGAGGAAGTTGTGGGGTTTTTCACCTTAGGGTTTTCCCCACGGAAACTCTGTGTCTCTTGTCTCTCATGCTTTTGATTCTTGTGATGCTTGTCATGCTTATTGTGATTGTCATGCATTGATATACTGTATATGTTATTCTCTTAGTAAAGATCCTAGAGTATTGTGAATTAATGCTCAAAATTTAACAGAGTGTTTTGCGGAGTTGACCCAACAATGCGAGATTGCATTGATGGAAATTGAGCAAAACCCTAGTTTACGAAATGAATGCACAATGAAGTCACTGGGCCATGAAAACACGGGGGAGAGGGATACCTAGAGGTAATCGCATTCCAGGAGAGCAACGGAGTCGACGATTCGTCGATCTGACCTCCGGTTTCCGAGTTGCAAGTCGCATGAAAATGCCGTTCAGGGACACTTGGTGACTTTCGGTCTGGGAGCGAAAAAACAAATGGAGCAGCAAGATTGCATGCCATTGGCTCCTAGTAGTGTGTATGGGCAATGCCGATGTGGGACTGCTACCAACACTGGCTCGTTGGACTGTTTTGCGAAGTTGACCCAACAATGCGAGATTGCATTGATGGAAACAGAGCAAAACCCTAGTTTACAAAATGAATGCACAATTTGTTTCATGGCTCTAGAAGTACTACAAATTTTATTCCAACTATATCACTACATCCCTTATGGAAGAAACACTTAGCATGTTTACTAAGCTAATAAGTTAATAACATGCCTAAAAATCAATCATTCATAGGAATTGAGGTACATACCTAGCATTGAATAACAAAGATTTACAAAAAATAAATCATCAATAAATAAATGGGGGTATGCATGCCTTTTTTAGGTCTTATGACGATATGCCCAAATTTACATTCAAAACTGCATTGTCAACTTGAAGTACTTACAAATACATTTATCAAACATGATTCTTTACATCTAAGAATTCCTTGTCTCATTTAGCACATTTATACTCATTCATTAAAGCATTGGTAATCATAGCACAACGTTGAAGAATTACCAAAAATGAAATTACATAGTTTTACAAAGAGGATTTCTCCATACAGTAAGGCATCTAGAGCGTTCCTTTCTATACTGAACACATTACATTCATTATTTTCAATTCCAACTCTTCTCCGAGTTTCTTCTTCATTAAATGAAAGTTAAGTGGTGAATGGAATTAGTTATTACTATTTACAAGAGTCTTGATTAAGTTGGGAAGCAAACGACCCTCACAGGAAGAATTTTGCTTAAAAATCAACACATAATATTCCATAAGAAGCCATGTACTTGGATGGAAACTTGTCCATTTGCAACTGAAACGTACCCTCAAACAAACACAAAGCCATAAACTTAAAAACATATTCAAGCATATATCTACAAGGCATATAATACACATGTCTCCATCCCATATCAAGTCAACCATATAGGTAAATCTGAACGTTGCTTTATATTATATGTACATGTATAATGTTTTCAAAAATGGTATGCCATAGACATAATACAAAATTGTGGATCATACTATACATCTGTGTGTACATACAAACAAAACGGTACATGTATGTATTCCCCCTATACATGGATTCTATATGTACCCCCTATACATGATTTCTATTTATCCCCCTTTTCACTGCCAATGTTAGTGGCTAATTAGAAGTCTATCTTTCTTTTGCGGTTGCTCGATGGCGTTCCCCAATGATCCCCAGGAGGACGCATTCTACATATCGGAGACTGCACACAAACCAAAATTTGTAAGTTAGTTTACCAGGCTATAAAAATAAATACAACTCTATGTACATTTGTTCAAATTCCAAGCAAATATAACATTTTTACTTACCATGCGTGTATAAGTCCTCGGCATTGAAACTGCATGTACTTGGGTGGGGGGGCGTGCAGGGTCATCAGTGGCCCCAATTGGGTGCTATTTAGGCACCACTAGCTCAGTAGATGCCTGCATAAAGTAACATACATGTCAATGTCAGCAAATACAAAGAAAACAAGACATATATATACTACATGTATGGACAATGACTCTTTTCAAAGAAAGCGAGACATACACGTACCTTGGGGGGGGGGGCAGAGGTGGGTCACCAACAACCTCGGTTGGGTGCTCTTCAGGCACCACTAGCTTAGTAGATGCTTGCATAAAGTAACATACATGTCAATGTCAGCAAATACAAAGAAAACAAGACATATATACTACATGGACGAACAATGACTCTTTTAAAGAAAGCGAGACATACACGTACCTGGGGGGGGGGGGGCAGAGGTGGGTCACCAACAACCTCGGTTGGGTGCTCTTCAGGCGCCATTGCATCACTAGATTCTTGCACATAAAGTAACATATGGACCAATGTCAGCAAATACAAAGAAAATGAGATTGTATATAATATGTATGGACGTACAATGACCTTTTCAAAGAAAGAGAGACATGTACACACGTACCTGGGGGGGGTAGAGGTGGGTCACCAACAACGTCGATTGGGTGCTCTTTAGGCACCACTAGCTCAGTAGATTCTTGCATAAAGTAACATACATGTCAATGTCAGCAAATACAAAGAAAACAAGACATATATACTACATTGATGGACAATGACTCTTTCAAAGAAAGCGAGACATACATGTACCTGGGGGGGGTAGAGGTGGGTCACCAACAACCTCGGTTGGGTGCTCTTCAGGAACCATTGCATCACTAGATGCCTGCACATAAAGTAACATATGGAACAATGTCAGAAAATACAAAGAAAATGAGACTGTATATAATATGTATGGACGTACAATGACCTTTTCAAAGAAAGAGAGACATGTACACACGTACCTTGGGGGGGGGAGAGGTGGGTCACCAATAACATCGATTTGGTGCTCTTCAAGCACCATTGCATCACTAGATGCCTACATAAAGTAACATATGGACCAATGTCAGCAAATACAAAGAAAATGAGACTGTATATATACTATGTATGGACGTACAATGACCTTTTCAAAGAAAGAGAGACATACACGTACCTGCGGAGGCGGGAGAGGTGGGTCACCAACAATGTCGATTGGGTGCTCTTCAAGCACCATTGCATCACTAGATGCCTGCATAAGGTAACATATATGTCAATGTCAGCAAATACAAAGAGAACAAGACTGTATATATACTACATGGATGGACAATGACTTTTTCAAAGAAACTGAGACATGTACACGTACCTGGGGGGAGGGAGAGGGTCATCGGTGGGTGAAATAAATGACAGTGGCCTAAATAGATGGTCAAACAAAACCTGGTAACCATGCTACATAACAAAACATAAAGATACAATTAGAAAATTTCTAATAATTAAACACATACATGTTTCAAATCATAAAAAGCATATAATTAAAAGCATGTAATTAAAAGAATATTTGAGTTTGGGAATCTTCCTCTACATGGGAGGGACCGACTTGGGATTCCACAAACTCATCGTGCCCACCCTACATAAAACATATTTTATTGAGTTTAAGATGTATTGAATGTTGCAATCTCTAAATTATAAATATGTAAATCACTCGATGACAAATTAAAAATTAAAGTTCTTACAGCTAATGGTGAAGCACCAAAATCATATGCAACATTGACCGCTGCATCAATGACATCAGCATCAACGACCGGATTATGTGAATCTAGGGTGTCATTAGACACCAGCTGTATATTTGTTCACGTAAATTGTCAGATAATTATTTAAATAGAAATAAATTACGAAACAATTGAAAATTGTGATATAAAACAAAATATATATACTATGTAAAGAATGAATTTTACTTACATATCGGAGTAATCCATCGCCCCGAAAATCTGAAGTAGGCCCATATCATATGCTTCGACACGATGTGCAAGGGTGTGGAATAACCTAATTCCCTGAAGAATCTGCGTCACCGGTGCAATGTGTAGCTTTGATTTGGTCTGGGGACCTAAAAGGTGGATCCTGACTATGAGATGGTCCAACCCCAGATGGGCCAGCCTCGGAAGTTCCAACCCCTTGGCCTACATTGCCTTCGACGGCAGTCCCATGTCAAAGCAATGTATCAGCCAAATCGAATAAGGCCTCCTGCGTATCATCAAGAACGGGACCCGCTGGAGGATATACCCAAGGGGGGTTTGGTGTGCGTGGAGGGCGTCGCACACGATTAGGATCTGTCCTAGCCCCTTCCATATCTTGGGGCATCCCATGACCTACACCTTGGAACTCTAGAATGTCAAAATAGTTCACATGTTTCCCCAGGATAAATTCTGCATACAGCTTCCTAAGTAAATAAAATGGGATGTCTCTATTCCCATGAGGGTCTTCATCGAAGACCATGTACCAGCGATCCATCCAATTGGATTTAATATTTGGTTCCATGTACCATTCTATGGAAATGTGTGGTCGAATGGTGGGTGGAACCAATCCAGTTCTAGGGTCCCGGAATAATGAAAACAATTGGTCTTTGGTTATCTTTAGTTTTTTGACATCTTTGTAGCTCAACCCAGTGGAATAGTATTGCCTCTGGGAATCTTTGTACGAGCTAATATTGTACAATGCTCCTTGGGCATTGAAAATTGTATTTGTTATGGAGTCTAATGCCTCGGCTAATGATTTTCTTAAGTGGTCCCCCCCCCTAAAGAGTGAGCTAAGGCGCCTCAATGAACCCAAAAGAGCCAGAATCTCTGAATTACGGTCGTGTTCCTCCTTGGTGTGTGGGTTTGTGTCTGGATTTTGGTTTGGGTTTGGGTTTGTGTTTGGGTTTGTGTTTGGATTTTGGTTTGGGTTTGGGTTTGTGTTTGGGTTTGTGCTCTCTATTAAGAATAAAACAACAATTTCAAAATTTAATTAATAAATTTCATTCTTTGTTTTTTAATACATGTAACAAATTTTATTAAATTGGTTTAAAAAAAAACAAAAACTAGTAAATTAACAAACACAATAACAAAAATTTCAAAAGGAATGAACAAACTAGTAAATCTTGCCACCTACCTTCCATTTTATCCAAATTGTTAATTGGCTTGCCTCCTCCTTCTCTCAAACGCAAATCGACTATGCGGTTTTTTTCTCCTTCCCAATATCGCCGGCCTTCACTGTGTAGATTGGGAAAATGAGGCCATAGGAACTATGTTTTATATATATATATATATTTTGCATTACAAATCACACTTGCAATATATCGAAAGTAAGATATATTGCAGTTGCGTTTTTTAACTCTATTAATCCTTTATATATGAATGAATAAATGATTGGGGATTTCCTTGGACCAAGGACAAGGGATACAAGGGCACATTGAATTCTACAAATCCTTATTTAGTAGGTCGAAATCCCATCATTTGGACCTTCATTTTTTCCAATGTATAAGGATTTTTACTCTTACAACTTTGTCACTCCTTGCAAGCCTGCTAGGGAGTGATAATTACAACATTTCACTCTATGTCATGCCTTAGGGGAGCGATAATCATGTTTGCACCATTTGAGCTTGGACATCAAGTGAGGCCTTGCATAGCCACCTGGGGATTTCTTTTGCTTGCGATTACAACACTCAACCACTTGAGCTAACCCACTGGGATTTTGTGTCACAATTTCTCCTTTGCTATTAATGGTATTTATATTATATAAATTTATGGATCCCCTTTTATCTTTCAATGGTTTACCCAACAATCAACATCCTCATATAAAGTTTACTAGATATAGAGTAATTCCAGGAATGCTCTTCTCCTTCATGTTAATTATCATATGCTTGTGTAGAATACATAATCAAAATAAACTTTCATCGAAGAAAAGAACTCAAAATACGTTAGGATATGTATTATAAATTAGTAATGTTCATTATAAGTATTGATTACAAAACATCATTACCAAAATGTGTTATTTTATCTCCATGGAGTTTATTTGTAATTGAATTACCATATTTGTAGTCATCAAATATATTTTCATAAAGAGATCATGTGAGTAATGAGATAAAGATAGAGAATAGTTTTTTTCAAATGTCTAATTTTATATCTTCGTAGGATAGGGGAAAATAGGTTTGAAGGGAGAAAAGCTAATGGTAGAAGAGAGGAAGTGGGTTGCTTATTCTTATGATCTATAATAAGAGATAGTAGCCTCCATTTTAATAACTTTAGTTGAAATAGTGGGTGCATGGATGGGTGACATGGTGTGGTTGGATAAGCAAGGAGGGAGTTATATGGAGAAGGGTATGATAGAAGACATCAAAGGAAGAAAAAAATTTAGAGGAGAAGATATCGAAACAAGAAATCAATTTAGTGCACAAATTGTACATGTGACATTAGTTGTTGAAGAGATCCAAGGTGCCTTATACAGAAGCATAACATCTCAAATAAGAACGGATATAAGACAAGAAAATTAATGTTTCAAATCATCTCTATTATTCACATCTATGGAACAAACAAAGTTTTTATATGGTCCCCTCTCTCATAAATCAATTGAATCTCTCTAACTACGCCTTTGCAAGTAAAATTATTTGCATAGAGACAAAAAAATTAGTACAATAAATGAAACTCTAATCATTCAAACAAACGGAGAACAAAAACAAAAACACAAATGATGGTGAAATAAGAAGACCATATGAATCGAACCCTAGTTCGACTACAACTTTGAAATATGGAAGAGATATGGAGGGATTCAATCCTTCTAGAGGAATGAGAGGAATTGGGAGTACATATACCATTACGGATCATGATTCTTAGACTGTACTTTGATCATCGTGAAAGAAAATAAAATTTAAGATGATCCACATGTTGGTTAAATAATTTTTTAATATAAGGTTGTTGGGCCCATTTGCAATATAAAGGTCTAATAGAGATGCCTCAATAGGAATCTAAAGAAGATACTATATTCTTAGTGATTATATTTTGTTTGATACACTTGTTCTTGGAAGTTGCTTGTATTTTCCTTTTGCTTGTAGGCTCATCAACTTGGATCCTCAAGCTAGGAGCTGGATCAACAAGGAGCATCGAGGACAACCTTCAGGGCTGAGGTGGGACATCTACCCGTTCTCATGCATATGCTTGCTTGGATTGGCTTGTGTATAAACTGGATCTACGAGAAAGTATTTAAACCATTTGTTTCTTTTCTATCTTGGGTTAGGTGTCTAGGGAACTTGCTTTATCCCAATAGGAACCCTATTTTTTTTTCTATGTTGGGTTAGGTGTCTTAAGAAACGCAATGAAACAATTTGTAGATGTTGCAACAAAGTTTTGGTGTTCCAAATCGCACTTACGATATAACACAAGTGCGATATATCACACTTGCGATTTGTAACTCTTAAAAAATGCAAGTCCGATATATCGCATATGAGATATAGGCTAACTAAGCTTAGCCTCGGTTTTGGGCTCGGGTTTGTTCGAACCTAGCCACAATAACGCATATGCGTTATGGATTTCCATTTCAGATGTGCGTTTTTTATTTCTAAAGTGGCACTAAAAAGTGGAACCAACTTTGTGCGCGTGCCCCAAGGATAGCTACAACAGAGAAGAGCCAACTCCGGAGCCAGATGAAACAAGCCAAAATAAGAAACTCAAGCAGGAACCAGGCACAGAAGGATTGAAACTATATAGATGGACCAGCTTCATCCTCAATAATCACCACCGGTGGCGTAGCAGTAGCCTCCTCCTTTCCGCATAGATTGATCTCTCTCGAGTTCTCCACTTTCTTGGGATGAGTAAGGAATGAGACCCCCATTTTTGTCGCCATCGTGTCCAATTTCATATGAATCCAGTTTGAGTCTTTATCATGATCCTTGCAAAGGTCCTCCAATTGAGTAATCCGCAGAGAGACAAACAAAATATCAGCATGAGTTTCCATAACCTGGGCAATAAGAGTTTTCCTCACCCACAGCATAACTACAGCCCTATTATAAAGAGCCATACAACCCCTCATGTTTCTAGGGTTGTGGATCCAATCGGACAAAGCCACAGCCTCCGGCGGTAGCTCCTACTCGCCCACCCTATGCGACAAAGTAGCTTCCACATTCTCTACCACCCTCTGCATGTCCTGAGTAAAATACCGGGGGAAGAACAATGTAGTTGCAGCAGCGCTCCACTGATCCTGAGTGGGATCGGCCTGGGCACCGTTCCCCTTATCCCCATTGCTCGACTCACCATGAGCCTGTCTACCTGTCCTGGTAGGTCTCCCTCTCAGTGGCATAATATCGATACCCTTACTATCACCCATCACCCCACTATTGGAAATAACGAAACTACACCAGATATCAGCGGAACAAATACTATAGCCATTGATACTATTGTCGTCCATGAACGCAAAATATAAAGGAAGGCCACCATCTTTGTCCATTAAGTCCATCATAATTAACCAAGCTCTGTAATAATTCTTCATTTCCTGCACTCTCATCAACTTAGAAGAAACTGTCTCCATAGGACCCATCTGAATCGTGAGAGGCCGAGCAACCATTACCTTCTCACGAGCCAAATCTCTTAACATGATAATTTCAGACAAAGGGAAGTATACGGAAGGCCAAGCAGTGGCACAGTAAATAAGGCTTCCTGAAAACCACCTGTCCATACCACCCTATGAAAGGTACCAGTTGTTACAATCCATTCGGAATTGATGTTCTTTTTCCGCCAGCTAAGGGCTCCACTCCACCCCGGTCACTTTTAGCAATCATTATACATTGCTGACAACATATGTCCAACGGTATTTCCAAGGCTTCCCCTTCCCATCCGTCATTAAGGATACTAGCACCATGATTAGCCAATGCATTAGCCAGACAGTTGACACTCCATCTAACGTGCTGGAAGGTGACGGAGTTGAATGAGGCGATGAGTTCTCCAAGACACGTCAATCTCCACATCAATCGCCATGACTGTGCCAGCTTAGCATCCCGAGTCCCGTTGTTAAGATTAATGGTAGTATGTATCAGCATGTTTGAATCCCCTTCAACAATCAAGCAGCTAAAGCCACGTCGGGCCGCCATGCACAATCCTTGCAACATGGATTCACATTTTGCAACATTGTTGTTTTCACGATCCAGGTGCCCAAAGTAGCTAAACATAACCTTGCCTTGATCATCACGAAGAACACCGCCATACCCAGCCAGCCCTGGGTTACCCTTAGAAGCACCGTCGAAGTTCAGCTTAATGCACCCCTATAATGGAAGAGACCAAACCGTCGGGCTATCAGGAGAGTAGCAACCATAATGGATACGTCCAACATGATGAGGGAGCGCAGTAATACCCCAGGTATGAAGAATTTTTAACTCAATTTCTGGAATATTCATATCCTGTTCGGTCCACATAGTTAATTGCAGAGTCTCAGTGATTCCATGTTGTATATTCCCCCAGACAGTCTTCCAGGTGTTGAGCTTGCTAATGAATATTCGTTTATTATGCTCCTTCCATGCTTCCCAAAGGATAAAACCAGGAAAGAGTTTCCAAACCCAATTTAGAAGTCTCCCTTGAAAGGGGTATTCCCTCCATTGTTTCATAGTTTCACCCGGTGCATTCCTGACTCTGTCAGACATGCGAAATCGCATTGCTCCTTCATCCCATAGAAGCAAAATGAAACCGCAACCATCCAACAGGTGCGCAATGGTTTTGTCATTGCAACCACAAAAGACACAGAGGGATGTTCCCTCGAAACCCCGCTTCACAATATTATCACAAGTTAAGATTTTTCCTTTCAAGACCAGCTAAAGGAAGAGGGTGATTTTGGGCCAGAGTTTAGCTCCCCACAGATGTTTTCAGGTATTGTCCACTAGTTGATTCATCGGGTTAGTCTACATACTAGATGCTTCCTTTATAGTGAAAATTCCATTGGGGCGGTAACCCCATCGAAGAATATCCTTACCCCTCTGAGTTTTAATAAGTCGTGTCATCAAAATGTCGTAGATTTGCCTTCCGATTTCATCCCCATAGGTGTCCGTCCACCATTTCAGCGGGAACCAGACATAAAAACTTCTAGCATTAGAATCCTCCTGCCAATACTGATTCAGCACCTTCCAATTATGGTGCATAATAGGGGAATCAACGGGGATATCAGTCACCAGAGAGGAAAGAGAGGGCTCTTGTTGCTAGGCATCCAACCATAGATTCGCTAAAGCTCCTTCACAAATCTCCCATAAACTATGTTTCTGGATTAGCTCACTACTAGCCTGCGCCATATTCCATATGTGAGAGCCTTTGTTTGGTCCATTATCTCGAACCCATTCCTGTTGATCAGTCGTCGGAGCATACTTCTTTCCGCATAAACTTTCCCATTGCTCATTGGAATGAGTAAGCCATCTCCACCAAATTTTGGCTCCACACACCGTATTGAGTTTTTCTGGATCACGAAGACCTAACCCCCCATCCATATTGGGTTTACACAATGTTTCCCAATCAACCAATAGCCACTTCCTGTGGTCCACTTTGCCACCCCACAAAAAGGTACGTTGGATTTTCTTGATCGACTTCATGACTGACTTAGGAGAAGCCAGAATAGAGAACAAGTATAGGGGCATATCTTGTAGCACATATTTCACAAGAACCACTCTTCCCAGGAGGTTCAAGGATCGAAGCGTCCAATTAGAGAGTCTTTCCTTCATTCTATTTAAGAGATCTTCCTAAGAATCCTTTTTAAAAATTCCCTCAGATAATGGAGCCCCGAGATATTTGGTTGGAAGAGAGCTCTTCTTGAACCCTAGAATTCTTATAATATTCCTCTGACTGATGGGAGGTGTGTTAAAAAAAAAACCAGAGACTTATCCATATTAATATTGAGCCCTGAGGCTCGTAAAAAATGTTCAAGGATTTCTTGATTTGTCTTACTTCCTGGACAGATGAGTGACCCATAAGCAGGGTATCATCAACAAACTACTGGTGGGTTATAGCCTTCTCATAGGGTGGAAACTGAATACCTTTAATGTTTCTCTGTTCAACTAAATGAGAGATGAGTCTGCCAAGGCCTTCCGTCATAATCACAAAGAGGAAAGGAGAGAGAGGGTCACCTTGTCGAATACCTCGAGAGGGTTTAAAGACAGTGGAATGGTGCCCATTGATCAGAATGGAGAAAAACACCGAGGATGTAAGGTTGGCAATCCATTGTATCCAAACATCGCTGAAGCCAAAAGAGTTCATAATTTATTTCATATACACCCAGTTAAGGTTATCATAGGCTTTGGAGAAATCCAATTTGAGTAGCATCCCGGCTTTCTTGGTACTCTTCAAAGAGTGAATAACCTCTTGTGGCAAGATAATACCATCCATAATTTGTCGGCCTTCCACAAATCCAGATTATTCCACAGAGATCAGAGAGGGAAGAAGGGGTTTCAGTCGATTGGCAAGGACTTTAGTTATGAGTTTGTAAATGATGTTACAGAAGGAAATCGGTCTAAATAGATCAACTTTCTCAACCATTGGGGTTTTATGGATCAAGGTTAGAAAGGTAGAGTTTAAATCAGGGAGAACCCCTCTCATCCTCTAGGATTCTTCCACCACCTGCCACACTTCCTTTTTTATTAAATCCCAGAAAACATGGAAAAAGTTAGCAGTAAAACCATCCAGGAATTCAATAGGTCAGATAAGCATCTCATTCTTCTCCTCCATGATGATCGTAGGAATGAAATCTTTGATTTCCCTACAAGCCTCGGTGCAATCAACAGGAGGTTATGTCACCACCTCTTTAAATTGATTAACCAGTTCCTATTCAATTTCCACATGAGACTTCACAACCACCCCATCACACCTCTGCAGGTTACAGATCTGGTTATGTTGTCTATGCTGAATGGTAGCTCTATGAAAAAACTTTGTATTCGGATCACCATCTTTCAACCAGAGATTACTGGATTTTTGCTGCCACATGATCTCCTCTTGCCTCTGACGTTGGGAGAGTTTCTATGCCAGTTTCTTTTCCTCCAAGGCAAGCTTAGGGGTCACACCTGTCTACATAATACATTCTTGGACATGCTCCATCTCCAACTCCAGCTTGGATTTCCCATCCTGAATGTTCCCAAAGACATCAGTAGTCCAGTGCTTGATTTTGGGTTTGAGTGCCTTTAGTTTTTGTTGAAAGTAATACATCTTCGTTCCTGTGGGTGGGGTAATAGAATGCCACCATTCTTCCACACGGGATGAAAAATATTCATGAGTTAACCAAAACTTCTCGAACCTAAAGGGTTTGGTAATTTTCATTCCTATATTTCTCCACATTAGGGATACCGGGCAATGGTCAGAACCTGAAGATGCAAGTGGGAGAGAGGTCAGAGTACCTCCCAGGAGCATGATGCTTTCAGATAGAAGAAACTTATCAAGCCTGGCTACCACCAAATGCTCTCCTCCATGTCTATTGTTCCAGGTGAAAACCGTACTTCCAAGATCAACATCAATCAGTTTACTAGCCTCAATGAATTCATCAAACAGAGTATTTTCTGGATTAAGGACTCTTCTGCCTCCTTTTTTCTCAGACAGACCTGGTCATATTGAAGTCCCCACCTAATATCCAACGGGTTCCGTCAAACATCCTCCTCAGATTGGTCAGACTGTTAATGAAATTTCGTTTGTCATGGTAGCTACTGGGCCCATAAACATTAGTAAGAATTCCTCTCACATTAGACCCAATAACATGGAATTCAGTAGAAAGGCTGAAAGTAGTAGAAAGAAAGTTGTAAAGATACACTTTCCTAGGATCCCACAATACCGCCAACCCTCCCAAGTGACTAGTAGCATCCAGTGCCATACTTTTACAATGTTTCCAAATATGCTGAACCTTAGCTTCCAATTGGGATCCAAAGCACTTTGTTTCTTGTAGCATGAATACATTTGGTTGTTCCTTCATGATCTTATTCTTAAGGGTTTTAATTTTGTGAGGCCCATTGGTGCCTCGAATATTCCACGATAAGAATTTCATCAGGAACTGTATCTTGCTGATAAGAGAGCTTCCTGTATGGTTGGATATTGACCAGAGTCGACCAGTCTTGCCCCAATATCCTCGATCCTGTCCCTATTCGACCTCCTCCCACGCTTCGAAATTCCTTCTTTAAACTTCCTTTTATTCTCCTTTAGTTTCAAGGGGCTAACCCCCAGACTAGGAGTAGGTTTAGTTTTTAGAATAGATTCCTTCAATAGTTACAGTTGATTATCAGGAATAGAATAGACCTCAATTTTTTTACAAGCCTCTTCAATGCTATCCAGATCCCGGTCCCAAAGTTCCATTTCTTCCAGATCCTCCTCCATGCGCTCAGATTTAGTACGGTTTTTTCCAGCAGATTAGTTTGTTTGACCTATCTCTTTAGCCACTTCAGTAGGAACACCTTCAAGCTTAGTGGAATCTTGTACAATCAGAGGAGAGGGGTTTTCTACCAGATCATGATCTAGAGCATCAAAGCTATTGGGGTTCACATCCTTCCCTACCTCGGGGCCATTGTGTCTTCTCCCCATTCTTCTACGAGTAGTGACTTTAACAAAACCATCCTTATCATGCTGCTCCTAAGTGCTGCTACTAGGGATAGGCTCCGGGAGATTAAGGTGACAATCCCGAGCCAGATGGCCATGGGTGTGACACCTCCGACAGGTGAAAGGGATATGTTCGTAGTGAAGAGTTTGAAACCATTCAGAATCTTCCGAGTTTAAAGTGATCCCCTCTGGGAGGGTTTTGGAAATATTCATATAACAGATGTGAGCATATGAAACATACCTTCCCTGTTTGGTTTGATCAGAGATCTTGACAAAATGCCTTATAGTTGCTCCAATAGCTTTTAAAATGTCTAGATCCTAGTATTCCGATGGAACCGAGTAGAGTCTAATCCAAACCGGGGCGATTGAGAGATCCTCCTTGTCCGGATTGAAATGGTCCTTCCAAATATGTAAGAATAGGCCAACAAAGTAGTAAAAATAGGGGCCACCCTCAAATATCTAATCCTTGTCCTCCACATTCAAGAAAACAACAATAAAGAAACCCTTAGATCCCAACAATAGGTCAAAATGTCCTTTCGGTTTCCAGGTCGAGTGTATCCACTAGGTCAAGGCTTTCTCCGTAGGCCATATACCCATAAATTTCCCTATCAGGGCATGGTCTGTCATATGTTGTATTTTTTCCTTAACTCGTATAAGGTTTACTGAAATGACCGGGATGTTGTTAGATTTGGGTATACGGATCCCCTATCCCGCTTCCCCTCGGGTCACCTCAGAAGTCTCTGTCTGAGGATTCCGACCCTCTTCTCCGATTCCTTCTTCCTGCAATAGTACTGGCGTAACCTCATTCTGCTGTGGCTTTTCCTTCATCAGAGGAGGGGAGAGGCCCCTCCCCTACGATCGCACCATCCCGCCGATGATTAATCCCACAACCCAGTGCCAAGCTCGTCCCTCACAGAGATGAATAGAGCCACAACTCAACCGTTGAAATTAATCACTTCTTGGAGCCCCAAATCCATCGATGAACTCTCACACATTTATCATATGAAACCACAGTTAATTTCATAATTTATATATTCTTATTAATAATTATAAGAGTTCATATATTTTTATTTATAGTTATTGGAAATCATGTAAATTTTACATAAAATTATATTAAATTTACATCTTTAATATCTTTTTTCTTAAAATTGAGAACAATCTAACATAATATATATATATATATATATATATATATATATATATATATATATGATATAAGTACTTTAAATTATTAAGAATAAAAGTTGGCAAACTTAATTTTCATAATGATTTTAGTATTTATATGTCCTCTTAGTATATAAAACATAAGTATATAAAACATAGATTTTTTTTTTCAAATTTATTAATTATCATGTATTTTAATTTATTACTTAAAAATAAAAATACTAATAAAAATAAAATACTAATAAAAATAATTCTTATAGAAATTACTATGATGTTAAAATTTAAAGTTTTTGGTTCAAATGAAATATTAAGTTTATATGTATTTATTAAATTAAAACTAGGCATTTAAAAAATTACCATGCTCTCACAATTTAAGTTTTAGTTCGAATGAAATATTAAATATATATCTTTACTAAGATAAATTACATAAGTTTATTTTATATTGTCTTATTTATTGACGAATGTCAAATTTAATTTCATTTTGAATTATTATGGTTCTTTTATTTGATGCCTCATCCATATCAAATTCTAAAGTGAATTTCAATTTGCAATTAAGATATCAAACTTATTTGAATGCTAATTTTTATATTTATTATTAATTTATACAATTTGTGGTGCGTTGTAAATTGCACTTAATGTGTGATATAGGTTTACTGGATATAATGTTGGAATATTTTATATTTCTTGAAACGTAATAATGTATAATATACTTTTGATATTCATTATTATATAAATAGATGTTATTATGGAGAATTATATTATCCCACATGTAATATGTGAGAGTAATTCCTCCTCATCTCTTAGTATATAATAGAGTTAAGGGAGTCACATCACTCATCATGATCTTATACTTATTCACACAAGTATTTCTATATTGTATTGGATTTATTGGCATTATTCTCTTGTAAGCTTGAGGGAGATATTCTCGAGATAATAGAAGACTAACTTCCCGTGGACGTAGCCCAATTAGGTGAACGACAAATATCTCGTGTACTCTTTTCTCTTGTTCTTTTTTTTCTACTTATTGTTGATATATTATTGTTTTGCATAGATAGGT
Organism: Larix kaempferi; assembly: GCA_027924585.1. NCBI lineage: Eukaryota > Viridiplantae > Streptophyta > Pinopsida > Pinales > Pinaceae > Larix > Larix kaempferi. The sequence continues at coordinate 13,333,168 of BSBM01000616.1, read as the reverse complement.
AAGCTAGTTTAGCTAGATCCATATCTCTGACATGGTATCAGAGCTTGTTCCTATGATCTAGCACCTTCTATTGCTTTCAAAACAATATTTTATCATTTTATCATTTGAGCATTGATTATTTCTTGTAGATTTGTTTTTTATCTGGTAGCCATTAGGCTTCTCTTCAGATTTGGGCATGTTTCTGCAGTTTTCTTTCTAACCCTAACCTTGTTGTAAAGTTTTTTTTTTTTTTGGAGAATTTTTTCAAGGGTTTCTTGAATATTTTTTTGTAGATCTATATGATTTTTTTATTCTCCTCAAGGAGATCTATCTTCCGGTTATCAAAACGACAGTTTTTGTCCAATTTTGGTAGACTTTGTGTAGGTTTCCGTCTTCGGCACATTCGACACTATTTTCGGCCTCAAACTTGACATTCGCAACTTTTCTTCGCAAAAACCGTGGTTAACCGCGACTGTGCCTACTGCGAACCCGTGAGTATACTGCAGACCTGCGACTTCCAGTGAGCAGACCCGCGTATGCTACGAAATACTCGTGATTGTTCTCACTGCTAACTCGCGTTTACATCAGTCTACTCGCTACCCTCCTGTACAGATACCCGCTAGTGCTTCGGCATAGCCGCGACTTTACTGCACAGACACCCACAAACACCCCGATCAGAACCGCGACATTCACCTTTACAGACATGCGAACCCGCGGCTATCTGTATTGTAAACTCGTGAGTAACTGCGACCATTTTCATGCAGATCCCGCGAGTATCAGTGTTTATTCGCTAGTTTCCTTTTGACAGACCCGCGAGTGACTTTTTTTGGCATTTTTCAAAACTGCTGTACTATTTTTCGAACTGTGTTTCTGCAGGTTCATATAAGTACGGTAAAGTGTTTCTGTTTTCTATTATTCACTTTTTTTTGTCATTTCTAGCATTTGGGTTTTATTTTTCTATCATTATGACTTCAAAAGTAGCTTATGTTCCTGAACTTATTGGTCCTAACTATCTTGCTGAAGTGAAAACCTTAAATGAAAAATTAAATAATTGTGGTAAAGATTACAAGAAAATAGACACTGCTCTTATAATTCTTGTAGAACAAAAATTGCCATCTTGTTTTGATAAGTTCATTCAAACCAGGAATAGAGCTCTTGAATTATCTTCAAATACCACGAAACCTACTTTTGATGATTTTTGTAAAGGTTTGATAAATGAGCAAGAAAGGTTAATTGTTTCAGGACAAGTCTCACCTAATATGACTCTTATGCCACATAATCCTAAATTTTTTAATAATGTTAAAGGTTCTAATTCACACACTTCAAATCATACTAATAAATCCCATCATGAAAATAGTAAGAAGAATAAAGTGTATGATCCTTGTAAGCATTGTGGTAAAACGAATCATCCTGAAAAGAATTGCTTTAAAGTAAAACGTTTAATGGCTAAACCTAAAAAGAAAGATTCTGATGAATCACAAGTAGCTTTAAGTGTCTCTGTTGTTGTCATCTAATAGTTCTTCTTCTAATGTTTAATGACTAAATTTGCTTTTGCTGTTCATGTTTAATCATGTTGATTTCTAATCATGTCATGTTTATTTTTTTCTTGAGTAATTTTATAAAAGCAATCTAATATTTATCATTTTTTGTGCTCATTATTTATATGTTGTGGCTGACACTTAATGTGTAAAAGTAACTTCATTTTCCTTAATTTTCAAGTTAATATTTCATTTGATCATATCATGTTGCCATATTTTATATGATGTTTGCTAACCTTTGGTATATAAGCATTTTCATTTTTGTATGAGCAATGTTGTTTTTATGATCTTTATATGCTTTAATCTTGGAAGTTCTTGTGCAAGTACAAGTTCTATGTTTATATTTCCATCTTATTCCAGAAATAATGAAGCACCATATTCTACTGTTAAAGTCATGATGTTCATCTGTACGATATCATTTTCGATATATAGACCATTAGGGTCTTGTTTCTTCGATGTTTGAAGTCTTTTACATATATTTATATTGCACCTTGATTGGAATAATGTCTGCTATTCGCAGGTATATTGGCCATATGGGTATTTTGTACACTATTGTGGTGTTCTTAGCCACATGTTCTATTGTCTCAGCTGTCAGAAGGTATCTATACATTGGTGTGGATGTTATATCAGAGTTCTTCAGCTATCAGTTATGGTTGTGATGATTCTTGTGGTGATCTGGGCACCTTGTTGTTGGATTGCATCACATGTTCTCGACATTTTACTATTGGGTATTTTATCGTACAACTTGGTTCGAGTGCACTTTCATGATTCAGTGAGAAGTGGTTGTTCTTCATCAAATTCCATCATTCAAAGTGTTCTTCTTCTTTGCAGCTTTGGTTCTTCTGGAAGTTGTCATCAAGGGGGAGCAGTAATAACTCCTTCCTTCCTTTGTTAGTGGGATTTTCTCCCAGCCATTATTAAGGGGGAGCGTTGGAATATTTTACATTCCTTGGAATGTAATAATGTCTTTGTATTATGTCGAAAGATATACACAATCTTATGTAAAAGAGTAATACATTATATCCCATATTCATTATGGTAAAATATACTCTTGATATTCATTATTATATAAAGAGATGTTATTATGGAGAATTATATTATCTCACATGTAATATGTGAGAGTAATTCCTCCTGATCTCTTAGTATATAATAGAGTCAAGGGAGTCACATCACTCATCATGATCTTATACTTATTCACACAAGTATTGTATATTGTATTGGGGTTATTAGCATTGCTCTCTTGTAAGCTTGAGGGAGATATTCTAAAGATAATAGAAGACTACCTTCCCGTGGACGTAGCCCAATTGGGTGAACCAAGTATATCCGATGTACTCTTTTCTCTTGTTCTTTTTTTTGTATTTAATGTTGATATATTGTTTTTGCATAGATAGGTAATCTAGTTTAGCTAGATCCATATCTCTGACATATAAGGGGTATAAGTGTCACGTCCCCACCATCAATCTGACCAATGGAGGGGACATGACGAATTGTGAGGATTCTAAATTTCTCTCTCAAATCCATATTATGAAATTCATAAGCTTTTAAATGCATGCCCATATGCATGTTAAAAATACACATCAGAAATAAATCATCCCCCCTCGACACACACACATCATGCGTATACTAGCATACTTATCACAAGCATAACAATAATTCATCCACAATCAACACAATAGTAAATTAACGATAAGAGCTTATCTTTTAATTGAACTTGTCCAAGCAATTGGCTATGGAAGAGTAATAAGTTACACCCAGACATAGGAACTCTGTCCAACACTTTATCTCGTTGCTGAGAGGCCACCCCCGAGCTGGGTATGTATCCACTAAGGAGGGACTACACAGGCTCACTCACAGCCATAGGGACACAATCTCATGCTAAGCTAGCACACAACTGGGTTTATCAATCATGCAGAGAGACAAGAAAAGTGAATGCTAATCTAGTGAGCTCAACCAAAACGCTACATGCATCTCAATTAGTCTCAGCCAACCTTGGCACCCACAATACCTACCACACCCAAAACAAGGAAGGTCCCCTTCTCTGCTACACAGTCCCTCATGCGCTCCTTCCCTCTAGTGCTATTCAAGGTGGGAATAGAAAGGTCCAAGCTGCTAGATGTTTAAAGATTTCTTTCTTTCATAGGGTTTATCAAGAAACTCCATCCTTTGATCTCTCTATAACTCTAGTTCTCTCTTGGAATTTTATTATTTTTGGTCACATTAACTTCAACCACGAAATCCAATTTTTGGGCTCTCAAATATGGGTTTTGCCATGGATTTTTGGGATTTTGACACTCTCAAATTTGCCCCTGGGTTTAGGTCAATGGATCCCCCACTGGATTTCACAACCAACATGAGCTTCTGGGTGGTTTTAAGAGTCTAAAATAGGGCTCCTTATCAGGTTTTGATTTCTGCTATTTCTTTTGCTGGAATGCATAGTGTGCTCAGAATTGGTGTCTGGTTGCAAAACAATGGAGTGGGAATTGAAGGAAAAAAAATTCCCATGAGGAATATTGACTTATGTTTACCAAAAAATGAGTCCATACTTATCGGTTTACATTCGTAATACAAGTGATAATCTTATCTAGTTTAGTTTTACATTACTATGAATGCCATATTGAGCTACAAAATTTATGTCAAGGTAAATCCTTGCGGGACATACAAGGAATCGCATATAGGAATATATAATTTGTTTACAGGTAAATTTCGATCGATTCAAGATCGAATTCGGCTCTCTGTATATGTTACATAGTAATGGTGTCCTATATTGTTTATCGCCTTCTTTTGATATAATTGATTCTATACACATGATATTAAGTATTTTAAAATTGAAAGTTGTATTTTCATTTTGGATCTATGCCACGATCCTTTGGGCGTTGGTTAATTACCTGATTAAATAAGTTCTATAGCATTAGAAAGAAATGATAATCAATCGATGTTAGATTTGTTTAAAGAAATACACTCTGTTTAATATCATCTAGAATGAATGTTTTATAAAACAAATTCTTTGAAACTTCTTAAAATCTCATCAATAATAAATGGAACAAGTCGATTAACCCCAATGATTATGGTTAAATGTTAAACCAGATCTTTTCATTTATATCGATTTGATATTTGGAACTTACAGCATTGAAATGTCCATTAGAAATTACAAAGGGTATCTGTGATTATGAACTGAGTTGAATAAATATTTTTTTAGGCAAATCTGTATTATCATAATACATAGATATATTAAAATATTTAATACCAAGATATAGGAATACTTAAAACAGAGATGTATTAATTATTAATACAGAGATATGATCTCAGTTAAGCAATGGAGAAAATATCAAAAATATTTTCACGTTACGAATTCCATCAGTGTTGATATTAAAACAAGATAAAAAAATATTATATTTGTGGGATAGCACATGGATGACTCTCAGTCTGTTGAAGGAACCCTATGTTAAGACTATTGATCAAATTGTCCCTACACTTTTGGCATGACTATCGGAATTGTGGAAGTTTATTTCAACCAGCTGTCACGTTGAATCTATCATATTCCCTTTCCTTGTAAATATCAGTTTGACGCCTCAGTAAATCTAATAGATTTACTTTTTCTGCGACCTCATGTTGATGGCGTTGTCTCATTCTTGTCTTTAACAGGTAGTATGACTAGTTGATAGTAGATAAATTATGTATGGTAGCGGTAACTTCTTCTTGTCCCTTTAACGTATTGTTTGTCGATTGCATTATGATGTGCATTGATTCCGCTGCTTTATTGTTGAGTGCTATGTTTCCATACTTAGCATCTCTTTTATATTGCATGCTTGGGTTCTTTAATATGCTAGATGAAATACCCTACCCACATTTTTCAGTAAATTGTTGCTTCCCCTTTATTTTTTTTATATACTTATAGTAGTCATAATAATCAAGGAATAAATCTGCAGAGGTAAGAAAGATTATGGTTGTTTCGGTTACTCAATTTCTATGCGTCGATTATTTTTGAGTCTGATTAAAATATCCTCATTTACTAGCTCTTATGATTTCAGGAGATCACTGCAATAAGCGTAATGATTATCTTCTGTGGTAAATGCTTTGAGTTCTTCCCCTTTTTTGGTTGAGCCGTCTAAGGGAAATGTTGATGCAATGGATGAATTCAGTGGATGATTTTTTTGTGTAGTTTGTGTGCCTAATTATCCATGTTTGTCTATCTTCGTAGTATCGCAACCTGTGGAAGTAACTTGTAGTTCGTTTTTTTTTTACCACCACTTTCATCTCCAACGTTGTAATACGAAGCCCAAACCTTTGCATTTATTTTTCTTTGTTAAGTATTTACCAAGAATCGACTAGTTCGAAGATGGGGGTAGGTGGTAGCATTTTGAAAATGAATTTGACTGTATTATTCCCCCAATTATAGTCACTCTATGGAGTTGCCTCATAATCTAGTCGAATGTTTCATTTAAGTTTTTATTTAAAAGTATAAATGGATGTTAGAGTTACCTTATGTTTGGCTTTGCATATTAATGAATATGCTTGTTTTTTTTATACATATAAGCAGGTTATTCCTAATATATAAGGAATAAGGTTGGTAGATAATATATATATATATATATATATATATATATTGTATACTAAAATAACATTGGTTTATTTTATATACAAAGTACAATGTGTTAGAGAGTAGTTTAAATTTTGGAATATATATATATATATATATAGGGATATGGATCACATCTGCATCGAAGTATATTGGAATTGGGTGGATATGTTTGGTTAATATTGTAATATATATGTAGATTAATGTTAGAATAAAATCCCTTGCCGTGTCATTGATGTGATTTCAAGAACAAGAAATAAAGACCATGTTTAATTGTATAAAGGAAGTCAAATAGGAGTACCATATTAATTTTTACTTTGTAATGATATAGGATCATAGTAATCCTTTGTTTTGATGTAATTTAGGGATGATATACCATTGAAGTACATGGAAAAGTTTATATATTATCTTTTAGTACCAAAGAAATTTGTGATAAAAAATTTTCATTAAAAAAAATAAAAACAAAAATTGGGATTGTTACATTGTGGTATCCAAGCTTAGATTACGACACTTGGCCTTATGGTGTCCACTAAGTATTATGAGAAAATCAATTTAGTTTATATGTTGTTATTCTTTCATGCATAAAAGAAAATTTTTGTTACTAAATTGCAGGGACAAATGGCTGGAAGACGATCCCTTACCCCACCTATTTGGGTTGAACTTAATGATGAGAATAACAATGTTAATAATGAGATTTTACAAATAGTAAGGGATTTACAAGTTGAATTAATGAACTTTAAGACTGAACATGAGAGGGTATTGAAAACCCAAGAATACTTAACTGAATCTTTACTATATAAATTGAATGAGATAACTAATGACAAAGACAAGAAGAAACGTAAACAAGAAAATTCATCCTCTGACTATCCTTCTTCTGACGGAAGCCGTGTAACTAGTGATTCAGAAGATTCTAGTAGCGACTCTGAGGGTAGACGAAAGAAAAAGAGAAAATATAAAGATGAGATAACATGTTATTTAGAAAGATAAAGTCTCCTACCTTTGACGACAAAGTCAAAAATAGAGAAGAAGCTGAGGCTTGGCTCTCTGGGATGAAGAAGTACTTTACTATGTACAATTATTCCAACTCTATGAAGAGAAAAATGACCATCTTCAATCTAGTCGGAAAGGATGAGATTTGGTGGAAGGACTTAAAAAGAGCAAAATGAATTAATGATATAAAAGTAAGTTGGAACTAGTTTAAAAAGGAATTTAAAGGGAATACCTCTCAGAATAGAGTATGAGGGGAAATCAAAGGATTTTTGTGAGCTAAGATTGGGATCAATTTCTATGCATGACTTTAGAACTAAATTTTTATTCTTGTTAAGATATGTGCCTTACATAAACGAAGAAAACAAAAAATTTAGAGATTTATAAGATGCTTACCTAGCTTTTATAAAGACAAACTAGAATTTGATGAACCAAAAACATTATATGAAGCAATGAAGAAGGCCAAATTAACATATGATCAATCAAAGAGTAAGAATGGAAATCCTTATAACCTCAAGAAAAGAGATGGAAATAATTTTAAGAGAAGAGAATTCAAACATTTCAATAACCATAAAGGATTCCAGAGAAATACTTTTAAAGATCTAGACAACAAACAATAAGAAATGAACATAAACAACCCATGAGAACTGTTGAGTATAAAGATAATCTCTTTAATAAAAATAAAGAAGAAATAAAAAGAGAACCTTTGCAGTGTTGGGGCTATGGGGAGAGTCATTTCTATCGGGATTGTCCTCATAAGAAGGATAATTGAAATATTCACACTGTCCAGGAAGTAACCATAGTTGGAGAGGTTGCTCAGAACATACTGCAGATTAGCACCACCTTGGGAAATCATCAAGAGGATTATCATCCTTCCATGATAGAGGTAGATGGTAAGATCTTTTACAAACCTCTTTCTAATTGATTATGGATCTACTTTAAGTTATATTTCTCATAATCTAGTAGATTTATGTAAAATAAAAAAAAATGATTTGGAAAAGGCATGGTTAGTGCAGTTAGCCACAGGGACAAAAAGAAAAGTAACGAGTTTTATTTCTAGTTGTGAAGTTCATATGCAAAATATGATTACAAAAGTAGATTTGAATATTTTTCCATTAGGATCTTATGATATATTAATTGGCATGGATTGGTTAGAAAAACATAGAGTTGTGCTAAATTACTTTGAGAAAACTTTTAATTGTATTGGTGAAAATGGTGAAAGTAAAAGTATTAGAGGGATTCCAAAAAAGGTTCTTACGAGAAAAAAATCTGCTTTGCAATTGAAAAAGTGTGCTAGGAAAGGATGTAGGATTTTTTTTGTACACATTACCAAAACTAATGATGATAAACTAAAACCTTGTTTAGAGGATTTTCCTCTTTAAAATGAATTTAAAGATGTTTTTCCAGAAGAGAAACATGGACTACATCCGAGGAGGGATATTGACCTTACCATTGAGTTGGTACGAGGAGCGGTAACTGCCTCAAAAGCTCCTAATCGAATGAACACACCTGACTTGGTAGAATTAAAATTAGAATTGCAAGAATTAATAGATAAGGAATATATAAGAATGAGTGTGTCTGCATGGGGAGCACCAGTTTTGTTTGTTAAAAATAAATATGGCACACTAAGGCTTTGCATTGATTACAGACAATTAAATAAAATGACAATTAAAAATAGATACCCTCTCCCCACATCAATGATATATTTGATCAGGTACGGGGAGCAGCGGTATTCTCTAAAATTGACTTAAGTTTCGGGTACCATCAAGTGAGAATTAAGGATGAGGATTTTCATAAAACAACATTTAGAACAAGGTAAAGGAATTATGAGTTCTTGGTTGTACCATTTGGCTTGACCAATGCTCCGGCCACATTCATGTGTTTGATGATCGTCCCCCATAAATACTTAGATAAGTTTGTAATAGTGTTTTTTGATGACATCTTAATATATTCTAGCATAAAGAATGAAGAAGAGCATAAAGAACACTTAAAGTTATCCTTACAAACCCTAAGAGAACATAAACTTTATGCAAAGTTTAGAAAATGTGATTTCTTTCAAGATAAAATTCAATACCTAGGTCATGTAATATCTAAGGAAAGCATTTTTGTAGACCCAGATAAAATCAAGGCAATCATTGATTGACCAATTCCTAAGGATGTAACCAGGACTCGATCCTTTATGGGAATCACAAGTTACTACCGTACATTCATTGAGGGGTTCTCCAGAATTTCTTACCCAAAAACTTCACTTCAAAATAAAGGAACTAAATTCATATGGTATAACAAATGTTAAGAAAGCTTTGAAAATATTAAACACTTGTTGACCACCACACCTATTCTAAGAATAGCAGACCCGTGCAAGGACTTTGTTGTATGTACGGATTCTGGGTTAGAGGGATTAGGTGGCATGCTACTACAAGAGGATTATTTAATAAGCGATGAGTCAAGAAAACTTAAACAACGTGAATGCAACTATGCGACACATGACCTAGAACTAGCTGTTATAATACATGCATTAAGGATGTGGATAAATTACTTAATAGGAATAAATTCACTTTAATGTCGGATAATATAAACTTAAAATACTTATTTGATCAACAAAATTTAAATGCTTGTCAAGCAAGGTGGTTAGCCTTCTTGAGTGAGTATGATTTTGAAATTAAACATATTAAAGGAAAATAAAACAAAGTGGCGGATGCCCTAAGTATGAATGCTATTCCACATTGTTCGGCTACTGTTAGAAGTTACAAGACAAATCTTGAAGATTTGATAAAAGATGCAGCTAAAAATGATGAAGAATACCTAAAAATTAAAGAACAATTGGAAAATGATGTAAATGGAAATGAATTCTCACCTTACTCCATAAGTTCAAAATACTTGTTAGTCTATAAAAATCAATTATATATACCAAAATATGAAGAAGTTAAGCAATTAATCATGAATGAGTTACATAAGAAACCATATTCCAAGTATCTGGGATACCAAAAGATGATAAAAAAACTAAGAATAAGTTATTATTGGCCTAACATGAAGAATGATATTGCAAATTACCTAGCTAGATACATTGAATGTCAACAAGTAAAAACAGAACATCAACATTAGGTCGAGTTACTTCAACCCTTACCTATTCCAGAATGGAAGTGGGAGATAATAAGTATGGAATTTATAACAGGATTACCTAAAATGAATAAACAACATGACTCAATAATGGTAGTTGTTGATAAATTAAGTAAAGCTACACACTTCATACCTGTGAAATCTACGTTTAAAGCCATTAACATAGCTGATATTTGTATGAAAGAAATATTCCATTTGCATGGTATTCCGAAAGTTGTGATTTCTGATAGAGATGCAAAATTTACAAGTAAGTTTTGGAAGTCCTTGTTTAAAGGTCTAGATACACAGCTGAATTTCAATAATGCTTATCATCCTCAAATGGATGGGAAAAATGAAATAACTAATTAGGTGTTAGAAGATATGTTGCAAATGTATGTAATGGATAAGCCAGGTAAATGGGAAGAGTATTTGCATTTATTAGAATTTGCTTATAATAATGGGTATCAAGCTTTATTAAAAATAAGTCCATTCGAAGTCTTGTATGGTCGAAAATGCCACACTCCCGTGTCTTGGGATAACCATGTTGACAAGATTGTTCTAAGACTTGACATGTTAAAGGAGATGGAACAAATGGTGAAAGAGGTGCAACAAAACTTAAAATTTGTCCAGGATCGGCAGAAGAGTTATGCAGACTTAAAAAGAACTCCAAGAAAGTTCAACGTCAGTGATCACGTACATCTAAAGGTAAAGACAAAGAAGAGTGCCTTGAGCTTGGGAAAGTGTTCCAAGCTGGCACCTAGGTATTGTGAACCTTTCGAAGTGTTAGCTAAGATAGGGATGGTAGCCTATTAGCTTGCACTTCCCCCTAATATAAAGGTGCATGATGTATTTCATGTTTCATTGTTAAAAAAATATGTACATGATGCTACTCATGTAATTGAATGAAATGTGATTCAGGTAAAACTAGGGGGTGAGTTCCAAACTAAACCTTTCTGCATCCTAGACCAGAAGGAACGTATGCTATAGAATCGATCCATCATTCAAATAAAAGTGAAATGGAAGCACTTCAGCCCTGAAGAGGTAACTTGGGAAATGGAGGACAAAATGCGAGAGACATATCCCTCCATGTTCCAGAATGAGCAAGAGAGCTCAGAATAAAGAACACCGAGGACGGTGTTAAGAATAAGGGGGGGAGAAATGTGATACCCCAAAATATTATCATTTTTTTTTTAATTTTCAATTGTGACAATTATTTTTATGTAAGAGTTATTTAAAACTCAAAAAAACAAAGTGACACTTTGCACAACAAACTATTTTTTATTATTAAATAAAAGAAAAAGACACTTGGAGAGTTCAACTAAATGAGAGGATGCCACCATGGCACATAGAACATGTGTAAGTAAGAAAAATATATCTTTACCAATCAAATCCAATCTAAAGCTCAACAACGAGACAAGACCTTAAATCATAGGAATTTATGGATTGATAGGAGATTTGATTGGGATGGCAAAAGACCTAGAAAAAACTATATACATTAGTGCACTGAGATAGCATGGGACACCGTGTTGTGCATAGAGAAACTATGTTGAGTGTTCTCTCTTTTCATAAGTCCATCATTGCTTGTTGCGGACTCTAAGAGAGAGAGAGAGCTCCACGTGGAAGTGTTTATTTGCATTCTAGTGCATGGTGGTGATCGAGTTTGGGGTGGGGTTGGGAAAACAGTCGAGTTTCCCTTTCCTATCATTGGAGGAGCTGACTCTCCAAGCATCCATTTTCAGTCTAGGTAAGTATGTTATTTTTATTTGGGATTAATAGTTGATGGAAGAATTATTTTACGACTGTCTTTCCTTCTTGAAATATATATTGAGATATGGCGACATTGTTTAGGCTTTGTATATTTATTAAAAGTATCATAAGAAAAGGATTACTGTCGATTTACATTCTTAGTACAAGTGATAAGCTTATCTAGTTCAGTTTTACATTACTATGAATGCCATAATGAATTACAAATTTTATGTTAAGGTAAATCCTTGCGGGACATACAAGGAATCACATATAGGAATATATAATTTGTTTACAAGTAAATTTCGATCGATTCAAGATCGAATTTGGGTCTCTGTATATGTTACAGAGTAATGATATCCTGGAATAAGCGTAATGATTATCTTCTGCGGGTAAATGTTTCGCGTTTCTCCCCTTTTTTGGTTGAGACGTCTAAGGGGAATGTTGAAGTAGTGGATGATTTTTTTGTGTACCTCATTATCCATGTTTGGCCGTCTTCATAGTATCGAAACCTGCGGAAGTAACTTGTAGTTCCTATTTTTTTAACCATCGCTTTCATCTCCAATGTTGTAATACGAAGCCCAAACCTTTGCATTTGTTTTTCTTTGTTAAGTATTTACCAAGCATCGACTGGTTCGACGATGGGGGTAGGTGGGAGCATTTTGAAAACGACTTTGACTGTATTTTTCCCCCAATTATAGTCACTCTATGGAGATGGCTCATAATCTAGTCGAACATTTCATTTAAGACTTAAAAGTATAGATGGATGTTAAAGTTACCTTATGTTTGGATTTGCATATTAATGAATATGCTTTTTTTTTATGCATATAAGAAAATTAGTCCTAATCTATAAGGAAGAAGGTTGGTAGATAATATATATATATACATATATAGTATATTAAAATAACATTGGTTTATTTTAGATACAAAGTAGTTTCCTTGCAATGTGTTAGGGAGTAGTTTAAATTTTGGAATATATAAATATATATATATATGTGTGGATCACATCCACATCGAAATATATTAGAATTAGGTGGATATGTTTGGTGAAAATTGTAATATATATATATCTAGATTATTGTTAGAATAAAATCCCTTACCATGTCATTGATGTGATTTTGAGAACAAGAAATAAAGACCATGTTTACTTGTATAAAGGAAGTCAAATAGGAGTATCATATTAATTTTTACTTTGTAATGATATACTGTCATAGTAATCCTTTGTTTTATGTAATTTAGGCATGATATGACATTGAAGTATATGGAAAAGTTTATATAATATCTTTTAGTACCAAATAAATTTGTGATTTTTTTTTTTCATTAAGCAAAATAAAACTATAAATTGGAATTGTTACAGTCTTTTTCACAAAAAAGCTTTTTAATCGATAAGTTTAAAGACTTGAAGTACTTACCGTGCAGGATTTTAAAGAACTCACATTTTGCTACACTATAAGACTTCACAGTGTCAAGAATTCGGTAATATACCCTTCCAATAGATGATCTATCAAAAATTACACTGCACAAGAAACATGGGTGTCAACACCCTTCAATCATTGTATAAACTTAGGTGTCCAATGTCTAAGTTCACTTCTTGGGAAGTTCCTCGAATTTTTAGTTAACCTTGCTAACCATTCATATAGTATTATTGGGAACTCGGCGAAAAATATTTCATGAATATCGGTAAAACCAAACTTATCTAACCAGCTTTCGTTATCCAAGCGAGGATGCCTATTATAAAATTTTCTTGTAAATTATTCCAATTGCATATCTACCCAATCCTCTATCTCCGGATTTCTCGGATGCCACAACATTCCCCTTCTCCTCAAAGTCCCGGTCCTGCCAACGGAACCATATGTTGAACACTTTTACTTCAACCAGGGTTCAACACTTAACATTTACCAAGAAATGTCACAATCTACAGACACCGACCTGAAAGGGGATTAACCCTTTTACAACACCTGTAGAGTAGATGAGGTCCCACCCGAAGTATCTATGGGAACTACAGGAACCAGACTTCATGCAGTACAGAGGGGGAATATTCACCGATCAATACATTCATCACCATATTACACGTATAGAGCAACGACAAACGATATCTTGGAGAGACTCATAACTTCAAAAGACTTCATAACTTGGAATTGATTAATATATCGCATCCATTCTTTATACAGTTAATTCCATCATTCATTCAATTAATTGTTTCACAAAGGAAAGAAACACATATCACAACAAATCACCCATACATCACACACATGAAAACACCATATTTTTTGTGGAAAACCCATTTGGGAAAAAACACGGAAACTTTTGTATTTTATTAGAGTCATAGCCAAATAAGTACTTCACATAGTACTTACAGATTTGTTCATGACATATAATTGATCTGCACACAGAGCCTGCAGATCAGTGACTCGACTTCTCCATAAATATCTTCACCATATAGAGCATAGATTCCTATTACATCGCATAAACTGTATTTTTGGATAATCATCATAACAACAACAACAACAACCTCCCATAATTTCCTTCCTCAAACATATTTATAGGGCGCACTAAGCTACCCCCCTCCCACTAACCCACTAACTTCTTAACTGACTCATTATTACAATGTGGACCAATTCTAACAAACTAACTCGACTTGCAAGCTTTGACACGATCAGTATGACTGTTTTCCCCATTTTCTAATCGTTTCATTGGAGCTAATGCTTGCATTGAACTGATTCCACTTTTTCCTCGTCCACATTAGCTTATTCCTTCAAAAATGATACCTTAAAAAATACTAGCTATAACCATACTATATATAAGGTGTATAAATTAATATGAAAAAAAAAATTCATTAAAAATTCAAATAAATAACTAAAAATAAATTTAAATAATAAAAATATATTTATATTTAAATTCTTAAAGTAAATGATTGAAAATTTATTTTTATCTAAATATTTAATATAAAAATTAAAAATTTATAATAAAAATATATTTATATTTAAATTTTAAAAATGAAAAAGTGAATGATTAAAAAAATAGTTGTATCTAAATATTTTATATATATATATATATATAACTTTAGGTTCATCTTTAAATTTTCATAATTTTTTTTATTAAAAACCAATCATTTCCAAAAACTCAAAAACTTTTAAATTGAGATGGATCAACAGATGTTGATGGTTGTGATATTAATTTATCGTCTTCTTGAGCACTTAGTCAAAGTTTGAACCCACATTAATATATTTCATTTAATTCATGAGAGTCATAACCTTATTAATATATTTCATTTAATTCATGAGAGTCATAACCTTCTTGCTGTGACAATATCCATATTAAATCATTCATTTACTTCATGAGGGCCATAGCCTTCTTGGCATGACCTAGTTACACGCTTATTAAAAACTCATATACCAATGTTTTCAGTGTAATGCCTTGAAATTGAGAAAAATAATGAACATAAGGCTTGACCTTAAGCACATCTATATTTTTTCTTTCATCTGAGTCATATGCATGTGTAATGCCTCGAAATTGAAAAAGAGGAGGAAATGACATAACAAGCGACCCTAAGCACACCTCTAATTTTTCTTTTATTAGTGACATGTCGAGCTTTCATCTACATAATGTACATGTGGAAAGCCTCGGAATTAAAATTTTAGTGACAGAACATAACACATGGGTTACTCTTTCTCTTTGAGGTTTGACAGCAGGAATTCATTGGGTATGGTCTTCAGCTCCTTGTTTTTCTTCATTTTCCATTCTTTAGATCATGGATGAATTGACAGTTGGTTGGTGTGTATAGGGAAAGATACATGAATTCATGCTTGGCCAATGTAAACTGTTTTTGGGGGAATTCAATGATGTGGGAAACATGCATACAGGTGTTTCGGGAAAATATGTGTACAGTTAAAAGGTTTGGAGTTTTATGAGAACAGTGCTTCAAATATTCTTGTAAAGGTACTGAAGTGCTATAAGAAGGGAATGGTATTGAAGTAAACACCACCTATCCTGGCCAACCTTTGATGATTCTTCCGTCCTCTATCCCAATCCGTTGCCCCTAAAAGGTGTCGGAGTCCTGGCTTTCCTCAGTTTTTCTTCATGTTTTAGATACCAGGAGATTTTAGTGCTGCAGCATTGCTCTGAAAGATTCGCCTTTATTATTAATTAATTGAGGAGTCTGGTGGTGAATTGTGAGACATGACCTATCAAAGTAGTATTTGGAGTTGCGTTCTCTTGATCGGAATCTTGTGCATCTATGGCCAGGCGCCCCACTGTTCGGCAACAAAGGCAACTGAAGAAGAAGCAGCGCCTGCCAATGTCAGCAGCTTCATCTCTGCTGTAGAAAAGTAAATAAAACGCTAACACTCTCTCTAGATCTACATTGTTTGATTGGATTTAGTTTATAAGATCATTTATCAGATATCATATTGATCATTAAGAATGTTTTGTTTTGTTTTAGTTCAGTTGTTATAATTCATAACATCATTTATCAGATATCATGATTGTTATAGTTCATAACGTCATTTATCAGAGCTATCATGATTGATCATTGATAAGAATGACTGGTTTTCACTGTGGATCTATGTTTAAAACATTCGTCATGTACAATATTATTCCCATTGCAGAAGCAATATAAACAGCACAAGGCGAGAGCTGGCTTATCTGTCACGGGCAACGGGTAACCCTATCGATGATTGTTGGCGCTTGGACTCCTATTGGCGCCGAAATAGAAAACGGCTCGCAGATTGTGGCGTTGGATTTGGCAAGGATGCCATTGGAGGCAAAGATGGGAGAATTTATGTGGTTAGAGATGCCGGTGATGATCCGGTGAATCCGTGGCGCGGCACTCTACGTTATGGAGTCATTCAAGAAGAGCCCCTCTGGATTATTTTCAAGAGAGACATGGTCATCCAACTCAAGGAGGAGCTCATCATGAACAGTTACAAAACAATAGATGGGCGAGGCGTCAACGTCCACATAACAAACGGGCCGTGTATCACCGTTCAGAATGTGAATCATATAATTATTCACAACATCCACATTCACCACTGCAAGAAACCAAATCGAGTAGGAGATGCATTGGTGAGGGATTCTCCAAGTCATTATGGGTTGAGAGGGATAGCAGATCAAGATGGGATATCCATCCTTGCATCATCACACATTTGGATCGACCATTGCACCTTCTCTCAATGTGACGATGGTCTCATTGATGCCGTCAGTGCATCCACAGCAATTACCATTTCAAACAACTTCTTCAGTGACCACGACAAGGTTCTACATTCCATCCCATCATATGATCCTATCTTCATTACGCAACACTCTAATTTTCAGTGGTAATTTCTTCTTCTTTCTTGAAGAACTATTGCTGATCTGCTGATCTGTGTTTGTCTTTGTGGGCTGCAGGTCATGTTGTTAGGTCACGATGACAATAATATTGAAGACAAAGCCATGCAAATAACCATAGCATACAACCATTTTGGGGAAGGTCTGGTAGAACGAATGCCCAGGTAAGTAATTATGTTAACCTTTGTCTTAGACTTCAAAGCAATAAATAATTAATTGTACAGGCTGAATGAATCTCACAAGTTTGGTGATTTGCATCGAAATCGGTTCATGAGTTCTTATTTATGAATTGAATGAATGTATGTAGATGTCGATTAGGACACTTCCATATAGTGAACAATGACTACAGTCATTGGCACATGTATGCCATTGGTGGAAGTGGAAACCCTACCATATTGAGTCAAGGCAATCGATTCTTGGCACCGGATGATCCCAATGCTAAGGAGGTAATAATCATAAAGGCTGCATATTATACAATTTTTCTTATCTTTTAATCAGTACTAGATCTATCAACCATATAACATATTGATAATTTCATTGAAATTAAGTTTTAACGTGAGAATATTGATGCCTCAGGTAACGAAGCGGTTAAGCGTGAATAATGAAGGGATGAATTGGAACTGGATATCAACAGATGATGTGCTGCTGAACGGTGCAGTATTCAAGCAATCGGGTGCAATGTCTCAGACGTTAAGTACATATAGTCTAAAATCGATGCCTGGAAGCCTTGTAGGAGCGATCACTCGGAACGCAGGTGTACTCAGATGCAGAAAAGGGAGACGAGGCCGTTGCTAAACTTCAAAGGCGGCCATTAGGGATCCTCGATGGCTTGCAGTCACAACTACAATCGATATTGACCCCTGCTTTCTATTGATGAGTAGGTTTTGTTATTGGTGTTAAAGCGTCATGAAGGCAGCTTTATTATGGTTATGGCAATCAGTTTATTTGATTCCACAATTGTTTTGTTTTTCTCTGAGTGGAACAAAAATGTCGTTCATTTGCATTACCCGTTGTCTTTTGTCTATTCCAAGGGAGAATGAGCTCATAAAATTTAAATTTATTTTTTAATAACGAAATGTATGAATGATGTCATAAAATTTAAATTTATTCTTTAATAACGATATATATATATATATATTATGAAATAAAAATAATTTATATATTCTTTACTATGATGTGAACATAACTACACTGCTAACATCATTATGTAAACCTAACGTGTAAGCCACAAGATATGCTTCCAAAACATGATGTATTACTTGTTCTACTTCCACTAGTTCTATGCCAAATAAACTATAAATATCTTCTAAAATATAATATGATAAGCTGTCATTCACTATCAGCTAAAATATATGATTTTATTAATTACTAAAAAGTTTGGAAAAAAGATTAACCTTTACTTAGATATTAATTACTTAAAAGTTAAAAAAAAACATTAACTTTTATTTAGAGATTAATTTTTAAGTATTTAAATTATTTAGAAAACATTAATTTATATTTTTAAATATTTTTCCACTTCATTATAAAATAATTATTTATTTGAATTTGAATTAAAAATGATTTTATATTAGATAATTTTAATTATTTTTTAACAATAACAATGATATCAATGAAATAGAATATTTTATTTATAATTATGAGAATTTATATATTCGTATTAATAATTATAAGAGTCCATATATTTTTATTTATAGTTATTGGAAATCACATAAAATTAAACTTTACATAAAATTATATTAAATTTACATTTTTAATATCCTTTTCTTAAAATTGAGAATATATATATATATATGGGCTTTAACAAACTTAATTTTTTCTTTAATATCATTTTCTTAAAATTGAGAAAATATATATATATGTGCGCTTTAACCAACTTAAATTTTCATAATACATTAGATGTATCTTTTTTCAAATTTATTAATTATAATGTATTTTCATTTATTACTTAAAAATAAAAGTACTAATAAAAATAACTCTTATAAAAATTACCATGTTGTTAAAATTTAAAGTTTTTAGTTCAAATGAAATATTAAGTTTATATGTGTTTATTAAATTAAAACTAGGCATTATAAAAATTACCATGCTCTCAAAATTTAAGTTTTAGTTCGAATGAAATATTAAATATATATGTTTATTAAGATAACTTTACATAACTTTATTTTATATTATGTCTTATTTATTGAGGAATGTCAAATTTTTTTTTCATTTTAAGTTATTATGGTTATTTTATTTGATGCCTCATCCATATCAAATTTTAAAGTGAATTTCAATTTGCAATTAAGATATCAAACTTATTTGAATGCTAATTTTCAATTTTATTATTAATTTTATCTAATTTATTATATAATTTGTAGTGGGTTGTAAATTGCACTTAATGTGTGATATAGGTTCATTAGGTATAAGGGGTATACGTGTCATGTCCCCACCATCAATCCGAGCAACGGAGGGGACATGACGAATTGTGAGGATTCTAAATTTCTCCCTCATGTCCATATTACGAAATTCATAAGCTTTTAAATGCATGGGCAGATGCATGTTAAAAATACACAATGGAAATAAATCATTCCCCCCCACACACACATCATGTGTATACTAGCATACTTATAACATGCATAACAATAATAACAATAATTCATCCACAATCAACACAACAGTAAATTAACAATAAGCACTTATCTTTTAATTGAACTTGTCCAAGCAACTAGCTATGGAAGAGTAACACGTTCCACCTAGCCATAGGCACTATGTCCAACACTTTATCTCGCTGCTGAGAGGCCACCCCAGAGCTAGGTATGTATCCACTTAAGAGGGACTACACAAGCTCACTCACAGCCATAGGGACACAATCTCATGCTAATCCAACACACAACTGGGTTTATCAAGCATGCAGAGAGATAAGAAAGGTGAATTCTAAGCAAGTGAGTTCAACCACGACGCTACACATATCTCAATTGGTCTCATCCAACATTGGCACCCACAATACCTACCATACCCAACACAAAGAAGGTCCCCTTCTCTACTACACAGTCCCTCAGGCGCCCCTTCCCTCTAGTGCTATTCAGGGTGGGCATAGAAAGGTCCAAGTTGCTAGATGTTTAGAGATTTCTTGCGTTCATAGGGTTTATCAAGCAACTCCATCCTTTGATCTCTCTCTAACTCCAGTTCTCTCTTGGAATTTCCGATTTCTGGTCACATTAACTTCAACCACGAAATCCAATTTTCGGGCTCTCAAATATGGGTTCTCCCATGGATTTTTGGTATTTTGATGCTCTCAAATTCGCCCCAGGGTTTAGATCTATGGATCCCCCACTGGATTTCACAACCAACATGATCTTCTGGGTGGTTTTAATAGTCTAAGACAGGGCTCCTTATCAGGTTGTGATTTTTGCTATTTCTCCTGCTGGGAATGCAGAGTGTGCTCAGAACTAGTGTCTGGTTGCAAAACAATGGAATGGGATTTGAAGGAAAACAAATTCTTATGAGGAAGATTGACTTATGATTACCAAAAAATGAGTCCATCCTTATCCATACGAATTTATGGGTTATTCCCATGCTCTATTAAATTCATGAGTTGATTTCTAGCTGCCTTCTTACAACAGAATTAAATATCATCATGGAATTCCACTCAGGTAGTTTCTTACCATTTATGGCTCATGGGTTCTCAGGATGACACTTGGAAACAAAGGATTTGATCCCACAACCCCTCACCTCTCCCGAGTGGATACACACAGCCCCCTCATTTTTGTTGCTTCCATAACCAACTCTCAGACATTTTATTTGCATTATAAGCATTTGCATGTTGTTACATTTTTCAATGGTCGATTGACACATGTCGACAATATATAGAATATTTTCCTTTATAAGGCAGGCATTCGCTAGAGTGGCCTTGGCCTTGAGCTCCATGATAGGAATCATACATTACATGTTTACAACATTTACATTATCAATCCAATATGATCTAGGGGTCAAAATGGGGATATTAAATTCCCCTCCCCCTTGGAATAACACCGTCCTCGATGTTCACATGATTTTACTGCCTTGAAAAATTATTTCTTTATATTCTAGTTTCTCACATGATGCCTTTCTTTCTTTTCATCAGTATCCCTTGGATCTCTTTGCAATCTCTAGCTACTCATGCTAATATTTTTAGGATAGCCACATGTTCAACTACATCCTTAAGATGTTTTCAAGGTCCTTGCATCCAACAATACCTATGCTCAAACAACGAGTCAATTCACATATCAAATACATTTTTTTATAGGATTCATCCCTTAACAGGATCTTCAAATACATAGCCAAATCATATACAGGCGCGCGCATGAAGTTGGTTCCACTTTTTAGCGCCACTTTAGAAATCGGAAACGCATGTCCGAAATGTAAATCTATAACGCATATGCATTACTATGGCTAGGTTCGGAAAACCCGAGCCCAAAATAGAGGCTAAGCTTAGTTAGCCTATATCGCATGTGCGATATATCACACTTACGTTTTGTAAGAGTTACAAATCACAAGTGCGATTTGTAATACCAAAACTACGTTTCCAAGAATATAATAGACATGGAGATTCCTATTACGATGACCAATTTAGACAAACCATCTTATGTGAAATATGGATTATATTTCCATGTAAAATGATAGCTACAAGGTTTGGAAAATGAAAAAATATAGGTGTTATATATCTTTCAAGAAATGGTCCAAAGTGATAGTGGTGGTTTATTACCAACACGCACCGAAATAACCTCCTTTATAGTTGAGTTTATTAAGTAGCACATAAAATGGAACTAAACTTAAAATCTATGTAAAGTAAATGATTACTTAATCCATCTCATGTATAAGGAAGATGATCAACTAGAAATATGTAACTCATAAATCCTAGCGCAAAAGATATAGTAAAGAATGCTCCACTCCAATCCTTTTGGTAGTAGGAAGTGTATTCATCAATGGTGGAATAAACCAAACTTTGGGTCTTTGCTTTGTATAGAAAAATTCTAGCAGCATAATCTTGTAATGGGTGAGTGTTGTGATGGGTGACCTTAATGGATTTATTTATAGGAAAACAGGTCGATCTCTCTTAGATCTGTCTCCAAAGGTGAACAATCTAATTGTATTAAACAAGTTGTCAGATGAAGATAAATTTTGATGATTAGAGCAAATGTTTTTTAGGAAATAACAAGTTGTTAAGGTCCACTTTATGCCACTATGCTATTTTTGGAAGGAACACAACATTTATGGGCCGAAAAGGTAATATTTTTCATGTTTTAGGAGCAAAGCGTAGTTGTAAAGGGATTTATTGTGCATGCACCCTTAAAATTAGGAAAATACTATGTTCTTACTTTAATGGTCAAAATTGAATTGTAACTAATCTTTTGATGATGATGCTAAGGTTATAATGGGATGGAGATGATGGAAATGAAGGAAAAAGCTACCAAAGTGATGTAAAATAGTGAAGGTGATCCTCAAAAAGTAGGTGAGAAAAGAGAAGATGATAATAATTTCCCCTTGATGTATGAGGTTAGGAGCACATTGTATGAAAAAAATACATACATGTTTCTATCTTTCAAATAGTCACATAAGAAAGGAGAGAAAATGGGCAAAGAGGGAGGATGAATCCCATAATGGTTGTAGAGACCCACTTGCAAACAACCAATCAATGAGGTAAGGTGTGTATACAATCTCAATATTAACAAGGTGGGAATATACATGCTTGTGTAGGTGTCTCTATACAATATGGTATCATGACATGATAGGTCCAAATAACAGTACATAGTGGTGCCAAATCACAACAATGAAAACCTTATGAAACAATGAGGGGGGATCGAGCTATGGAAAGAGTAACAAATAATAAGTTCATCACATGTGGCTCAAACAAACTAGTGAATAAATCCAAACAATGGAACTAAACAAATCCAAAGAAGTGCAATTGAAGTTGGACCATTATTTCCAACACAGTTTGGATGCAATACAAATAAATGTAGCTTATGGATCCAAAAAGACTCACAAATTGTTTGAAAAGAGTACGATGTATCTAGGTTCTTTGACCAAAATGATATAATGTGACCAACTCAAGTGTATGAATCTCAACAATGCAATAATTACATGAATTTGAGCACATGATATTCAACTAATTAAAGAGAAAACGGTGACTCCCATCACCTAGCCTAAGGTAACCCATTAGTGAGGAAAATGAGGCCAAAATACACAATGCCTCTATATCAAAACCCTATAATTTATGTGCTAAAGTAGATGGGGGAAGATATATTGAAAATGGAACTGACTAGGGGTGGGCACTATTGATAATCTCCATGAAGGTAAGTTAATGACATAAAAATATCACAAGTGATCATTGTAGCATGGATGAAGTGGTGGGAATATGATATAATCCAAAGATTACATCAAATAATTCCATTATAAGAAAGACAAAGCACTGCTTGGGAGCCCGAAGTAATAGGGAAATGAAGGTTATGAGAAGAATCATGAAGCTTATCTTTGAGTCATGGACTATATGTACTCCCACTTGTAAATTTTAATGTCATGGGCGCCTATCTGTATAGAGGAAGTTAATAAATGGAACCCATGTTGGTAAGTACAAGTGAACAACTAAAGACCGAGGCTAAGCTTAGTTAGCCTATATCGCATGTACGATATATTGCACTTGTGTTTCTTAAGAGTTACAAATCGCAAGTGCGATTTGTAATACCAAAAAAAAAAAACAGAGGCCCACGACCTCATTTTTGCATACACAGTCAAGGCCGAAGGTATCGGGAGAGCGATAAAACGCATAGTCGATTTGAGTTTGAGCGAAGGGGGAGGCGAATTTGGAAGGGCCAATTCACAATTCAAATACAATGGAAGGTAGGTGCCCATTTCCTTCAAAATTTCTTTCAATTTTTGTTTGTGTTTGTTAATTTAATAGATTTTGTTCTTTTTAAAACGAATTTAATAAATTTTGTTACATATTAAACCAAACAATGAAATTTATTGAATAAATTTTGAATTTGTTGTTTTAATCTTAACATAGAACACAAATGTTGAAGAAAATGTGCATAATGAAACCATTGATAACCAAGACCCAAACACAAACCCAAACCCAAACCCAAATCCAGACACAAACCCAAAGCCAAACCCAAATCCAGACACAAACCCAAACACCGAGAAGGTACACGACCGAAATTCAGAGATTCTGGCTCGTTTCGGTGCATTGAGGCACCTTAGCTCATTGTTTAGAGGGGGGGGGACATTTAATACAATCATTAGCCGAGGCATTAGATACCATAAGAAACACAATTGCCAATGCCCAGGGAGCACTGTACAACATTAGCTCATTTAGAGATTCCCAGAGGCAATACTATTACACTGGGTTGAGCTACAAAGATGTGAAAAAACTAAAGATAACCAAAGACCAACTGTTTTCATTATTCTGGGACCCTAGCACCGGATTGGTTCCACCCACCAGTCGACCACACATTTCCATAGACTAGTGTGTGGAACCAAATGTAAAATCCAATTGGATGGATCGCTGGTACATGGTCTTCGATGAAGACCCTCATGGGAATAGAGACATCTCATTCTATTTCCTTAGGAAGTTGTATGTAGAATTTATCTTGGGGAAACATGTGAACTATTTTAATATTTTAGAGTTTTAGGGTGTAGGTCATGGGATGCCCCAAGATAGGGAAGGGGATAGGACTGATCCTAACCATGTGCGACGCCCTCCACGCACACCAAACCCCCCTAGGGTATATCCTACTGTGGGTCCCGTTATTGATGATACACAAGAGGCCTTATTCCATTTGGTAGATACATTGCTTCGAAATGGGACTGTTGTCGAAGGAAATGTAGGCCAAGGGGTTGGCACTTCTGAGGTTGGCCCATCTAGGGATGGACCATCACACACTGAGGATCCACTTACTAGGTATCCAGGCCGTACCAGAGCTACAGATATCACTGGAGATGCAGAGGGTTCATAGCGTCATGTTATTCCACACCATTTCACAACGTGTGGAAGCATATGCTATGGGCCTGCTTCAAAGTTTCAGGGTGATGGATTACTCCGATATGTAAGTAAAACTCATTCTTTACATAGTATATTGTGTTTTATATCACAGTTTTTTGAATTGTTTCGTAATTTATTTCTATTTAATTATTTGACAATTTACATGAAAAAATATACATCTGGTATCCAATGACACCCCAGATTTTCATAATTCGACCGTCGATGATGATGGCATTGATACAGTGGTCATTGTTGCATATGATTTTGGCACTTCACCATTAGCTGTAAGAACTTTACTTTTTAATTTGTCATCGTGATTTACATATTTATAGTAGAGATTGCAACATTCAATACGTCTTAATGTGGATACAATATGTTTTATGCAGGGTGGGCATGATGAGTTTGTGGAATCCCAGGAAGGTACCTCGCATGTAGAGGAAGATTCCCAAACAAAGGTATTCTTTTAATTATGCTTTTAATGATTCAACATGTATGCTTTTAATTATTATAAATTTTCTAATTGTATCTTTATGTTTTGTTACGTAGCATGATTTCCATGCTTTATATGACCATCTATTTAGGGGGGTGTCATTTATTTCACCCACTGGTGACCCACTTCTTCACCTTTCCCAAGTATATGTACTATAGTTTAATTTGTACATGCAAGTATGTCTCACTTTCTTTGAAAAAGTCATTGACCGTCCATGTAGTATATGTCTCATTTTCTTTGTATTTGCTGACATTGACATATGTTACTTTATGCAGGAATCTAGTGAGTCAATGGTTCCTGAAGAGCACCAAATCGAGGTTGTTGGTGACCCACCTCTGCCCCCCGGGTACGTGTATGTCTCGCTTTCTTTGAAAAATTCATTGTCCATCCATGTAGTATATGTCTCGTTTACTTTACATATTTGTTGACATTGACATATGTTACTTTATGCAGGCATCTAGTGAGGCAGTAGTGCTTGAAGAGCACCAAATCGAGGTTGTTGGTGACCCACCTCTTCCCCCCCCATGTATGTGTATGTCTCGCTTTCTTTGAAAAAGTCATTGTCTGTCCATGTAGTATATGTCTCGTTTTCTTTGTATTTGCTGACATTGACATATGTTACTTTATGCAGGCATCTAGTGAGGCAGTGGTGCCTGAAGAGAACCAAATCGAGGTTGTTGGGGACCCACCTCTTCCCCCCCTAGGTACGTGTATGTCTTGCTTTCTTTGAAAAAATCATTGTCCATCCATGTAGTATATGTCTCGTTTTCTTTGTATTTGCTGACATTGACATATGTTACTTTATGTAGGCATATACTGAGCGAGTGGTGCTTGAAGGGCACCCAATTGGGGCCATTGATTACCCTCCAGCCCCCCCCCCCCCCCGGGGTACATGCAGTTACACTGCCGAGTACCATGACTTACACACGCACAGTAAGTAAAAATGTTATGTTTGCTTGGAATTTGAACAAATGTACATAGAGTTGTATTTATTGTTATAGCTTGGTAAACTAACTTACAAGTTTTGGTTTGTGTGCAGTCTCCGCAAATGAGAATCGATCCTCCTATTCAACGTTGGGGAATGCCATCGAGTAGTCGAAAAATAAAGATAGACTTCTCAAAAGCCACTGAGAGTGGCAGTGAAAAGGGGGATAAATAGAATTCATGTACAGGGGGGGTAAATAGAATCCATGTATAGGGAGGATACATACAAGTACCGTTTTGTTTGTATACACACAGATGTACAGTATGATCCACTATTTTGTATTATGGCCATGGCATGCCATTTTTGGAAACATTATATGTACATATAATATAAAGCAATGTTCAGATTTATATCATTTTTATTTTTATATTTACGTCGCAATGTGTTTGTTTGATGTTGCTGTTGCGTTAGATGTTTAAAAATTTGAAAAAAACCCGTCCCAATAAAGCCTTGAAAGTTAAAGGAGATGGTTGAAACAAGTCTGTAAAGATATGCTCAACATGATGCCCAAAATCAGAATTATAAATTGATGCATATGGCTGCAAATTCTCTCTCATTTTTGGTTGTTCTAAAGGCTCCAAATATGCAAATTCCACACTAGATGTTTCACTATACAAGTCATTGATGGGATCAAAATATTTAATGGAATACATGTCCTTACTATGATCATCAATCTGAAATATAGCATTTAATCTTTTGTGAAATAGAGAAGTGCATGCACTTGCCGTCTCATCATCAAATAAGGTTTTTTATACAAAATTTTCTTTCTCAGAATCACAACAAGACATCTAATTCAGATTTTTAAGATGAAATAAAGCTTACTAAACCCTCATCATCATGAGGAAAGGGAATAGGAGGATGAGTGCTCTCATCCATAGGGATTTCTTCAAAGGAATCCTAATGAATTTCTTCTTGGATTTTCTCTTCAAGGACTTGATCTTCAAGCAAATCTTGGAGTGCTTCAAAGCTTTCTTCTTTAAACATACCTTTGATATACTCAACATAGGGAATCCACTTTTCATGATCATTAGGGCTCTAATACTTGCAAAATACCTCAACCAAATATGCAAAAGGTGATATCTCGCCCCTACCAAGACATCAAAACCAATCCCTTGCATTCCCTTGCAAAATAGTTCAAACAAACTCAACAAACATCTTCACAAGTAACACCAAAATCTAAAGTGAATAGCATGAAACATGTAAGGTGTGTTGTGGCTTAATCAATGAACTCATTAAATATTGGAATATCCTTCAAAAATGCCTCTAGCACTTGTTTTGAAACCCTAGGATGTTTGAGAAATCAAGTGGATTGACCCCATTGGCCAACCATTGAGGCAATGCCATATTTATTCACGTTTACCCTTCAAATGAAGGTTGTTGAATTTGAAAATGTATACAATCATATTTCATACTAAATAAATGTGTGTGGATCCACCAAGATGAATCTTCAAAAAGTCTTCACAATGTTGCTTGTTTCACCCTACAAACAACAAGTCTTTAAATATATTTGAAAGACAAGGGCTTCATCCCTTCATGGAGTCTCCAAATGAACATTTATGAATGTGAATTAGGTATATGCTCATCAATAAATTAGGATATCATTCTAAGCTCGAGATAAATGGACTTGTCATTGGCAATGGCACCAAAATGTTATAGCTTAATTTAGCACTTAGGTGGGAAAGTCCCAACCCACAAAAGTTGCCAAGAAGCAACTTTGAAAGAGAACACCATTATCACCTTGGTGCTTAAAACACAATGTTTTGAACGAAAGGTGAGAACTTGCTTGAGAAATTTCTGAAGCAAGATGTCACTCTAAGGTCTTATTTATGAAGTATTTGATCCTTCTAATTCAACTAATTTCCAGATTTATTGAAGTGATGATAAAAAATTCTCCAAATGTGGATTTAGCCAATAAAACTCAAGATGCTCAAATGTAACAAGTTCTCATTTGAAAGATTGTAGACAATCACTTAAAATTGGACTTTGAAAAAAGAAAATTGTAGACAAAGAGATAGAAAATTGATTTAGTAATCCACAATTAGCGTTCAAGTCCACGAATTAACATCCCATGAATGTGCACAATGAAAATTTAGAGATTATGTACCTTGCACATGTAATTTCTAGAATTAACCAAGAGTGTGTAAATCACTTGGTTAGGGTGAATATGCTTTATTAAAACAATAGATTAATGCCCAATGAATTAGCCAATAAATAACCACTCACAGATATAAGGATCTTGCCTTAAAGGGAAGATAATAAGTGTTTCTATGCAAGAGGGAAAGAAAAACTTATGAAACAGAATTAACCATCAAAGACAAGAGTGAATTGTGTAATAAGAGAGTGCTAATAGCTCATTTAAAATTTCAGATTATAAAACAGTGAATTAAATTTCATTATTCTAGAATAATTGTGTAAGAACTCAAAAATGAATACAATTAACCATTAAAAGTCTGCAAAAGAACTTGTTAGAAGTAAGTAGATTTTCAGAGAGGAATTGTTAGCACAAAGCCCCAATCAAAATATGATTTAACTAGCATCTAGGGGGGGATTTACTTCTGTTTTCTTTGCTATTAGAATTTTAGTACAAAACAGAAATAAAATCATGAAAATTAAGCCTAAACGTTTATGCAAACAGGGTGAAAGTTACCTTCGGTTGATGATGTAGAAATCTGGAAAAGATGGCAGCTGTGAAAGATTCATATTTCTTGCTTTAAAAAAATGAGGAAATTAACGGTCTTGGTTGATGAGATGGAAGAAAAGACTAAATTGTTGGGCTCATCGGGTCATATAAATGGTTCTCCTTCGGCTTAGTTTGAAAATACTTGGGGTTGGAATGCCTACAAAATACTTGTTATTTTCTCACATAGACCTTAGGTATATGGTCTTGTCACCTAGGGTTTTCTACTACTCAACTACTACTCTTATTTTGAAATTTTACCTAGGGTAAAACCCTAGATCTTATTCCAAGAAATATCCCCAAAAGAGTAAAACTATAAAAGTCACTGAGCAAAATCCTAGTTTATGAAATCAATGCACAATGAAGTCACTGGACCATGAAAACATGGTGGAGAGGGCCTCCTAGAGGTAATCGCATGCCAGGAGACCAACGGAGTCGACGGTTCATCGATTTGACCTCCGGTTGTCGAGTTATGTCGAGTTGAAAATCACATGAAAATGTCATTTAGGGACACTCGGTGACTCTCAATCCGGGAGCGAAAAACCAAACGGAGCAGCAAGATTGCATGTCGTTGGCTTCTGCAAGTGTGTATCAGAAATGTCGATATGGGAACACTACCAACACTGGCACAGTCGAGGGTTTTGCAGAGTTGACCCACCAATGCGAGAGTTGCATTGAAGGAAACTGAGCAAAACCCTAGTTTACTAAATCAATGCACAATGAAGTCACTGGGCCATGAAAACACGATGGAGAAGTCCCCCTAGAGGTAATCGCATGCCAGGAGACCAACGAAGTCGACGGTTCATCGATCCGACCTTCGGTTGCCGAGTTATGTCGAGTTGAAATTCACATGAAAATGTTGTTCAGGGACACTTCGTGAGTCTTGGTCGAGGAGCGAAAAACCAAACAGAGCAGCAAAATTGCGTGATGTTGGCTCATGCAAGTCTATATGGGAAAGGCCGATATCGGAACACTACCAACACCAGCACGGTCAAGGGTTTTGTAGAGTTGACCCACCAACGCAAGAGTTGCAAGAGTTGACCCAGCAATGTAATTAAATGTACAGTAATATAAAAAACATCAAAAAAAGTAAATTGCAACAACTCGAGAGCATGTTATTTTCCAATTTCTATTTGTTAGTGTCTAAAGACACCGGGTTGTTCTTTGCACCTTCAATGTTCCATAGATCTTGTTTCTATCCTAGGCACACGAAAGGATAAACATTAGTACTCTCATAAGAAAATAAAGAGAACCCAATGAAAATGTGTAAACATTATTTATAGATAACTCACCTAATATTGTAGGATCATGTTTATAGTGTCGAGTATCCTCTGAATAGTATTATGTCTGTGAATGGTATCTGTCAATCACAGGTTAGTACATTGGGAATAAACTAAAGGCTAAATAATTGAAATTGTGCTTCAGCACGCACTTTAAAGTTTAAATAACGGACCTGACAATCTAGCCACATTGGACAATCTAGTAACACCTAACAATGCACTCACTCGAGTAGGCCATCTGGATCATCTCTATTGCCGATGGTGTCCATCAATCTCTCATGCTCTAAATGAGGTAGCAAGTATCGTACATGTGACCTATTTTTGTTCGAAAGTGTGCGCAGCTTGATGTTTATACCAACTACCAGGTTGGTGAAGTGGTATGCAATAGCCCCTGGTCTATAATCTTGATATGCATACCCACCCTTCCTTTTTTGTTGTGATTCTAGTGTCAAGTACTCCCCTTTTATAACCATCGAGCCAGTTGGGAATTCAATATTTTCATCATCTGTAACAGGTTCGAGAATGGTTTGCTTCCCCTCTAAGAAACATGCCAACAATAGTCAAAACCCCATTCATTATTTTTTGGGGAAACCACTGCATATATCTGACCTGTGAAAGGAAATAGGTTGAGTTAACAATACATTTATTAAAAAAGGTTTTGCATGTAACATAAATAAAATTTCTTTCAATGTAAAGGCTTGTAGTGATTTAGGTACTACTAATTTATTTTTTTGTACCTGCTTGTATGAGATCCAATATGTGATCATAGTCTGTAGAAATATATGTATGATCATCTTTCAAATGGTCTATTTCATTAACCCCCTTGAAATTGGTGTCAAGTGTCACTCGATACCATGTATCAACTGTATCTGTATACTCACAATCATCCCATTCATCGATTCTACAGGAACTGGAAAAGAAATCCTTCAATCTTGTCCAAATTTGTAGGGCCGAGTTGTCTAAGCTTCTAATTGAATGAAACTGTCGAGTTCCATGCACTGTGTTCACCCGATGTGTTTGGGATCGATCCACATTTTTCACCTCCCAGAATATTCTCCGCACTAGGTGTTTCCTTGTTTCTTGTTCTCCCATCACAGATGCACACCATTTCACTATAGATGTAGCGTCTCAAAGGCGAGCACCTGTAAACTTCATCTCTTCCCTTCGAAGGGAAGTTTTTATGCATACACCAGCACCATCATGCTCTCCTTTGCCATGACCTGTTTCAAAGTAGTTCCATATATGTGGCACCTTGTATTTTATGTGCAACAAACACAACCATTGAAATACACGTGCATTCTTGAACTATACAACACAACCATCTTACCAAATCAAATGACGATAAAATGGTATATCCATAGCTATCACATGATCATAGAACAATTTAAAGCAATTTTGCACGTAATGGATGTCATGGGTCCGGTCGTCACTTATGTAAAAGTGACATTCTTTCAATATCACACGTCTCTCTTCATTGCTATCTGGTCCATGTCGATAAGTGATATGGACCATTATGCTCACCTACTCTGAGTGATAGTATTGACTTTGTATTTCATTTTGTGGTTGTAGGGTGTAATTTTCTGCAAAGTCAACCATTGATAGTATTGTTCCGAGAGGGAAGGTGTCCCGTCATGTTCTGAATTGCTCATCTTGCCACCATGCCATATCGACATGTTGAATGTACTATTGGATATTTCCACGGAACTCTGAAATAAAATCACATACTTGCACCTGGTGGAAAAAAATAAACAATGTTATAAAAAAACATAAAAAGATTTACTTGAATATTAATATGTCAATATTTAACAATGTTATAAAACAACATAAACAATGTACACTCAATTAAATGAATATTATTCATGTAGATTGTCACCTTTGAAGTCACCAATTTAATCTTCCTGTTTTCTTTCCCATCATGTAGCTGATATGTCTCGTAGTGATAGTTCTGCTTCTCGACAATTGCATTCCCGAATGCTTGATCTTCACTCTCATGGATGCAATCAGACCAAAATGATATCCCACCACAATTGTTGCAAGAACCCTCTACACATTGTTTTAAGTAATGTGTCTTCCCATCTTGCCTCAGACACATTATGCTATGGATGAAATCTCTAGATGACATTGGTGGTACTGTACTTGAGCATTCCTGCACATGGTTAGGATGCAAAAAACGATGTATATGTGCAAATGTACGATAATATAGATCAAACTCTATGTGTTATCTACAACAACAAGTGTTCTGGATGGTATTGATTCTAACATACCAAGGCTTTCATTTTTCAAAAGATATTTGCCCGAGCCTTAGCTCTACGTGGGAAACTTTAAACATCTCGAGCAAGTGATTTTGTCTCATGTCAAGATAATGTTTAACATGAGGTTCATTGTTCATAGAACCCCTACAACGTTTTAACACATCCTTTGTGTTAGAAGAAGGCCTAGTGTTATCGTGCCAAAAAGTGCGCACTACTCCCTTCACTGCTTGAACTAACTTCATGTCTTTGTGGGGAAACCTACCGCTAAATGCCCATAATGTTTCCATTTGTCCCTCTACATCAAGGCTGTCTCTTCTTACTGGATATTTTTTAAGTGTCTTTGGATGTAAAGGCACAATTTGTGATGTGCATTTAAGTAAACGACGTTGTCTTGTGGATCTACATACAATTGATTAAGCCAATACGCAGCGAGACACATTACAGTCCTGTGAACGCGTTTTTTTACCAATCGATGTGAATGCAGCAACAAGAGATTTTACAATGTGATTACTTGATTCAATATTCTTCAATGTTCTTATGCCTAATATTCTTCTAACATATGCCATATTTCTAGATTTAATCAAAGCTAAAAACAATTGGCATTTACTGACTTCATATTTTTTATCAAAATATTGTTTCATTATTTGAGAACAATGACGAAGGATAGTGCATTTAGCCACCTTACCTTCCATGGAAGTCAATTCGCTCTCGTCCACTTGTATGCATTTAGGAGTTCTCTTTCGTTTTGATGCGAGATTTATTTCTGTTTGAAATGTTGAAGTGACGTTTACATCCACTACAGGCTGACAACTTCGATTAGGAGATTAAACTGCCTGGCATGGTTGTTGCGGAGTCACATTTGCATCTTCAGGAACATAATGATTGAACTCTTCATGAGATTGTCCACTTAATAATGGACCAATATTATCATCTCACCTATAACCAGCTTCCATTAACGTTGCAATATATTCCTCAACCTCTACGTCAGGTATCTGTTGAGCGGGAATGGGAAGTATTTGCTCATCCAATGAATGCCGATGATTTCTTGAATCTTACCTCCTCTTTTCTTTTTTATTTTCAGCTTCTTCCGGTGTAAGCACCTTCCTCGCTGACTTCCGACCTCTATTACATACATTCCCCATTGAAATCCACCCAAACTTGTACAAAACCTATGGATTTGTGTAATAAATGATTAAATGGCAGGTTGAACAATATGCTATGCACGGGTTCAGAAGAATTCTGACTTTTGCTACAGTAAAAATGGCCCACAACACGCAACCTGAGATTTTTTATAAAACACATATCGTATATGCAATATAATGCATGTCTGTTTTAACGCATATGTGTTATATCGCATATGTGATATGCATACTATGATTTTTACCTAACGGCCAGTTTGTATAACGTGATCACTAAATCGCATATGTGATATATCGCACATGTGATTTAGTGCATATCAAATATTGAAACCTCATAACCTTATAATGGAACCCATACCCATGGTTAAGACCTCGAGACCTATCCTCAGTGCACATAACCTCATAATGGAACCCATACCCAACCTAGAGGCCAAATATCCCATCTAGAAGGCATGTGTGGCTATTAAAGGACTCATTTATAGCTCATGAGCCATAAAATCTTCATTTAGGTCCTAAGACCCTAACTTTTCTTCCATGACCATGCTCAAAGTCCCAAACCTTATAATGACACCCTTATCCGGTTTAGACTCCATTTATAGGGCTTGTCATAGTCTGGGACCTTGTGATTTGTCCATGAACCATAAAAACATCATTTAATCCCTAGAAGATTGGATTTATCCTTGGACCATGGTAGTGTCTTCAGAACTATCTCTTGTGTAGAAATATTCATAATGGTTCCTATATGACCATGGTCAATGCCTCGAGAATATTATTCAATGCATAAAATAGTCTAACGGCACATATATCCCATATTAAGGCTAAATATCCCCTTTAAAGGGCATGTGTAGTGGTTTAAGACTTGTTTCTGTTACAATTTTGTCCCATTACCATGGTTAAGACCCTGAGACCCATCCTTAGTGCATAAAACCTCATAATGACACCCATATCCCACTAAAGGCCAAATATTCCATCTATAAGGCATGTGTGTTGATTTAGAGACTCATTGTCTTTTCTTCCATGACTATGGTCAATGTCCAGAGACCCATCCCTCCCATCCAAAACCCTATAATGGCACCCTTATCCCCTTATAATACCATTAAGACTCCCAAGATTCCATCCAGATGGTCTATGGGGTGGATCATGGCCCAACATTACATTGATTAAGCTAAAAGAGGGGGGGGGGGAGTCAAAGGAGGGAGAGGAAGGTGTAGAGAGAATCATGGGAGGGAGGGATGGTTAGGGGAGAGATATGGGGGGGATGAAGGGAGGATAAATATAAGGGGTAGGGAGGGATGGGTAGGGGAGAGATATGAGGGGGGACTGAAGGGAGGAGAACTATAAAGGGAAGGGATTGGTGGGAGGGGAATAAATATAAGTGGGAGGGAGGGACGGATGGGGGGGAAGAGATATAGGGGGGGTGGAAGAGGGAGATATATAAGAGGGAGGGATAATTGGGTGCAAGAAAGATATAGGATAATGGATGGAAGAAATATATAACATAATGGATGGAGGGACAAGTGGGGGGGGGGGGTCGTTAAAGAGTGAGAGGGAGGAGAGGGATGGATGGAGTGGTGGTATAAAGAGAGGTATAGAGTGAGTGAGTGAGTGCGAGAGACAATTGGGGGGGGGGGGGGGTTAATGAGTGAGAGGGGGAGAGTCAAAGAGAGAGAGAGAGAGGGAGAGACAATCATGGATGGAGGGATGGTTAGAGGGTGAGAGAGTGGGATAATAACCGTGAGAGAGTAGGGATTTAGGGAAATGAATGATGGTCAAGGATGGTTACACCGAGGGATAGAGATGAGGGATTGTGTGTGTGTGTGTGTGTGTGTGTGTGTGTGTGTGTGTGTGTGAGAGAGAGAGAGAGAGAGAGAGAGAGAGAGAGAGAGAGATTAAGGAATGGAGAGAAATATGGAGAGATGAAGGAGGGATGAAGGCTTGAAGGTGGAGAGAGGAGGTAGGGGGAGAAAGTGAGGGATGGAATGAGTGATAGGATGGAACACATGGAGGTGGAAGGAGAGGGAGGGAGGGGGGAAGAGAGAAATGGTTTTGGCAGGAGGGAGGGGCAACAAAGGAATTGTTTTAGAGGGTATGTGGATGTGTGTGAGAGAGAGAAAGCGAGGAGATTGGTTATAGAGGGAGAGGGGGTGTGTCCAAGACCAAGAGGTGTGTAAGTTTGTTTGAGGGGGGTGTCGTGAGATTATGAAGGAGGAGGGATTTAAGAAGAGAGGGAGAGAGAGAGAGAGGGAGGAAAAGGGGAGAGAGAGAGGGTTGAGGGATGGTTATAGATGTAGAGAGATAGTGAAGGAGAGAAATAGCGATGGTTAGATAGAGAGGGATGGAGAGAGGGTGTGTGGATGTGTGTGAGAGAGACAAAGGGGGGAATTTTGGTTATATAGGGAGAGGGGGTGTGGTTTTTCAAGACCAAGAGGTGTGTTCATTTGTTCGAGGTGGTGTGGCTAGATAAGGAAAGAGGGGGGATTTAGAAAGAGAGGGGGAGAGAGGAAGAGAGAGAAGGAATTATGGGGGAAGAGAGAAGGGGGTTGAGAGAGGAGGTAGGGGGAGAAAGTGAGGTATGGAGTGAGTGAGAGGATGGAACACATGGAGGTAGAAGGAGAGGGAGGGAGGGGGAGAAGCGAGAAGGGAGAGAGAAGGAAGGGAGAGAGAAAGAAGGGGGAGAGAAATAGGGATGAGGGATGGTTATAGAGGTAGAGGGGTGGTGAAGGAGAGAAATAATGATGGTTAGGTAAAGAGGGATGGAGAGAGGGTATGTGGATGTGTTAGATAGACAAAGGGGGGAAGGTTGGTTATAGAGGGAGAAAGTGTATGGTGTTCCAACACCAATGTATATGTAATGTTTTTTTTTAAAATTGACATATCCATATACAGAGCCTACAGTTGTTGTTTACCCTGTTCCACCCATTGAGGTTGATCATGCATAGGCAACAAGAAAGGAATCCTAACTTGGTAACCTCATCATCCTAATACCTCCTTTGGAATTGCCATTGAACCTCCAATAATCTGACCTCATTATCCACAACCATTCACAAATTTTAGGCTCAGCATAGTCCTTTTTCCACACTTACACTAAACCGCTTTGGAGAGGCCAATAATTACCATGATATTTTTCTTTTAGATGGGTTTTCTCCCAAATCCTATCCACTAACTTGGTAAACTATTTTTTACTCTCGTACCAAGCTACTAAAGCTAAAATGCATATGTGATATGAATCGCATATGCGATATGAATCACATATGTGTTATAATGCATATGCGATATGAACAAGGCTAAAACGCATATGCGTTTTTTAAAAATTTAAAAACTTGGCGGGAACAAGGCTTGGCATGATGTTCAGAAATAGCTTCATACTACTGAACCTATTGGCTAGGACAAATAAACCAGGGCTATTGCCTGTATTTTAGAACTCTATCAATATGATTAGTTTCAATGGCTTTTTTTGCTATGACAAACAGATAATTGTTTTATGAAAATATAGAATATTGTAGAGTACGATCTAACGATTCTGAATATGTAATTTTTTTCCTAAAAATGTATGTTTTATTTATTTATTATTATTTTTCTAAATGACACACGTCAGTTTTCGAAAATAGATACATCGATTGTTTTTTATATAAATTTTGATTGCCTTCACCATTCCCAAGAAAACTATATGGTTCACTAGAGGAGAGTGAGCTCTACAATCTTATATATAGAAATCAAGGATTTCATTAAATTTTTCCCCTAAAGTGTTGTACCCGCACATAACATTTTCATTTCAAGGTTTTCTGACTTCAATAATTAATAATAATAATAAATAATTCATGAATTTTTTTGAATAAATAGTGTTGCACTAGGCCCATATGTCCTTTATATGTCTGCAATATTTTATCCAAAATTGACATCATTTCCTCAATAAGTGTTGCACCCGCACAAACATATACGTTATGATGTGCTAAAAATTTGAAAACCCAATTGAACGGAAACTAATTTTATAATCATTTACAAAAAAAAATTATAGATAAATGTTATATATTATGAAAGTTGAATCAATTACCTATCTTTTGTATGTTTACTTCATCTTCAAATCCGTTAGGGAAGTACCCCTAATTGTCACCTAAAGTCAGAGGTTCCATTTTTTTTCAGTATTATGTGGCATCTAAAGTGTCTTTAAAGGAGTCCATGATTGTGCATCAGCCCATACACATGTACATTCACATTAACTTAATAAGAAGATGCAATATAAACGAAATATTTATCTACATAATCATCTTCATTTGGATCCATAGGTGTCCCAGTTTGACTTCAGACAACTATGGCACCCACAAGACCTACCCCACCCAACACAAGGATGGTACCTCTTCTCCGCTATACAGTACCTCAAGTGTACCCATCCCTTCCAGTGCTCTTCAGGGTGTGCATCAAAAGGTTCCCAAGTTTCTGCAAGCCTCAGATCACATGTGTATATATATAAATCAAATGTTAGGCCAACACACTGGCCGCGTCACAATATTCTAATAACTAATGCCAAGCTAGCATGCCGACTGGGTTTATCATACATTCCATCAACCAATATTCTAATCCAACTCTCCAATTGGATTTATTAAGAATACGACAACCATTTCTAAGCCAACACCTCTACTAGGTTTATCAAGAAATACAAAAAAAGAATACAACTACATGGCTCCTTCTGCTGTGAAAACTAGTGGTTCCCTCTGGGAACTCCATAGGTAACTCACTTGACTGTAAGCTAGCATGGCTCCACAATACCCACTCATACTACACAAGGATGGTACCCATTCTCTGCTACACATTCCCTCAGGCGTACCCTATCCTTTCAGTGCTCTTCAGTGTGAGCGTAGAAAGGTTACCAATACCCACGCAAGCCTCTTTAGTACCCATGCTCTTACTGTATTTAATAGCACTGCGGAGAGACAAGCACATGTAAGGAATTTTTAGAGGGTTTCTCAACCCAAGCCACTCTTGGAATTATTTTATATTTTCAGCTTTAGCTGCCAACATTTACCCCATTGACACATTTTCACCATCTCACCTGCATTACATACAAGCATGTAGTTCACATGAGATATCATCAAAAATTGTAAACAAAATTTAAAGATGAAGCAATACATGTTCCATCTCATCACCATGAGATATTTATCATCATAATTTCATTTAGAAATTATCAATTTTTTCTTTTTTTTATACGGAAACTAGATTTACCAAACATGATGACCTTCTCATGGTGTTTAACTATTGCAAGCTATATCACATGGTCTTCCTGCAATGTGTCCTCCTGACACAATTCACAACAACCAACCAATCAATAACATTAATAATCAAATTTTCAAATTTGAATTTACAATTGTGTCTTCTATAGAAATTAGATTTATTTAAATATGAGGTCATCCTCATATTGTTTGGCTCTTGCATATATGTGGTAACATTATGTTCCTCATAGTTTTAAATCTTTTTTCATAACCTGGACATCAACCTACAGCATGTCCTCTTGACAAAATTATATATCAATCGAAAAGTCATTAGCAAAATTTCAAATCTGAAATTTACAAATCTATTTCCTACAAAAATCAGACTTTGTGACCATGAGATCCTTCTCATAGACTTAAATCAGAAAATTTCAAACATGTTTCATATAGAAATTAGATTTGACAAGCATGATATCATTCTCATAATGTTTGTCTTTTGCATGCGGTAGCTTCCATCTTCTATTATGGACCTACACACGTTGCCAGGCCTAAGACAACTCTACCTACGATTTGAATTTTTCAATCAACCAAACAAGTTGTGAGTACCCACGCATATATCTTTTCATTGCAACATTTACAACAATCACTGAAGTGATCTCAAAATTATAACACACTATTAGTTGTTAATATTTTAAGTGCAATGAAATATGCTCATTTTATATGCATCGTTATCACAATAAAAAGACAGATACTGTCACATTATCTACGCAATCAAATAAAAATTTATGTACTCATGATTACACAGTCATATCTTTTCATGCAACTCTTCCCTCCCAACAGAGCATTCCGGTAGGCCATCAAACATGACTACCTTCTTCATGCAGTTCCTTCCCTTGCATTCATAACAACTCATGAAAGGATATTATAATTTTCAATATTTCTATCATTTCATCTATTACTGAATTGAAATGAAGTATACACCACAATCATGCATTCACCCACACATATTCATGCATAACTACATATTTACAAAATATTTTAATGCGCATTCACACATTGCACCCAATGCGGTGGCATTACTCTAAAACAGTTTTGTGTCTACACATGTTCCCTACCACGATAAGTCGGACATCCTAGCCCATGCTTCAGCACAATACCCAGCCATCTCCCCAATCACTTGGTTAACTATCTAGGTTCCTTCCTTCTTCACCTGAACATAACATAGGAGTTCACTCACTCCATGCTTGTTGGAAAATTGGTTTCATCCTAGATTAACACCAATAGAGAGTTCATGAGATACTTGTTAAGCACTGCAGGATTCACAACCCAACATTCTCATGGTCTCACACACAGCATGCTCTTATTTCTTATGAATGCATTCAAAAATTTAAATAGTCACATGGTATAAGGCTCATTTCACTTACTACCCAAAACCTCACCATACTAGGTGGGATATCAACCACATAAATGCATTCAATATCACATACATACCAATTCATGATTATTAAAATATGACTGAAGGGATTCTTACCCATCCTCTTTCAACACTTATATAATCAACATAAATAAAACATTACCTACATGGATTCCATCAACATATCTGGTGTTACCTAATCAGACGACCTTTTACCAAGGACTACACAGTCCTTCCACCAACCTCTTGATCATGGATTTATTGCTCTAGTCATTCTTCACAAGGCTACTGGTCATAAGAAACATTATCATCAGCATCTTCAACCATGTTTTTATTGTCTTTGGTCCTACAACCAATACCAACAACAATAATTATTATCAACCACGACAATGATCATAAGTGGCTCATTGCATATGAAAAATCATAGTACTTTTACCAATTTGCGACATCATGTCTATGCACAAGCATATTTGCATGCACTATGCATTATCTAATAACATGCCTACGGGTGCATATACATTTCAGCTATCTAAATTTGCATTTATGGCATTTCCATGCCCTAATTTTCAGCATATAAAACTTAGAAATTATAAATATAATATCAAGAGAAGAGTCGAGGAATTCTCTCGCTTCGATTCCTCATCATAGCATGGAATTCCTCTTCCACATCAAATCTAGTCCAATTCATGGCCTCTCTATCATGCACACAAGGGATCATTAGCTATTATTTTCTCACCAAGTAGCAAGTAAATACATATACACATGTATAGCATTTATACTTGCTACTTTCCAAGTATGCAATTCTTATGCTATAAACAAGAATAGGTTAAGGTGAGAAATTTCCATCTTTATCAATGTTGTCTTATGGAGATCATTCTCAAATTTCTGTTACAGTCATTTGTCATCCTTATGTTGCATGCATGGCCATTACTGTAGCTCTTATTACACTCTACTCACATTTCCTTGCTGCATCAATTGCATTCAATCTTATATCATATCCTAACAATAACCTTGCAATATTACACTTTTTCTTGATGTATTTCTTCCACTTTTTATTTTTTGCACTCGACCCAAACAAGCTACCAACACTAGGCTCAATCACTAGAGAGTCCTTTCCATTATCTTGGACCCTATCCTTTAATCCTTTCTCCTTATCAAGATTGGAATTACCAAGAGTTTATAAATGAAGTTCTAAAATCTCAACAACTTTCAACCCAGTTGCTTGGATGTCAATACCCGTATTGAGTTCTTACATTGAGCACCTTCCCTTTTTCTCTAAAAAATCCTTTGTAGACACCATGCTAGTATCCTTAACCAACAAATCAACTTGAACAGATACACCATCCTTTCTAGAAGCACAACATCCAGCTTCTAGACTAACTGAACACCTATCCACATGCTTCTCTTTTAATGATAGGAACACAAATAATGAAACTATTAGTTCCTACGCTACGAGCTCCCTGCTCCAAAAATTCCAAATGAAGAATAGAAGGGTTATAAAGAGTTTGATAGTGATAGTTGGAAGTGATTAATGGTTCATGACTTCCATAATGAGACAAAGTACTCAAAATATGTCAGAGAGCCTCCTTGATTGGGGAACCCACATCCTCCATAACCTTCTTAATATGCTTCTGATCCAATAGTAGGGTCTTCAACCCACCTAAATACTAACATTCCCTTGTGCAGGTACACTTGATACTTGGTTAGCAATGGATGTCAAACCACAAATTCATTATCCAAATATTATCCAATCACTTGAGCCAGATCTTCAAGGACCCCATTAGAATGCTGAGGTCATCACCTAGTAAATGATTAGTATCCCATTGCTTTGCCACATATGCATTATAGACCCGCACATTCATAGGGTTTAAGAAAATGTTTGATCCTTACAACCCATTGTCCATATAGTCCAAAGCTTCGTCATATCAATACATATCCTGAGCCCAATTATTTAATTAGCAATAACATGTGGTATAAAAATAGGGTGATCATTATAACAACTCCAAATCTAAAACAAGAATACACTACGACTGTGTATATTAAAATCCATGCTAGTCTACTTGTCATAGCAAGGCCTCTTTGCCGATGTGCTACTAGAATATCTAATCTCTTTGATGTGAGGCATGACCGTAATGCCATCGTCACACTGATGCTTGAGTATTGCATCTCATGGGAAAGGCCATGGTGATTAGTAGGATTCCCAAATAATTATACCATACTGATAGAAATCATGGTTTTCTTTCTTGGTCTAGATTTACTAGCTATGACATGTAGGTTACCCGTACTTACTCCCTTCGTAAATTTGAAGGATGATGAAAGAGATATGGATCAGACAGCATCCTTGAAGTGACCAAATAAATTATCTTCTTTTGTCTACAAAGCAACTTAACGTATACACTAAATCCTAACCCTTGCAAAATCCTTTACAAACGTGCTTCACCTTGCTAGAAAGATCCAATTGCAAGAAAATTTGCATGGAATAAAATAATTACCTCCAATATCTCTATCTACAAATATCTTCTAAATCTTATAGATTGTGAGCAGTTTCTTTCTTTACATGTATCCCTCTCACCCTCTCAAAAGAAACAAAATTATATTCTAATATCTATACTTTCTTTATTCTTTACTAAAATGCATGGTCAATTCTCCCTCACATGATAGTGCAATATATATATTCCTCGCAACAATTTGTTTGTCTTGTCACAAATGGATGGTACTCCTCTCGATGTGGCCTCTATTCTCCAAGATCCCTATTTTCATCATGACCAACTCCAATCGCATAATAAATCCTCCTTGGTTATAAGATATTTACTATGGATAAGATGTATAAATTAAAATGAAAAACAATTTATCATCCAATATCCAAATAAATAAATTTAAATTAAATAATAAAAAATTAATTATATATTTAAATATTAAAAAATAGTTGTATTTATATATTTAATACGAAAAATAAAAAATTTATATATTACTTTAGATTCATCTTAACCATTTAAATTTTCATAAAATTTTATATTAAAAAATAAAAAATTTAAATACTACTTTAGATTCATCTTAACCATTTAAATTTTCATAAAATTTTATATTAAAAAAACAATCTTTTCCAAAAACTTTTAAATTAAGATGGATCTAAACAAAAGTTGGTGGTTGTGATATTAATGTATCGTCTCCTTCAGCACATAGTCAAAATAGTCAAAGTTTGGGCACAAATAATTTGTTACATATTTCATTTAATTTAATTCACGAGGGCCACAACCTTCCCTGGTATGAAAGAGTCCACATTCCACATTTAATTCATGATGGTCATGTCCTTGGCATGAGAGAGTAGACATTTAAAACTTAGATCTAGTTACATGCTCATTAAAATATATGCATATACCAATATTTTGAGTGTAACCCCTCAAAATTGAGAAAAAGAATATGAGAAGTGACTTTAAACACATCTATATTTTTTGTTTCACCTACGTCATATGCATGTGTAATGTCTCGAAATTGAAATTGACATTGAAATTGAAAAAAGAGAGGAAAGATTATCACACGTGACCTTAAACACATCTATATTTTTTTACTGAAGTTTCAGGCTTTCATCTACCTAATGTACATGTTTTAATAATATTTTTTTTATCATAATATTTGCCAAAATTTACATGTTTCAACAAGGGAAATAGCTGCGGTGTAGCTAAGCCCCTGCCAAATGGTATTTTAGGTAATGTTGATGAACTGAGCATGGTAGTGGATGACACAATGAAATTGTTTCAAGACGACTTTATTCAATTGTAAGTGAACTATGGGATATGTAGGGAGGTTCCTAAGGGGAATAATTAATGGTGTAATGAGTACCCAAAATGGAATCAACTATGCAATGTGTACCCAATGGGGGTAATTATTGTAATGTGGCTTTTAATAATGGAATATGGTCTAGTTGGTGGTTGGGGGTTAGTTAGAAGAAATAATATAATTAGAAGGCATAGAGCCCTAAGTATACTAATGAAATTTGATAAGGGTCAAGCA
Source organism: Larix kaempferi (assembly GCA_027924585.1). Taxonomy (NCBI): domain Eukaryota; kingdom Viridiplantae; phylum Streptophyta; class Pinopsida; order Pinales; family Pinaceae; genus Larix; species Larix kaempferi. The sequence goes on along the minus strand of BSBM01000616.1, from coordinate 13,288,482 downwards.
ATTAGCTAAGTTAAGACCTCAGAAGGTGCAAGTTGACATTTTTTTTCCAAGTTTGGACAAAATTTCTTCCCATGAGATGCACATTTTTTTTATATTAAAGCCACTAGGGCATTGAAAGATTTGATAGTTCGGTTTCAGCGAAAACATAGAGGCTCCAAAATCAAATTTACAACAATTCTTTTGAGAAGCTCTCCGCACTCAAAATTGAATATGATGGTTCCGTTGAGATGATGGATTCGGCTGGTAAGAACAACAAGTTTAAAATAAACATGGAATTAAAATATACCTCCTTTCATGGGGAGTTAGACGACCGTCCCCTCTAGCAGAGCACACAACAAATTGATTCAAATACCTCAGCCCATAAGAATTTTATGAAGATATTTAGATTTATGTAGTATTATTGCCCTTTTTCCCTTTATTAGAGGACTCACTCCCCAAAATAAATTCGCGATGCCTTTTGTACGAGAGGACAAGCACGTAGAACCCACTAGTGGGTGCATCTATTTCACAAAATACAACTAATTGTTAATTTCCCAACTGATGTAAGCGTTGATTTTGTCCTATGTTCAGAAGCGTTGGTCTAAGGGGAGGAGGGATCAGGTACTGTGCTCTGGCCTGGCTTGATTTTTGGTGGAAGCAGTATCATTGTAAAGAGGGCCTCTCAGAGACATGGAGGGACACAACATGGATGGAGAATTTGGAAGATATCTTAAGATGGCACGTCTAATTGGTCTCTTGGCATGATGAGCTTGCCCAGTAATTTCTGGAAGCGTTTTGATTTTGTTTTATTAGCACTAAATAAGTTTCTCCTGCGTATAAGTTGAGGTCTTGAACAACAAAGGGCTCCAGGTAGTATCTGTTTGTCTCAACTACAGACATGTTGCACAACATTGACTCGGAAATATGCTTATCACATGACATATGCAACCTTGTTTTACCGTAGAACTCTCAGTTTCCTAAGATATTTTATCCTTTTATAAATAGTATCAGAGTTTTGATATTCAAGATTACATATGTAGCTATAAAAATGCATATAAAGCTATTAAGATGCAAACCTCTGAAACTTGTAAGCCACGCACATCAAAGGCTTGAGATATACAACTTGTAAAGATTGAGCGTACGAGGCTCTGCGATGTACTAACCTGTTAGAATGGAACTAGCGATTGCTGCAACGGAGTTGGTAACACTGGAGCAAGTGCGTCGAAACTCATTGGAAACGGAGCAAGCCTTCCAATGAATAGAAATTGTCGAAACTCTAACGGGGTTCATACCCCATATAAAGGATTTCGCACGCGCGAACCATTAATAGGGTGGGCGCAAAATTAAAACGGCACTAATGAAGGCATACGGACAAAGTCAAATCAAAACTTTTCGTATCAAATGCGACCGTCGAAAACGGGAGAACAAGGTCAAGTGCTCCGTGGTTGCGGAAGAGATCACTGAAATGCACCAGTAATTCAGAGAAGTTATCTGAGTTTATCCATTTGAAAAGCGTGGAAATGCGTATCGGAAGGATTTAAGTAGGTCTGTTTGCATTTGCGGATGAAATTTCGTAAGTTTCTTTGCTGTGTGGTGTGTTAAGTCCATTTTCCGTTGCGGAACCATTAGCGAAATTCTTCCTCTATTGCGGAAAACTTTGGTCAGTTTCTCTGATTGTTCGGGGAAAAATTCTTAACTCTTTGAGCACGGGAGAGTTTGCACAATTTGCGGCAGACCTGCGGATGTTTCCCCGCTAATGCGGAGAGTTTTGCGGAGACGGATTTGATCATTTCTTCTGTTGTTTTGGAAAGATTGCTTCAGAACTTCCGTGGTGTGGCTTAGAAAAATGAGTAAGGCAAAGAATAAACCGAAGAAAAGCTTAAGTTACACAAAATAGTCTTTGCGGCAGATGTGCGGATGTCTTCCTGTCGTTGCGGAAAATTTCAGTCAAAACGTTCGATAGTCTCGGCAACAGGTATCTAACTTTCTGCTCGATTGTGGACAAAAAGTCTCAAGATTTTTGCTGCTAGTTCACTGAAAGGTCTCGCTTCTTCCGAAGTTTAACGTTGATTTGAATTATTTGCATTAAAGTATGTGAAAAACAGTGAAGTTTTTGCCAAGTTTGTTGACTGATTGTCAAGTATATGTTCCTTATTTTTTTTTAAAGTTTATGTTCTCATATTTTATGAAAACCGAGTTATTGCCATGCATTACTTTGAAATTTTAGTTGATTATTTTAACATTTAGTTGGTGTACAATGAATAAAACTTTTTAAAATAACATTAAATTTGACCAAATTTCTTGTAAGTTATTTAATTATTATTATTATTATTTATTTCATGTCACGTGAAGACACAATAATTTTGATAACTAAAGTCGATTACTCTGACTCGTGTCACGTTAAGGCCCACCAAAATTTCTTTAGCTAAAGTCAATTAATTGGCTTTTTATTAAGAAAATTAGGCCTAATTATAGTGGTGAGTCATGCAGATTTGAACACTTTTGGAAATTGTATAGCTGCTAATTTAATGGCCGATGCTCCGAAGTTGGAGAACCTTGGGCAATTTTAGCTGCTAATTTATGTGAAAATCCTCACAGCAGATCTAAGAGATGATGTATCTCACAAGAGAATAATTATGATTAAGCAAGAAAATAGAAGAAGAGTGATACATGCAGTATAATGAGCAACAGAATAATATGGTACAGTAGAACTCAGATAGAAGCAATAATACTTCGGTCATACTAGATTATTAATCACAAATGGACATATAAATAATACAATGCATGAGGAATTCGAATGCCTAAGGTGGCAATTCGAATTAGCCTTCATGGAGTGATCAAAGGATCACTGGAGTGTCATCGGAGCACAACTAGGTGTCCTCATGATCATCGGAGTGCAACTAGAAGTCTTCATCATCATCATTGGAGTCATCAATGCTCAAGTAACTGTCAACCATCAGTCAAACTAACTCTGGTAGGTGTAACTCAGTGTAACTAAGTGTAACTCAGTGTAACTAAGTGTAACTGAGTGTAACTGAGTGTAACTCAATGTAACTAAGTGTAACTCAATGTAACTAAGAGTAACTGAATGTAACTGAGTGTAACTGAGTGTAACTCAATGTAACTGAGTGTAACTGACTGTAACTGAATGTAACTGAGTGTAACTGAGTGTAACTCAATGTAACTGAGTGTAACTGACTGTAACTGACTGTAACTGAGTGTAACTCAATGTAACTGAGTGTAACTGAGTGTAACTGAATGTAACTGAGTGTAACTGAGTGTAACTCAATGTAACTGACTGTAACTGACTGTAACTGAGTGTAACTGAACTGGTAGGTGAAGAAGGGCGAGTTGCTCCCTAAAATCAAGGAAGAAGGGCGCACTAAGCAACTGGAGGGCTAAAAATGAATAGTGAGAAGCTCCTGGGGGCTGGCTAACTGAGGGCTAGGTGCTGGACTGATGACTGGGATGCATGCAAAATGCATGCAAACCCTAGAATGCATGCAAACCCTAAAAGGTGCATGCATGACTGAAAATGTAAATGATCAAAATACTGGTGGGACTAGGATGGAGTATAGGAATATCCTAACACCCCCCCTTAATCCATCCTGGGCCCTGGTAACTAAGACCAAAGGTCACCCAATACAATGAATAATAACAATCAATAAACCAAGGAAGTGGGAAAATTTCATGGGAAACATACCCCCTCCTCAAAAATAGACTGTAAGGCACACATAAAAAAAAATAAAAGCTCCAAACTCAAGCATGTGTGATGCTTGGTCATATGTCTGGAGGTATCTTCTTCTTGGGAAGAAGTGGATCATGCTCAAAAAGCATGTGCTTGTACTTGCTCTTCAGATCGAATGTGATGAGAACAAATCCAACAGTATTAGAATGATCCTTGAACCTGTGATTCGAATCAGCTGAGGTAGGATCAAATTTTTGAATGTGCATATAGTCCTTTGTCTTCTCCTTCGAACCACCATGGGTGAGATTATGCCAAAAAGAACTATTACATGTTTGCTTGAAATCAAAATCAGATTTAAGACTTTCAAAACAGTTTCTTGAGATCTCCTTTGAACCAGCAGGGGTGAGATCAAAACTATCATATGATGCATGAGAAATTATCTCAAGCGGGTGGCAATGGCCATATTCTTCAATAACCTTCTGAAAGCATGTGCTAATGATCATATAGTAGTAAATAAGAGATGTTTGCTGAAGAGGAGCGAATGCATTACCTCCAATAGCTGATGTTACCTCCGAAATAATCATGTGATCATGATGCAAACCAACAAACTCTGGTGCAAGGCAGGATTTAGGACCTTCTGCAATATCTAGAGTGTGAGCTGGCACAGAAAGAGAAGAAAGTTTGAGCATGAGCGGAGAATCTGCAAGTTCTTTGTCAACAACTTCAATATGAGATGATACTGGTTCATGATCTGAGAGATCATCAAGGGGAGCGAATGCAACATGATCTGAGAGACCATCAGGAGGAGCGAATGCATCATGATCTGAGAGACCATCAAGTGGAGCGAATGCATCAACTTGCTTGCTTTTGAAGGGATTTGGACCAAAACCATCATTCTTTTTGCCGAATCTTTCATCCAGATGAGCCCATAACTCTTTTGGAGTTTCAATTTCAAAGATGGTCGGGTACAATATGTAATCAGTCATAGTAAGCTTCATTCTTCCAATGTGCATGTCACCTTTATTCAACCATTTAATCTTCTTTGTAGAGGATTCGAACTCTCTTTCAAAATAGAAATCAAAGAGATCATGGCTCTTTAAATATGCTATTATTTTTGGTTTCCATTCATCATAGTTGAATAGAGAAAGAGGAGTGATTTCTTCTAATTCAGGATACATTGAAGATGTAGAAGACCTGCAAAAACAATATAGAATAACTGCAACTGCTACTGCTGCAAAAATGCAGATTCTGCTGCAACTGCTGAACTCGAAATCTTGGTAATAACCTGCAAAAAACTCTCAAGAATGGAGATAAACAATACTCTCAACCTCGCTCTGATACCATGTGAAAATCCTCACAGCAGATCTAAGAGATGATGTATCTCACAAGAGAATAATTATGATTAAGCAAGAAAATAGAAGAAGAGTGATACATGCAGTATAATGAGCAACAGAATAATATGGTACAGTAGAACTCAGATAGAAGCAATAATACTTCGGTCATACTAGATTATTAATCACAAATGGACATATAAATAATACAATGCATGAGGAATTCGAATGCCTAAGGTGGCAATTCGAATTAGCCTTCATGGAGTGATCAAAGGATCACTGGAGTGTCATCGGAGCACAACTAGGTGTCCTCATGATCATCGGAGTGCAACTAGAAGTCTTCATCATCATCATTGGAGTCATCAATGCTCAAGTAACTGTCAACCATCAGTCAAACTAACTCTGGTAGGTGTAACTCAGTGTAACTAAGTGTAACTCAGTGTAACTAAGTGTAACTGAGTGTAACTGAGTGTAACTCAATGTAACTAAGTGTAACTCAATGTAACTAAGAGTAACTGAATGTAACTGAGTGTAACTGAGTGTAACTCAATGTAACTGAGTGTAACTGAGTGTAACTGACTGTAACTGAATGTAACTGAGTGTAACTGAGTGTAACTCAATGTAACTGAGTGTAACTGACTGTAACTGACTGTAACTGAGTGTAACTCAATGTAACTGAGTGTAACTGAGTGTAACTGAATGTAACTGAGTGTAACTGAGTGTAACTCAATGTAACTGACTGTAACTGACTGTAACTGAGTGTAACTGAACTGGTAGGTGAAGAAGGGCGAGTTGCTCCCTAAAATCAAGGAAGAAGGGCGCACTAAGCAACTGGAGGGCTAAAAATGAATAGTGAGAAGCTCCTGGGGGCTGGCTAACTGAGGGCTAGGTGCTGGACTGATGACTGGGATGCATGCAAAATGCATGCAAACCCTAGAATGCATGCAAACCCTAAAAGGTGCATGCATGACTGAAAATGTAAATGATCAAAATACTGGTGGGACTAGGATGGAGTATAGGAATATCCTAACAATTTAATGGCCGAGGCCATGGAGATAGAGGAGAATGGAATTATGGAAATGAAGATGGAGTTTTGCTATTTATGGTGAAACAATAGTGTTATCAGCCCATTAAAAGAATGGTTTGGCAGAGCAGAATCGACAGTCTCAGTAGGAATGAAGTGAGAATATCCGAAAATCCCAACAAAAGAATAATTCTTAATTGGAGCGACCAGAGGCAGATTTTAGGGTTACGTGGAAAGGTGATGTAATTCCAGAATGTGGACGCGCTTGGAGTGGTTGGAAAGGTTTTCATAGATCTACTATTAATTCTTCACGGATTCCCATCTATTTCATTAATTCCTATTCGGGTTAGATGGATTTATATGGCGGGAAAGAGACTTAAAAATTGATAGTTGTTTGCAGCTTTCTTGTAGTTTATGACCTGAAGATCGTAGATATTTTATAGATCGTGAGAAAAAATTATTGGTATTATAATGGATATTGGTGTCAAAAATGTGTAGTAGGTGAGGCAGTGAAGGCAGAAAACAATACATGACTGAATTCTGGCATCAAGTGAATTGGTTGGTGGGTTTTTCCAATGAATGAAATGGGCTGGTGGGTTTTTCCCATGAATTAAATTGGATGGTGGGTTTTCCTTGGATTTCAATAGTAGTCATGTGGCGAGCCTTCCTTGTCAATTTAAAAGTAGAGAGGGGTTCCAGTCAATACGGTTGGAACAATGTCTAAAGAATAGTACAGTCATAAAAGCTGCATGCCACCTTTACCTTTGAGTTGCCTATCATTGATTCCTCTGAGCTACCTCACCTGTCCTAGTAATCAGTTTCTTCTCATACACTTCTTGCTCTTCTCTATATTCCTTGTTTTTTCTTAAATCACTAAGTCTCTTTTCCACTAATTTGCAACGTGTGCATTGGGGTTATAAGTTGATAACTGCATTCTGTATTTGGGGAATCACGAGGTTTTTCTTTCAGGTCTAAAACAAAATTTTTGTTGTGATAGAGGATATGAAAGGCCACATGTGTTCTCTAAAATAGAGGATGCTGGCAATGGTCACAGAGTTCTCGAAATTGAAGGTCGCATAAATAGAGCCCCCCATGTTGCTAGGGGTCTAAGTCTGCTCAGCCAAACGTTGTGGAAGGAAACGACATACACAAATAAAATTGGAAACATGTCGGAGTGGCTTACATGGCAAGAGCTATGTGTCACTATTTCTATTAGCAATGATGAAACTCAGTCTGTACTTCATGGCTTGACAGAATTTGCATAGCCTGGAACCCTAATGGATTTAATGGGTCCTTCGGGATCTGGGAAATCTACACTTCTAGATGCACTTGCAGGTATATTGTATTAACTTAGAGGAAATTTGCGGAGGAAATTTCGTAAGTTTGTCCGTTGTGTGGTGAGTTAAGTTCATCCACTGTTGCAGAACCATTAGCGAAATTCTTCCGCTATTGCAGAAAACTTTGGCTAGTTTCTCCGATGCTTCGGGGAAAAATTCTTAATTCTTTGGGCACGGGAGAGTTTGTACAATTTTCGGCAGACCTGCGGATGTTTCCCGACTGTTGCAGAGAAATTTAGTGAAAATGTCCCGCATTCTCAGAAGCACTTATCTTACTACCTCCACAATTGCTGACAAAAAGTCTCAAGATTTTCGTCGTTAGTTCACTAAAAGATTTTTCTTTTTCGGAAGTTTAAGGCAAGTTTTGTAGTGATGGATTTGACCATTTCTTCCATTGCTTCAGAAAGATTGCTTTAGAACTTCCGCGGTGCGGCTTAGAAAAATGAGTAAGGCAAAAGGTAAACAGAAGAAAAGCTTAAGTTTCACAAAATAGTCTTTGCGGCAGATGTGCGGATGTCTCCCCGCCGTTGCGGAAAATTTCAGCCAAAATGTTTGATAGTCTCAGCAACAGGTATCTAACTTTTTGCGTGATTGTGGCCAGAAAGTCTCAATATTTTGCCGCTAGTTCACCGAAAGGTTCACTAGAGGAAGATTTTAGGGTTACGTGAAAAGGTGATGTAATTCCGGAACATGGACGTGCTTGGATTCATTGGAAAGGTTTTCATAGGTCTATATTAATTCGTCATGGATTCCTATTTGTTTCATTAATTCCTATTCGGTTTAGATGGATTTATATGGCAGGAAAGAGACTAAAAAATTGATAGTTGTTTGCAACTTTCCTGTAGTTTATGACCTGAAGATCGTGAGAAACAATTATTGGTAATATAATGGATATTGGCGTAAAAAATGTGTAGTAGGTGAGGCAATGAAGGCAAAAAACAATACATGACTGATTTCTTCCAGCAAGTGAATTGCCTGGTGGGTTTTTGCAATGAATGAAATGGGTTGGTGGGTTTTTCCCAAAAATCTAATTGGGTGGTGGGTTTTCCTTGCATTTCAACACTAGTCACGCGGCGAGCCTTCCTTGTCAATTTAAAAGTAGAGAGGGGTTCCAGTCAATATTGTTGGAACAATGTCTAAAGAATAGTACAGTCATAAAAGCTGCATGCCACCTTTTCCTTTGAGTTGCCTATGATTGATTCTTCTGAGCTACCTCACCTTCCCTAGTAATCAGTTTCTTCTCATACACTTCTTGCTCTTCTCTATATTCCTTGTTTTATCTTACATCACTATGTCTCTTTTCCACTGATTTGCAACGTGTGTCTTGGGGTTATAAGTTGATAACTACATTTTGTGTTTGGGGAGTCACGAGGTTTTTCTTTCAGGTCTAAAACAAAAGTTTTGTTGTGATAGAGGATCTGAAAGGTCGCTCGTGTTCTCTAAAATAGTGGATACTGGCAATGGTCACAGAGTTCTATAGATTGAAGGTCGCATAAATAGAGCCCCCCATGTTGCTGGGGGTCTGAGTCCGCTCAGCCAAACATTGTGGAAGGAAACGACAGACACAAATAACATTGGAAACGTGTTGGCGTGGCTTACATGGCAAGAGCTTTGTGTCACTGTTTCTATTAGCAATGGTGAAACTCAGACTGTACTTCATGGCTTGAAAAAATTTGCACAGCTTGGAACCCTAATGGATCTGATGGGTCCTTCAGGATCTGGGAAATCTACACTTCTAGATGCACTTCCAGGTATATTGTATTAACTCAGAGGAAATTTGCGCAGGAAATTTCGTAAGTTTTTCTACTGTGTGGTGAGTTAAGTTCATCCGCCGTTGCGGAACCATTAGCGAAATTATTCCGCTATTGCAGAAAACTTTGGCTAGTTTCTCCGATGCTTCGGGGAAAAATTCTTAACTCTTTGGGCACGGGAGAGTTTGCACAATTTGCGCAGACCTACAGATGTTTCCCTACTATTGCGGAGAAATTTAGTGAAAATGTCCCGCATTCTCAGAAGCACTTATCTTACTACCTCCGCAATTGCGGACAAAAAGTCTCAAGATTTTCGCCGTTAGTTCACTACAAGGTTTTGCTTTTTCGGAAGTTTAAGGCGAGTTTTGCAGCAACAGATTTGATCATTTCTTCCATTGTTTCGGAAAGATTGCTTCAGAACTTCCGCGGTGCGGCTTAGAAAAATGAGTAAGGAAAAAGGTAAACGGAAGAAAAGCTTAAGTTGCACAAAATAGTCTTTGCGGCAGATGCGCGCATGTTTCCCCGCTGTTGCAGAAAATTTCAGCCAAAACGTTCGATAGTAATTCCGGAATGTGGACGCGCTTGGAGTCGTTGGCAAGGTTTTGATAGGTCTACTATTAATTCTTCACAGATTCCCATCTGTTTCATTAATTCATGTTCGTGTTAGATGGATTTATATGGCGGGAAAGAGACTTAAAAATTGACAGTTGTTTGCAGCTTTCTTGTAGTTTATGACCTGAAGATCGTGAGAAAAACTTATTGGTATTATAATGGGTATTGGTGTCAAAAATGTGTAGTAGGTGAGGCAGTGAAGGTAGAAAACAATACATGACTAACTTCTGCCATCAACTGAATTGGCTGGTGGGTTTTTCCAATTAATGAAATGGGCTAGTGGGTTTTTCCCATGAATTAAATTGGGTGGTGGGTTTTCCTTGCATTTCAACAGTAGTCACGCGGCGAGCCTTCCTTGTCAATTTAAAAGTAGAGAGGGATTCCAGTCAATATGGTTGGAACAATGTCTAAAGAATAGTACAGTCATAAAAGCTGCATGCCATCTTTTCCTTTGAGTTGCCTATCATTGATTCCTCTGAGCTACCTCACCTACCCTAGTAATCAGTTTCTTCTCAAACACTTCTTGCTATTCTCTATATTCCTTGTTTTTTCTTACATCACTATGTCTCTTTTCCACTGATTTGCAACGTGTGCCTTGGGGTTATAAGTTGATAACTGCATTCTATATTTGGGGAATCACGAGGTTTTTCTTTTAGGTCTAAAACATAAGTTTTATTGTGATAAAGGATCTGAAAGACCGCCTGTGTTCTCTAAAATAGCGGATACTGGAAATGGTCACAGAGTTCTGGGGATTGAAGGTCGCACAAACAGAGCCCCCCACGTTGCTGGGGTTCTAAGTCTGCTCAGCCAAACGTTGTGAAAGGAAACGACAGACACAAATAACATTGGAAACCTGTCGTCATGGCTTACATGGCAAGAGATCTGTGTCACTGTTTCTATTAGCAATGGTGAAACTCAGGCTGTAATTCACGGCTTGACAGAATTTCCATAGGCTGGAACCCTAATGGCTTTGATGGGTCGTTCAGGATCTGGGAAATCTACACTTCTAGATGCACTTGCAGGTATATTGTATTAACTCAGAGGAAATTTGCGGAGGAAATTTTGTAAGTTTGTCCGCTATGTGGTGAGTTAAGTTCATCCGATGTTGTGGAACCATTAGCAAAATTCTTCCGCTATTGCGGAAAACTTTGGCCAGTTTCTCCGATGCTTCGGGGAAAAATTCTTAACTCTTTGGGCACGGGAGAGTTTGCACAATTTGCGGCAGACCTGCGGATGTTTCCCCACTGTTGCTGAGAAATTTAGTGAAAATGTCCTGCATTCTCAGAAGCACTTATCTTACTACCTCCACAAGGTTTTGCTTTTTCAGAAGTTTAAGGAGAGTTTTGCAACGATGGATTTGATCATTTCTTCTGTTGTTTTGGAAAGATTTCTTCATAACTTCCACGGTGCAGCTTAGAAAAATGATTAAGGAAAAAGGTAAACAAAAGAAAAGCTTAAGTTGCACAAAATAGTCTTTGCGGCAGATGCGTGGATGTTTCCCTGCCGTTGCGGAAAATTTCAGCCAAATCATTCGATAGTCTCCACAACAGGTATCTAACTTTCTGCGTGATTGCGGACATAAAGTCTCAATATTTTCACCACTAGTTCATTGAAAGGTCTCGCTTTTTCGAAAGTTTAATGTTGATTTCAATTATTTACATCAAAGTATGTGAAAAACAATGAAATTTTTTACAAGTTTGTTGACTGATTGTCAAGTATATGTTCCTTATTTTTTTTTGAAGTTTATGTTCTCAGATTTTATGAAAACCGAGTTATTGCCATGCAAAGTTATCAGAATTGGTTTCTAATTAAAGCAGAAGCTAAGACTGGGTCAATTAGAAAAATTAAAAATTAAATTTTAATATTATATATACACACATCAATGTAAATGCAAAAATGGGATCAATTAGAGACCATATTTTTAAGTTCCTTAATTTATATTGCATGTAAGAGTGTAAATAAGTGAAATTGCATCAAGATAGAAGTAGAAGATTTAATATACATAAAATTAAAGTTTTGAGATAGAATACATAATCAATGAGGCTGTAAATGGCCATCAAAGTCGGATATTCATCAAACATTGTGATGACTAAGGTGATGATGTTCAAGTTTGCACTTGTAGTCATAGACTTCACATTGCTTTATAGCTACATGTGAAGTGTTGAACACCAAGATTAGGTTAATGTTAACTCCCTTTGACCTATAATTTTCTAGAAACTACAAGAGTCCATCTCTCTCCTTCAATATATGAAGTGTGTTATGGCTGAGCATGCTAATCGTAGTCAATAGAATTAGGTAGTAGACCTCTAGTTTAGACATTTGAAATGAAATCCAATTTTGTATTCTTAGTGTTCTAATGTTTAATATAGGTCTTGAGTAGGTTGATAAAGCACACATGTTGAAAAGGACTTATGGTCATAAGTTTGAGTACATTTTTCAAGGAATTAAAGATCTAGGTTGGAAATATCCAAATTTATATTGATATTGATAGAATATTAGATTTTATAGAGAAAAGAAAGTGAAGTTGAACAACTAGTCTTTCAATGAAAAATGCATTTCGATGCGAACTGGGGTCCCAATTGAAATGCATTTTGATCTTTGCAGAAGGATGGATGTAGGTTTTTGGAGTCTATCGACTCGGCACAATTGACAATCATAATTTGAGCCTTGTGGGTACAAATATGTGTAGTTAAATTTCCCATCAATAAAGCATTTTGACTGTCACTGGTTATCAATGTTGTCAAAATAACATTAGATATCAATGTCTAATCATTCATCTGAATTCCTTACTTACCGAAACAAGTTATGACAATTAGAAGGATGAAACTTGGTGAAAAAATCGGTTATTTCCACAAACAAATTCATTTAAAAAACGTTCTGTTTTCATACGTCTTACAAGATCTATCTCATGAAATTGAAAACCACACTACATAGAAGGTTGGCACAGGAAAATCATTTGCATTATCAGTTGAACAACGACTAACAAATTTACTGTCTAAAATAGATCATCCACCAAATGAAATTGAAAACTACACTACATAGAAGGTTGCCTTGGAGAAATTCTTAGCATCATCAGTTGAACAAGTAGTAGGAGTAACAATTTTTACCATAAGGAACTTACTGAAAACATAATAATCCATTAGGTTGGGAAGACTACAATTCTAACAAATGAAAGCAGAAATCCAAAACTATTTGAATCTAGATACTTTACAAGAAAATAAGCACTAAAAAGGAATTGATATAAATTTACTTCTTTCCAGTTTGGTAATAAGAGGGAGCACACTTAAAACTTTATAATCTAAAATCTGACCCATCTATGATATGTTTATTCAAATCAATGTTTCAAGACAACATCATTAAGTGAGTTTATGTTAGAAATCAAGAAACAAGAGACCCAAACAGAGCCAAGCACAGTAGAAAACATGTGCCAAGTTGTTAACCAATATCAACAACCATGGAATCAATGGGACGGAGTTCTCCCCAATATCTTATTTATCATTTTCTCTACTTTCGATGAGATGGTTTTCAATAAAAAAACATTATAAAAAAAAATCCTAGTAGCAGCAGAAAGTATAGACTACAATAAAGATAGTATGGTCTCCAAAATAATTTTTCGAATGGTTGTGTAAAAAAACAAAATATGGATTTTTCAGACATTTATGAGACAATAAATTACCGAGCGTCGAAAGGAAACCTATTTATACTATGAATTCACTAGAAGATAAGCTTCAGACTCAAGAACTTGTTTGGTTCAAAGGGGATACTAAATGTTACAAAAATCATTCCAGGGACCTCAAAAACTCAGAAAAACTTTGAACAAATCAGAAACCTGAAACACTCAGAAATATTCAACCAAATCCGTAACCTGAAAAACTCAGAAAAATCGTAAATTTTGGGAGAAATCGCAGATATTTGAAAGAGAACCAGAAATTAGGGCCAGCCTGCAAAAATGAGCAAAATCTCATGATCAGTATCATTAACATTCCATGCCTGGCAAGTTTCCACCATAGCTAAGCGTTGATGAGTGGTTAAAGGCATTTGAAATTTTGAGTCAACTAACTAAATGTGCAAATGTACGATTTCAAAACGTTCCCATGAAATTAGCAAATGCCTATAAATAATCTAGGAAATTCATGTTAACAAATATCTGGACTAATTCATGATGCCCAAAATGGGAAAAGATCAGAGATTAAAAGTTAATTTGGTATAACAATATTTTTAAAGAAAGCAGCTACTAATCTTTTAATGATTAAGAAATGTTACTCTTATAACCAAAAGCATTAGTGCTCGCAAAATGGAGAAATTTTCAATGATTACAAAATGCCAAACAACTAGCAGCCAAAAATCTAACTAGAATCAATAGTTTATAACTCTTGATATAGAACCACTGTTTTAGTAAATGAAAGCAATTATTAGCTAATTCTGGAGAACATATAAAAGAGAAAGCAAACAATAGCAGAGGGGTGCCATAAATTTCATATAGTACTAAAAACATTCGTCTTTGAAGGCAAATCTAGAAAGTGTAACATATCTATAAATGCCAATGCAAAACATTAGAAACAAATTTCTTATTGATGGTTTTATTTGTAATAATGACATTTTATATTGTTCGAAGATATTATGTTTATTTTCTCAGTAAAAATATAAAGAAAAACAGAAGTGACTATGAATCTAGTTCCACCATAATCTAAAATATTTGCATGATGCATCAATTCCCTTAAAGCTTTTACTTATGCAACTCTGGAAACAAAAATAAAGCCCAGTGTGCTGGCTAGACATATCACGACTTTAGAAAACGTAGTTCTATTATAATTGCAGTCATACAAACAACAGTAACTATGGACATATCTTAATGAAGCTGCAACGATAGTGAGATTTGTGCATATTCCCAGCATGTCTGATAAATCTATCATCCTATATAGGTATACTGATGCAATTGTTGTTGGAAATGGTACTATAAAAGAAATAAATTATGTTATTTAGATTTGGTACAAGAGCGAGCTCTCTTGTTAAATTACTTTATCATTCATCTATAAATTCATTAGACACTCTTCCTTACAACATTTTTCACTTTTGTTAATGGATATTAATTTGTAGTTCTGACATAAATCATAATCTAGAATCCAGGAGAAAGAGCTCAGTTTTTAGCACCATGAAGATGGCTTAAGCCTCTTTCAAAACTTAAAAACAACTAGGGTTAAATGGTCTAAAGAAACAAAAAAGAGATTATATTATAAAATATACAAAAGGTTCACACATGAATTATGGTTAATATACACACAAGTTATCTTTTGTCTTTTTAGCAATAGATTCTTCATAACACATTGGCTAGTACATATCTATCTGCACTAGCCTGTTCTGCTTACACATTTGATTTTATATGAAATAGGAATTTGGAAAGCATCAGTTCAAGTGTCATTCCAACAACTTACAAATCTCAGTATACTGCCTGTGCACATGATACTATGTCCATTAGTTAAAAAACATAAATCTATGATGTTGAAAGAAATAGGAAACTGATTTTAAACGTGCAAGCAATTCTTTTCCCAAAAAGAAGAAAACAATAAACACGGAAGGCAATAACAATATTCACTTGCAAATTGGATATATATTTATATGGTAAGTTGTATCCACATACATATAGACAAGATCAAGGCATTAAGTGGTTTCTTATAGCAAAATGCGATGTACATATTCGCAAAAATACTTAATACATGTTGTAAGAGTCAATAGCCTATGTTGCTTAATTGCAAAAGAGATTTCTCAGTAATTGCACACTAACATTTGTTAGCATTGTGTATCCAACTATGAATAGTCAAACAACTGCTGCAGCCAAATTACCACCAGCTAACTGCAGATGCATTTCCAAATAAGATCAGCTGATAGACACAAAGAAAAACAAAAAACATTTCAGCAGTGATGAAATCTGGCTTTTATGTAGAGAGCAAAAAACTGGACATATCTCTTAGTGCATTCTGCCAAATTTCTATAGTGTCTGTCATATTCCTGCAGTCGAATTTTTGTTAGTATGTTGTCCATTGTCATTGAGAAATATCCATTTCTTTTAAATGTGCGTAGCAACCGTAAATTCAAGGAAACACCTGCTCTGTATTCCTGATAACTAATTCCAAAAAGTGCTAGGAAAGTCTCCTCAAGTAGTGGTTTTCTCAAAACACAATCAACCGGTATGTTGTCTTTCTCAAGTATACACTGCAAACAATGCTCATAGCTGAATGTTGTATTTGCTTGGCAATTTGCAC